>VWZX01003670.1:440145-930302 GCA_013399015.1 Galbula dea | reverse complement strand
ACCTCTCTGGGCAACCTGTTCCATGGTCTCACCCCTAACAGTGAAGAACTTCCTCCTACTGTCCAATCTAAATCTACCCTCCTCTACTTTGCATCCATTCCCCCTAGTTCTTTCACTGCCTGACATCCTAAAAAGTCCCTCACCAGCTTTCTTGTAGCTCCCTTCAGATAGTGGAAGGCTATAAGAAGGTGTCCTCGGAGCCTTCTTCTCTGCAGACTGAACAACCCCAACTCTCCCAGTCTGTCAAAAATTCTTCACATCTTCAAAAGTTATTCTTTTGCTTTGACTGTTTTTTGTCTCAAAGAGGGCACCTGGGTCACAAAGGTCTAAATGAGTTCTCAGTTAGTCTGAACACTATCAAAATCTCTTACCCTCTACAAGAACAAACAGTAAAAGGACTTACTCTTTGTTGTATATGGCTTTGTTGCAGATGCCAGCTGGCTACAGGAAACATCTTATCCCAGCAGTAGCAGCAGGCTTCTGTAAAGAGGAATGCAATAATTTGTCATATAATCTCATCTATGTCATATGCAGCCATAAGATCATCATCTGCTGCCGTCTGAAATGACACATCCTCACCTACAGTCATCATTACAGTAACAGCATTTCCCATTTTAATCCAAGGGAGAGACATCCTTAGTTCATACACTTTGCTTACAAGATCAAATCTGATTTTTTTCCAGTATTATTGCAGCTAAATTATGCTTTCATTATAATTTTGATTATATTTTAATCACTTCAGATGAAGAGATCAATTTCTGCTTAAGAAACATTGAGATAAATCACTGTTATTTATGACAGACATGATATGTGGATTAGAAGTCTCTTGCTAGGAGGCAATCATTCATTTTCAGGCAGTGAATTCCATAAATAAGAGACCTCAGTGGCCTACTCCTTGTCTCTTTTAGTCTATCTTCTCTGTCACTGATGTTATTCTGTACACCACATTCATTACTTTCTTCCACTGCACAGTCAGCTGGTGCAGATGATGGAGTTTCCAGCAAGTCCATCTCCATACAGACATAGACCTTGCCATATTTTCTTGATATTCATACTGGAATTTCTTGTTCCTATCTTTCAGCTCATCACAACTCTTTACAGCTCCCTACATCAACCTATTAGTACCAATCCCCCCATATATACATCATTATATATCCTGAGCCATACTAATGAAAGAATACTTACCTGGAAGGCAATCAGTGACTCTGCTCTATAGATTGTGCTTTGGGTTTTGGGTTTGGCTTCTTTTTTTTTGTGTTTTGTGGTTATTTTTGGATTTTTTGGTTTGATTTGGCTTTTGTGCTTTGTTGGGTTTTTTTTAACCATACCAAAACATGTCTCAAAACTTTGTAGAAATAAAGGTGACAATTGAGTATAATCTAGCACAGTAACAGCTACAGGAGAGACAGGAAGAGCTTAGGAGATCTGAAGGACAATAATAAAAAGACAATGTATGAATTACTTAAAATGATTATTTGTAGAAATCATGGGAGGAATCCAAACATTTGAATCTCTGGAGAAATTTTCTTACAATGAGCTTCCTGTCGAGATAGAAGAACTATGTTTCCAGAAGATGAAGGAGATCTGTTGCTTGGAGGGTTGGGGCAGCAATATTGAGTAAGTATCCCTCCCTTGAGAGTGGGGTTGGCTTTTTCATTTATTTCATCAACATATGATGATAGAAAGGTCTCTATTCCACCCAAAAGAGACCACACACCTGGGCAGGAATAACCCCATAGACCAGTACAGGATAGGGGTGACCTACTGGAAAGGGGCTCTGCAGAGAAGGACCTGGGGGTTCTGGTGAACTTACATGAGCCAGCAATGTGCCCTTGTGGTCAAGAAGGCCAATGGTCTCCTGGGCTGCACTGGTAAGAGCATTACTCTTGCTCCTGTTCCTCTGCCTCTGGGGAGGCCCCACCTAGAGAACTGTGCCCAGTTCTGGGCTCCTCAGGACAAGAGAGAGATGGAGCTCCTGGAGTGAGTCCAAAGGAGAACAAAAAAGATGCTGAGGGGTCTGGAACATCTCCCTTCTGAAGAAAGACTGAGGGAGCTGGGCTTGGTTAGCCTGGAGAAGAGGAGGCTGAGAGGGAACCTTAGCAATGGATATGAATATCTGAAGGGAGGGCATCAGGAGAATGGAGCCAGGCTCTTCTCAATGGTGCCAAGCAGTAGCATAGGAGGCAATGGGCACAAATTGGAACTTAGAAACTCCCACATGAACACGAGGAAGAAAACTTTCCTATGAGGGTTCCTAGACACTGGAACATGTTGGCCAGAGAATCTGTGGAGTCTCCTGGAGACATTCAAAACCCATTTGGACGCAACCCTGAGTAATGTGCCTTAGGTGACCCTGCTGGAGCAGGCAGGTTGGACTAGATGACCTCTGGTGGTCCCTCCCAAAACTTAACCATGTTGAGGTTCTGAGATGACAAATATAAAGTTGGGGACTTGCCAGGGTCACATCTGAGGGCCTGCTGAGCTGTGAAAGAACCACTGAGAAGAGGTCAGAGTCACTAACATTCTCAGAACAGAAAACCTTTCACTACCAAGTATCACCAAATCACATATTAAGGAGGAGAATATCTGTCAGGAACTGCTCTTCTGATTGTGTTTCTTAGTCTCTCAGTATCTTTCTGCACCTCAGGCAACATGATCCTGTTGACCTCTTCAACTGGAAGTGACTGCAATGATATGACATTTTACTGAGCCCTCCCTTGCCACACGTTTGTCTTTCTTTCCCTCAAAAAGGCATTTACTGTGTACTAAAAAGACTCCAAGACCATGTGAAATCTCAGATCCTACACACTGCTGATGCAGTATTTGCTCTTTGGGGGGATTTCTACAACAGTTCTGAAAGTTTGAATGCTGTTCATGAGTACCTCAGCCAAACCCAAACTTATTTGTGTCATGTATGAACACAATCCCATGGATTTTCGTTTATCTGCACATGTCCAATTATTTTCTTCCCCCTTCATCCTCCTTCTGCTTTGTGCAAGTGATCTGCTTTGATACTCTCCCATCTAGTTTCACCTTCCCCAGGATTTCTTCATCACAAAAAGTGCAAGACAAGCAGACTAAGTCCAGCAGTCTCCTGCTGTCCAAAAATCACCCAGTTGTGATTGATTAATAGAAGAATGCTTCTGATTTTGTGGTGCAAGTCCTTCCCTCCAAAAAAACACATAATGCTGTTGTTTTAAGATGTTCCTGTCACTAAACCTTCAATCTTTATGGAACAGCCAGCTGGTTTGGGGATTAGAAATCCTTTATCAAAATATTTATGACATCTTTCTCCTGAAAAAAATGATACCTTCTCCTTTTTAATAGATTAATGTCTTAGGGGGAGCTGCAAAAGCTCACAATACAGGCAGAAAAGAAACCGTAAGGTTTATCTAATTCACCAGCAAATGACATATTCCATAGCCTCAGCCTATTTTTTACTGTCATAAGGAAGAGTAAACTAACATCAACACTTCAGAGATGCTGGCACTTTATTAGCAGACTTAAAGGTCAGGCTAAATCAAAAATAAGTCGAATTTAACATGGTTAATTTAAGGTTATATCTTCCCTCTTATCTCTTGTCCTGAATTGCTACCCATTTGTCAATTCCTTCTCTGGACAATTATCTGTCATTTCAGGAAGAATTAGAATTGGGATATTTGAGGCATCCACCTTGCAGGTGTGAGGGTAGATCAGACACCGCAAAGACTTTTGCTTTGCTCTCCTGCAATTATCCAAACAAACAAATCAATTATTAGTTGTCTTTTATGTCTCTACAATGAGCAGAAGTGTAAGTGGGATCAGGATCCATTTTGCTAGACACAAAGGCAAAAGAAATAGTCTTGGCTAGAGGATTTCACAGGCTGAAGGAGAAGACAGAACATCTAAGTGGAGAAGTAACAACAGAGCCTGAGAAAAAGAATATGAAGGGATAAGAATGATTTTACTTTAAAGAACTGCATTACCAGTTTGTTAGCAGATGAGGAGAAGGGATATTAGGTTGCCATCCCCTCCTTGCCAGGTGGACACCTTTGGCAGGAGAAGTTCTGATGGGGAGGTCGATCATCACATGGTTTTAAAGTGAGTCTGAGGTTAACTTTGTTAAAAGGCTTTCCATGCTTCCAGCTGCTTTGTACTGCAGTGACTTTGATTTGTCCTCCTGTCTAATACATATTTCAAGAGATGCATAGGAGAAAAGACTTTCTGAGTTGTGACTAGAAGGCACATAAAAATAATGCTGTTAAAGACTGGAGAGCTAATCTGTCTTTCAGAACTACCTTCTGCTTTTCACTCAGTTATTTCTAACTGACCACTCTGTCTTTATTTGTTTGATTTTCTTTCTACCTTTTCCTCTCACCCCTTCTCAGTATGGAGCCTTTGGCACTCCTTGCCTTTTACATGCATTTATTGATTTGTATATAAATACAAATGAAATTATATCTGAAGCTCAGAGTGTTTCTTTCTCTTCCTAATCTCTTTCCAGATCCAGAGAATAAAGATTTTTACCATTATTTTCCACTCAGTAAGTACTATCACTGTCATTTAGAGAGATTGCATTAGGAACATAGGTATTTATTGAAAGAATAAAACCTCCATTTCACAGCCTTCCTGCCATTAGTCATCTTTGTCCTTTGCTACCAGATATGACCCAAGCCTCCAAATAAGAGCCCAACGTGCCTGACACTACTCACATCAGTAAGACTTGGTGCACACAGAAATCTTTGCAAAACTAAGAGTTTAACCAAAGAGTTTGGAATTGGACATAGAACCCCAGGACAGAAGAAATGAGAACCCAAATTGTTAGTGTCAGCTTTCATACTGCAGAATTCAACTTCAGTCCAAATTTTATGCTGGATTCCCCTCTGTGTTGGGATGTTCAGGCATTATTCTAAATGTAGGATTCTTCACAAAATATTTCTGGTCTTATGAGAGAAATAATTTTAAATAAGAAAGAATAATCAAGAGAAGAAAGAAAACCAAGAATGGCTCCCATGAGAAATGGATCTGCAGATCTCAGCAGCTGACAAATTTCCCAAGTCTAAGCAGTGGCTGTGGCTGAAAAAGGAGGAAATGTTCTAATGGGGTATGGGAACAGGAACAGCCCTCATAAAAGCAGGTTTTCCTCTCCTTCATGCAACACTGACTAGGTCTCATCTGAAATATTACAGTGAGCTTGGGGCATTCCCTTTCAAAAACTTTATCAATGAAATGCAGTGATTATGTGGAGGAGATAAACAAGATTAAGATTTGATAAACGTGATCCGTGAAGAAGAAGCAGACAGAAACAAGACTAGTACAAACAAAACAGAAGGAAAGATGAATTGACAGGAAATTAGTGTCCAGAACCATCAACAAAGCATCAGTTATGTCATGAGGAAGGTAAATATTCTGAGTGAAAAATGGCAGACCTGGGAACAGAGAATTTAGTGCCTGAGCCGTGGAAATGGAGATTTACACGACATCACTCTAAAGGAACACATTAGACAGCCATGCTAGGGATTGCATTTCTTCTTTGCACCTTATTCTATTAGAATTTAGCCAGACTTGCTGGAGGAGAGGGTTCCTACAACCCAAGAAATGACTTTTTACTCTGACATCACAAGGTTGTTCACAGTTGAGTCCCAAACAGCTCCTAAAGGCTGAACACTTGGTGGTGGCTTGAAAAGGTCTAGCATGCCCAGACTGGGACCTTTTCCCACAAGGGTCACAAGGTGAAAAATAAGCTTTACCATCAGTACTAATGGCAGAATAAAGGACAATGTTTCTCATCTGATCCTAATGACTAAAATGGATCCCTGAGGATTAACTTATCTGTTTATTACAGTAAAATGTAAACCAGGCTGGCCTCAGTTAGGTCTAACTGTTCATCCAGGGAAATAAACAGTCCTTAGGAACTGATGCTTGAAATCCAGAATCACTGACCAAATTGATGAGACATACCAGAAACTGCACAGCATCATTTCATTTCCTAAAGCACATGCACTGAGAAATTGCCAAACAGTAAGGGCAGTCAACCAGAGATGGGCCACAAAAATGGGGAAGGGTATGGAGAGGAAGACTTATGAGGAAAGGCTAAAATCACTTGATCTGTTCAGCCTGGAGAAGAGGAGGCTGAGGGGAGACCTTATTGAGGTTTATAACTTCCTCAGCAGAGAAGGAGGGGTGGGTGCTGACCTCTTGTCTCTGGTGACCAGTGACAGGACCTGGGGGAATGGCATGAAGCTGTGCCAGGGGAGATTCAGGTTGGATGTTAGGAAGAGGTTCTGTACCCAGAGAGTGGTGGAGCATTGGAACAGGCTCCCCAGGGAGGCAGTCATGGCACCAACTCTCATGGAGTTTGAGAGGCACTTGTACAAAGCACTTAGGCATAGAGTGTCACTTTGGGGTTGTCCTGTGCCTGAACAGGAGATGGACTTGATGATCCTTGTGGGTCCCTTCCAGTTCAGGACATTCTGTGGTTCTGTGAATAATTTTTGCTTAAGAATCAGAAAAAAAATAGATATTATTAGTTTGATTATATACTGTCAGTATACTAGTATATAATACTATATATTATTAGTTATTATAAGGAACTTAGAAAAACAGTGCTGATACTTTAGCACAATCTAGAATACAGTTACACTGTTCCAAAAGATTAAGGATAATTTCTAAATGATTTCATGGAACAGCTTGGTTAAGAAAGATCTTCCTCATCTAGCTCATCATATAAATATTGATGCTTTTCTCAGCAACCAGTGATGATGTATTGCTAGTAAGTGACTCAAGCCTTCCAAGTTTTCCAGCACTCAAAACTAAAGGCAGAGAAAAGTAAGTGTACAATCTCTGAGGACAGCAAAGCTTTAAGAAAGGCTGAGAAGCTTTGGAAAGATACAGAATTCAAACATAAGTCAGTAAAATGACATCATTAAACCTTCCAGCCTCCTAAAGAATCTTTTCTCCTTCTGCAATCCACCCATTTTACATGGAAAGTAATCATCCTTCATCATTCAGAGAAGTTTTCAACTACAGTGTCATTATTTGTAATCAGGAAACAAAAGAGAAAGGCTTTGGGCACTTGTTTTCTTAAGCATTTAGTATTGTGCCTTTAGAATCAGAGAAGGAAAAAAAAATACAACAAATCTTTCACCTATTCTTCATCACAAAATCAGCCCATGCAGGGAAAACAAAAGTTGATATTCCTCTGCTTCCAAAATGATTTTCCTGAGATAGCAGCAAGGAATAAGTTGAAGAGCTAACCATTGTGTTCCAGGTTCCAGCTGGATTTCACAGACCTGCAAGACACAGGTTAACACATCCCTTTTTCATCTAAAAATGAACTGTTTTTATCTCTATCTGAGGTGTGAAGCAAATGATTACAATACAGTTGTTAGCAGTCAAAAGAACAAAATAATATAGACTCAGGTGGGGGGGTGAATTTTGGCAAGACATTAAATAAAAGGAGAGCAGGTAAGGGAATACTGGTGAGTAGGGGAAGATTTCTGGTACTGTCTCCTTGAAGGAAAATTCATTTTTATGTAGAGAGAAGTAAAAAAGGAAGTAATTCAGCAGTCAAATTCAGTAGTGGTTTTGAAAGTCTACATTTCACCAGGAGAGACATAGAGGAAGGAGGCAACACATCCTTAGTGAAATGTAAAAAGCAGTAAAATGGGATAGTAATTATGCTCTGGAGTAACATGTACTCAGAGGGAGTAAGAACAGAAAAGGGAAACTGAGGAGTTGTGTAAAGTGGCTGGAGAGGAGGAGTAAGTTTATGTTATGTCTTTCTCTGTCTCAAGGCAGGAAGATCAGGATCTGCTCCACAAAATGTCATTTTTCTCACATCATAAATAAGATTATTAGAATCATGTCATGTGAATACGCAGGATGGAAGAAATAGCAGGTGAACAGTCAACATTCATGACCAGAGGAACTCCACAGAGCTTGGGCAGCAACACAAAGAGAGGATGGATCATCTTGGGTTCATCATCCTCCTTGTACCCATCTCTTTTCTACTTAGAAATACTGATTTCTCTGCTTTGTTTCATTAACTCCCTGGGATACACCTTGCTAGCTCGAATGTTTATAGAGAATCATAAAATCATTGAGACTGGAAAAGATCTCTAAGATCATCAAGTCCAATTGTTGACCCAACACCCTCATGCCACTAAACCATGTTCCCAGGGGCCACATCCACAGGTTTTATGAACCCCTCCAGGGATGGTGACTCCACCACTTCCCTGGGCAGCCTGGGACAATGCCTAACCACTCTGGCAGAGAAGAAAATTTTTCCTGATATCCATGGTGCAACTGGTGGCCATTTCCTCTTGTCCTTTCACTGCTAACCTGGGAGAAGAGACCAACTTCCCAAACTCACTCCAACCTCCTTTCAGGAACATGAGATAAAGAAAAGCAGCTCTTAACTTAGGTTAGCAACAGCTTTGCAGATCTGCAGGGAATAATATCCAGGTGCTTTCTTTAGGATACCTTGTCCTGGGAGTCACTCTTTGATTCCTTTGTAGGCAGCAGTACTACTGGCCGTTACTTTAGTGAGCTTAACTCCTTTGAGAAATATTGTTGGAAATGAGAACAATTCTCTCTGTGATAGAAGTTTGCAGAGTACAAGCAGTAATATGACTTTTGTGGCTGCACTTTGGCCCTAATTTATATTTAACACCTTTGAGCTTATTTTTATACAGTTCTCTGAATAGGTTTGGTGGAAATATTTTGGATGAAAGGGCTGTAAAAGAAGCAATCTCTCTGAAGTTTAATTTCTTCTTTTTTTTAAATGTAAACCTTTCATCTGGATGATTTTCCTGTGTGTCTACATGTACAGCTGTGGGGTTTGTACTTGAAAAGTGCATACAGAGACACCCTTATATCCACACACCCAGGGGAAGAGTTGGGGTACAATCACCCTTTGCTTTCAAGTTGTGGAATCACAGAACCTTTATGGTTGGAAAATATTTCTGAGATCATGGAGTGCACCCACCCACCCAACACTCCCATGCTCACCACCAAAGCACAGCCCCAGGCACCACATCTCCATTTTTTCTGAACACGTCCTGGGATGGTGACTCTAGCACCTCCCTGGGCAGTCTGGACCAATGCCTGAGAACCCTCTCAGGGAAGAAATTCTTCCTCATGTGCAACCAGAACCTCTCCTGGTGCAACTTGAACCCACTTTCTCTTGTCCTCTCACTTGTTACTTGAAAGAAGAGTCCAAGTCTCCTCTTACTACAACCTCCTTTCAGGTAGCTGACAGAGAGCAAGCAAACAGCTCTTTCCATGTGAAAGGCTTTTGAGATCTTTGGAGATCAGAAAGAAAAATATTTTCTAGAATAGCAGAGATCCATGGCCTCAATAATTGCCTTTTATTGCCCTAAAATGCTCCTCTTTCAAAAGAGAAGCTAAAAGGAGAATGTACCTCAGAAAACCCATTTTGGTTGAGCAGACAGCAACAATTATAGATGAATAAACATGATGAGGTTTGGGGGTTTTTAAAATTTCAAAGTATGATATATCTAGAGCTAGGGAAGCCTGGAGTGTGAAAGGAGAGTTCATCCTTTGCCTCTAGTAATTACATTACATGGCCTTTTCCTGAGGGAGTAAATAGTGTTCAAAGGCTTATAGACATGCTAACAGAATGTAAGTGATTTGAGAGAATTATAGAGGAGGTGTCACTTGAGGTGTTAGGCAGCAATTCCTCAGGAATATTGATGGCATGCAAGCAGATATGAAGCAAAGTGTATCTCATAGTTGCCTTTTTAAAGACTGAAAAGGGCAAATTAGACATAAACCTAATATCTGACTGGCATCTGATTCTACTTTCACAGTTCAGTGAAAAACTGATGTTTAAAACAAGGAGGTTGCTTTGCTTCTCTGGTGCAGATGGGAAAGATGCAAGTTTATGAAGATATGGGCAAAAAGACAAATCAGACTGCAGAAATTCAGGTAAGGCAAAGTGCTGGCTTCTGCACTTGGGTCACAACAACCCCATGAAAGCTCCAGGCTTGGAGAAGAGTGACTAGAAAGATGGTAAAGGAAAAGGACCTGAGGGTGCTGGTCAACAGCGGCTGAAGATGAGGCAGCAGAGTGCCCAGGTGGCCAAGAAGGCCAACAGCATCCTGGCTTGGATCAGCACTAGTGTGGCAGCAGGACTAGGGCAGGGATTGTTCTCCTGGACTGGGCACTGGGGAGGCCTCACCTGGAATCCTGGGTCTAGTTTTGGGTCCCTCACTCGAAGAAGGACATTGAGGTGTTGGAGTGTGGTGCAGAGAAGGGCAAGGAAGGTGGTAAAGGGTCTAGAGCACAAGTGTTGTGAAGAGCAGGTGAGGGAACTGGGCTTGTTTATCCTGGAGAAGAGGAGGCTCAGGGGAGACCTTCTCACTCTCTACAACTCCCTGAAAGGAGGTTGGAGCCAAGTGGAGGTTGGTCTCTTCTTCCAGGTGGCTAGTGACAGGACAAGAGGAAATGGCCTCCAGTTGTGCCAGGGGAGGTTCAGGTTAGACATTAGGAACAATTTCTTCCCTGTAACAGTGGTTAGGCACTGGCCCAGGCTACCCAGGGCAGTGGTGGAGTCACCATCCCTGGAGGAGTTAAAAAACTGTGTAGATGTGGCACTTGGCATTATGGTTTCGTGGCATGGGGGTGTTGGGTTAATGGTTGGACTTGTTGATCTTGAAGCTCTTTGATTCTAGTTTCATGTAAAATTTCAGCTGTGCTTTTTTACCTTCCCGTTTTCTTCTAGGCTTATGATATGAACAGAGAGGGAACAACTGTCATGTTGAAAAGAATGGATGCTTGTTTCATTCTTATTTAAAGTGCAGCATATTCCTCATGTGTTGATTGAGAGCTTATAGAAGCAAGCAAAACAAAATGCTACAAAGTAGTATCCAAAGGATAATTTAGCTAGATCTCTATTTTTAATTAATTTCTACCCTCTAAGACATTTCTAAGTTCAGAAATATATTAGAATCCATATTTATTTCACTGAGTTCATCCCAGCACTGTAAGAAAGGCTTTTGCTGTTCTTTAATACCACTTGAGAAGTGTTCACTACTTTTTATACAGACACCACCTCATTCTTTAGTAGTTTGAACAAATAAGAGGTAGTCTTCCAGCAGAAGACCTCTCTTCTACAGTTCAGAGGACATTCATTCCATTCCTCCTTACATTTCCCTCTCCTTTTACTGCTGCTTTCATTCCCCAAAGTATTCCACTGCAGAATTCTCTGGAAGTTGCACAGCTCAAATGTTCATTTATCAGATTTTGTTCTATAGGTCTGTGCTGATAATTAGGATATATTAAACAACTTGTCATCACTCAGGCTGCTTTTTAGATTCTTGTTTATTTTGAGGTGACTGCTTTTCTAGAGATCTGTTCTTGGTTCTTACCAAATGGTTCAGAAGAAGATGGAAATAAGGAAAGAAGTGGAAAAGGAGTTATCCTGTAGGGGCTCTTCTGCTTAACCTCACCCTTGAGTTTTTACTGACAAAGAGTAAATTGGGGCAGCAAGCCCAAAGTTTTTACTTCAGACATTCAAATGTGAATGGAGCCAATTGATAATGGACCATTTGAAAAGCGGAAGTGAATGTAGTGCTCGATACATATCAATTACCATGGGAAAAATCATGGAAGCAGTCTAGAAGCTTTGCCACGAAGTTTCCTTTGCAACTTGATGGACTGATAAAACAAATACAACAATTAACAGCATTGTAGTAAAATCCTGTACAGCCACACTTGAAAAATCTACCCATCTGCAGATCAGGCTCTCCACTCTTCAGCTACATCAAACCAAACCTTCATCTCACAACTGACAGCAGAAGAAGACCTAGTTATTTATTTTGAGCAGTGATTTGTAGTCTCCAGATTACTAGGAAAACAGCATGGGATGAATATGATGTCTAGGGATTCCTGAATATTTGCTTTCCTCTGCTTGGAATGGATGGCTTTGCTGGAAGTGTCAGTCAGCAGAGAAGCACAGAAATGCAAGTCCTACTGGGAGAGAAAGGCATGGGGGAAGGGAATCCAAGGAAGCATTTGGATCTCACAGAGATTCCATTCTTTTCTTGCTGCTTATAATGTGAATTTCAGCAGAAAAGCACTCAGCATTCTTCCACACATTCTACACACTGCATGGGCTATGGACAGCTTGGAAAAGGACTTGGTCTAAAACTCTCAGAACTCTGTATGCTTAAAAACATCTTTAAAGACACAAAGAAAAAAGGACAGTAATGAAAAGCAGGTTCCACTCTGCTCTCTCTGAGATGACCTGATGGGTCACTGGGTCAGACAGACTTTGGGAATGGCTCCTTTTGCTTCTGTTGCATTCTTTATTCCCCTGAGGCACAGACCATTGTCAAGTGAAGGATGCTGCAATCAGCTCCTGCCACTTTTTATCCTCACAGAGAAATACTGAGAAAATAAACATATTTTCTGTCTTTAAAGACAAAAAAATGTTAAGATTCTTTAATGTTTCTACAGTACTTTTCCTTTCTTGTTTATCCTTACACTCAAAAGCAAGCTGTTACAATATTGAGGCTGCCAAATATGCAGACATTATTTGCACTCCTACTCACAAAGGTTGTGACCAAACCACCCTCCAGGCTATTGAATTTCTCTCTACTTCCCTATCTAGGAGGGCTGGCAGTTCCTAAATGCAAAAGGTGCAGCTACATATATATATATATATGTGTGTGTTTTGTGTGAAGGTTGTTTATTATAAAGATGTTCAGGTAGCCAAGAAGGCTAACAGCATCCTGGCTTAGATCAGCACTTCAGAACAGCTAATGCATATCCATATAATCTATATCTAAATATCTATATATATCCCTGCTGAAATGAGGCTAAACAAACAGCAAGCAGAGAGGAAATTGCAAAAGAAAAGTAGAAAAAGAAAAATAGAAAAAAGAAGAAAAAGGAAGAAAATGAGAAAGGAAAAATAGAGAAAGAAAAAGAAATAAAAAAGAAAAATAAACTAGAGAAAGAGAAAAGGAAAGAGAAAAAATAGGAAAAGAAAAAATAGGAAAAGAGAAATAGGAAAACCCATAGAAAATGGCAGATATTCCTAATGTTTAAAGTGGAAAGACCAACAAATCTGTGCTGAAGAAACAAAAGGCCAAGCCAATGTATGCACCAAAGACAGAACTGGAAATAAAGTCCTACTCCAAAATGCAGGTGGCTTGAGAAAGGCTCTGCTGGGAAGCAAGCCCTGATGGAATCCTCCACAGAGGCTGTCAGGTGTGGGCTGCCTAGAGGGCTTCAGCAAGTGAGCAAAGCAAGATACACTACCTCATGTCTGCTAAATGGAAACCCAGAAATCAATGGTTATGGCTGTTTGGGAATCTCTTCTAGGTGTGAAATGGATTGAATTTGTTCTCCAAACTCCTGGTTTGACCTACTTAACACAAGAAGGGGAGGGGGAAAAAGGAAAAAAGGGGAAAAAAGGAAGAAAAAGTGTTTTTAACCCCAACCACAGTATTCACCAGGAGAGGCACCAGCCCTGTTATCTTACAGCAACTGCTTGCTGCAGGAACTTCAAGACAATGGACTTCCTGGCATCATTAAAATAAATTCAGCACAACTATCAGTACTAGAACTGCTTATGCACTTGTGCCTGGTACAGGTTTGACAGCACCATGCTGCAGTATTTGATCTTGTGCAGTGCTGAATTCACAAGGCTTTGTTATTTTCATCAAAACACATGCTAAAATATTTACTACTGAATGATGAAGGCATTAGCATGAATAGTTAAACCTGTAGTTCAGTTGTCAAGATAACTGAAGCAAGCCTCTTTTGTGAGGCCTCCTCCTGCAGTGATGCATCACCAGTATCATCCTTTTCCATTCAGTTAGTCACTGGCATGGCACAAATGAAAATGTCTCCAGAGTCCACACACTTTGACTGAAAGATCTTCATTTATACACTGAAAGAATTACTAAATTAAGTCTCTTCTGTCAACATAACTTACATTTAAACTCCCTGCAAGGCTTCTTAAAACAGAATTTGTGGTTCTTCCAAAGAAATAGTTTCTTCTAGATCATTTTAATTTCAAGTTAGCACAACTCAATTCCTTCCAGACTTTGAGAGGATACTTGCTCCTGTTTGATGTGTGGCTGGAAATGTACAGTTTGTTCCTTTGGTTTAAGAAACAAATACAGAATAAAGGAAATCCACATTTCATAAACCATGAATAATGGAAACATGCAGAATGAGGGAGAAGCCAGATCTCCAGAACATGTCAATCTTGCACTGATTGTCTATGTTTACCTCCTATCTAGGGCTAAACTGCAGCCATTGATCTATCACCCCATGACCTCTCCCTAGCAGAGAAGAGGGATCAAGAAAAGAAGAGGGGACCCATGGATTGAACTGAAAATGGATTTAATGAAACAGCCTAATTAATACCAATATAAAGTACAGAAAGATATACTCAGCCCAGTGAACATCTATCTGGTGGTCACAAGAAATGGGAGAGCAGAAGAAAGGAGCTGGAGCCCAGGCAAGAAACGTCCCAAGCAAGAGGAACTCCCCATTCCCAGTAAACTTCCCACTTTATACTGAGCATAATGTTCCTGGGATGGGATACACTTGAGAGCCAACTCAGGTCACTGCCCTGGCTGACTCCAAACTACTAATGACCTGCAGACCATGGATGGCCTAAGATGTTGTCCCAGCCAAACCAGGACACTGATTGTCAAACACTGAGAGGAGATGATGTTAAAATAATTAGAAGGTAAGAACAGCAGAGGAGGCTCAGGGGAGACTGCCTCTCTCTGCAACTCCCTGAAAGGAGGTCTAATTGAGCTGGGGGTTGATCTCTTATCCCAGGTGATTAGGGATAAGACAAGAGGAAATGGCCTCAAGTTGCATCAGGGGAGATTCAGATTGGATATTAGGAAGAAAGTCTTCCCTGAGAGGGTTCTCAGGCATTGGCCCAGGCTGCCCAGGGAGGTGCTGGAGTCACCATCCCTGGAACTATTCAAACAATGTGTAGATGTGGTGCCTGGGGCTGTGCTTTAGTGGTAAGCATGGGAGTGTTGGGTGGATGGTTGGACTGGATGATCTCAGAGGGCTTTACCAACCAGAATGATTCTGTGTTTCTAAGAGTTGTTGCCTTCTTATCCATTTCTCCAGGAGTCCTTTCACTACTCTGGGAGGAATAGGCAGGAAAAGTATTGGAGGTGTTGCTGTGTCACACACAGATCTTCACTGCTGAGGGCTGCTGTTATCACTGATCTATTTCTCTAAGCAGATGTGAGTCATTACTTCTGATTAATGATGAGTATATTGGGAGACGACTTTCTCCCTTTTCTCTCCTTACCTCTCTTTCCACCACAGGGTTAGTCTGTCACTATCCCAACACACACTGTGGGAGGAACAGGGATTTCAAGGTCACTGCTGTAGTCCCTAATTAACACTTCAAATTACTGTACTGAAGTTGGAGAGTTCCTTCTTCCCAGGCTGTCAAAATTGCTGGGGAGGGGAGGCAGAAAGACTGACCTTGGATGTCATTGAAGATGCAAATGCATCACAAGGTGCTCAGAGAGAAGGAGTTATTATTTCTCAAAGCCCAGGTCAGGATAGGATAATTTCTTTCTTTACTTATTTATTTATTTTGCTGCTGTTGTTTTCAAGAGGAAGGGATAAAAGCCAGGCTCTGGGGATTTCACAGAAAGGGTCATCTGTGGACAGTACCAACCAGCAAAATAAGAGAGAATTCAGCAAAGGTAATAGCAACTTCCAATACCTAGTGTGAAGTATCAGAGATTTCTGTCCACCTGTCTATTAACTGCAGCCAGAGAGAGAAATATTTTGTGATTGTTAGAGGAGGTCACTGAGTCAATGCTATTCCTTTCCAAAATGTCCTATCAAAAAGGGCCTCTGTCTGAGGCATTCCCATGGTATCTCAGCCCTGCTCATTTCATGTGTTTGCTGTTTGAGATCAGCAATATATCACAAGTGTCAAAATGCTGAAAAAGTTACAACTCCAATGCTGGCTGGAAGATGGCATGGTTTAACTCCAGCTGGCAACTCACCACCATGCACCCACTCATCCACTCCTTCTCCAGCTCAAAATCCAGTAAAATTCATGGGGTGAGATAAGAACAGCTTAATAATTGAAAGAAAAGAATCATTTTAATGAAAAGGAAGATAACACAAAAGGGAGAGAAATAAAACCAAAGACAAGACAAGTGATGCAAAATGCAATTGCTCAGCACCCACTGACTGATGCCCAGACAGTCCCTGAGCAGAGATCTGCACCTCCCAGCCAGCTCCTCCCAGTTTATGTACTGGATATGACATCATATGGTATGGAATACTCCTTGGAAGTCCTGGCTGGGTCCTCTCCTAGTTCCCTGTGTCCCTCCAGCCTTCCTTCTGGCAGGGCATGAGAATCTGCAAGATCCTTGACTTAGGATAAACATTACTTAGCAACAACTAAACCATCACTGTGCTCTCAGCTGTATTCTTACACTGAACCCAAAGCACAGCACTGAGCTAGACAGTAGGAAGAAAATTAACTCCATCTCAGCTGAAACCAAGGCAGAAGACAAAATACATGACCTAGTATTTTTGCTTTCTCTCTGTACTGATAATTTTGTATTCAATGATTCCATAAAACCTTTGAAAAACAAATTACAAAGGCAAATCAAGAATAGCTTTATTCTACTGCAAGCCTTGCTGCAAGAGTCATTTCTGGGCACCAGAGATCTTGGCTTCTATATTTCTTCCATGACTGACTAGCCATGTCATAAGCTCTTTGAACTTCAAGTCACTTCAGTGTTTCTAACTCAGTTACTCTCTCACAGTAAAAAACATGGGAATAAAAATATTCAGTTGAGATCTCTCTGGGTCTGAGCAGAGAAGGAAGGAAGCATATCCTTACACATCCAGGCCACAGTCCAACTTTTTCTGTCCTCAAATATAAAGTGTTTTTGTGGCTATAGATGAATGAAAGAGATGGAATGGTTTTCATTTCTCCTGTCATATGTTTTTGAGACTTCTAAAATATGCATCCTGTTAGGGAATGACTGTTCATAACACAACAAGCCAAGAATTAGATCTCAAGGAGACAATTTAATCTATCTCAAAATGTCAACAGACCACACATGATGACAGCAATGTTTTTACACTGCATCTCAGACAATAGACTTGTAGAATCATACAATCATTTGGGTTGGAAAAGAGCTCCAAGATCAGCAAGGTTTATCAAAAAGGTGACAATTGCTAGCTTCAATTCTTCACAAGGTACTGGATGAACTTCTCTGATCCTGAGCCTCAGGAGTTAGAATGAACCTTGGCTTTCTAACATATGGAAATTACTCCTTAATCCACAGATGGAACCTGCTACAACAAGTGTACAAGGTTACCTAAGCTGAAAATAAGGCTTTCAGTCTATATGGCAGAGGTAAAGGTTAGTGTGCCCACACCATATGTGCTTTGGAAGTAGGAAAGTTGTAGCCTAATTTGCTATTGTTCACTCAGTCCTATTAAACTGGAGTTCAGATGTGTAGGATTTCTTGACAACACAATGAACACAAATTTAAGAGTTCCTAGATTCCCAGATTATCTTTTGTTCCTCTATTTCTCCTTCTTTTCTTTTTACTTCTGTTTCTTTTCATTTGTCATCTCTTTTCTTTTTTATTAAGATACTACTGATGCTTAAAAGGGAAGATCATGAAAAATCAGTTTTCTCTTTGCAGCTTCATTTTTTATTTGTGAAGCTGAAGATGTCAACTTCTTATCAGCTTTTATTAATGCACTAAAAAAAGGGAGGAAATATATCAATCCTATATTCATCTGGCCTCATGTTGATGCTGGATTTGGGTTTGATAGGAATTTAGTTTCCTAATAGAATGTTTGTGTATGAGAAACTGGGAATTCAGCACAGCTAGGACTTTTCATGGTTTGTGTAGCTTTTAGCTGTAATTCATTTAATTAAGATTTAATTTCTGCCTCTACAGAAGCTACTGCCAGAGCAGCAAAAACTCTGATTTGTAATAGGATTGTGAATTATAATTGGAATGAGCAGGTTATTCACTTGTATTCATGGATCAGAAGTCACTGGCAAGGTTTGTGCCCTATCTGATAAACAAAAGCCAGCACCTTTCTTATTGCTATGCTAATTGCTTCTTTAGAACTCCTCTGCCAACTGCATCTCCAAAACTCTTTTGTGTGTCCCTTAAAATCTATAGTGAATCTTGGAAATAAGTGGTTGGGTGACAGAGATAGAGGCTTTTTGAGAACACACCACTCTGTAAGGGTTTATAGCCTCCTCATCACCTCATCATCCTGAGGAAGGTGATTTATGGCTCTTACAACCAGTTACTAGCTGCCTATGACTGGCATAATTAAATCTTTCTCAAAATTAGATTAAAAAAAAAAAAAGAAAAGGTTTTTTCCAGGCCATGAATTCTCTTGGGACAGAAGCCAATCAGACAATATAGAAATCTGAATAAACTTAAAACAAAATAAGTGTCACGGAACAAAAAGGATTTATAACTTCAGACATGGAACTGGATAATAGCATTTATAAGCCTATAAATTTAAGAGCTCCCAGACTAATTTAAAAGCAGTTGGGTGATGCTGCCAGATGAGAAGTGCATAAACAGAAGGTTCCTTTGATTATCAGAGTGCTTGCTTCTGAAAATTAGACCTCAGCCATTTATCAGAGGGTGTCTGGAGGCTATAATCAGTTGAAGATATTCAAGAGCTGAGGCAATTGAAGATGCTGAATGTCAATCAAGTCAGGGCCAAACATGAAGCAACCTGCTAATGTCAGTGTGAAATATGCATATGCTAAGGTGGTGAGATGATGAAGGAAGGAGTGACAGGCACGTTCCTGGTGTCCTACAGTACTTTGAGTGCAGGCATGAATGTGTGAATTCAAAGGAAGTACCTGCAAGGTTTCAAAATGCTGATCTGTATGGGCTGAATGATTGGCTTCAACAGCAAATTCTTACTGAGAGCACCCTGACACCAAGTTAGGAGGATCTTGATTAGCTGGAGGGTAGGAGGTTCTACAGTGGGACCTAGACAGGCTGGATCTGTAGGCTGAGGTCAATGGGATGAACATTAACAAGGCCAAGTGCTGGTTTCTGCACAGCAACCCCATGAAAGCTCCAGGCTCGGGGCAGAGTGGCTAGAAAGCTGCCCCCAGGAAAAGGACCTGAGGAGGTTGGTTGGCAGCAACTGAAGATGAGGCAGCAGAGTGGCCAGCTGGCCATGAAGGCCAACAGCATCCTGGCTTGGATCAGCAATGGTCTGGCCACCATATTTAAATGGAAAGACCCTATCAGAAACTGTTAGGGAATCATTTCTGGGTAGCAGCTTTATCAGATTTTAAGGAAGTACAGGTGGGGAAAATGTGATCAAGGATAAAGTTCTCCTTAAACATAAGCATGGATGTTTCAGAACTAATGTTGAAAAGCAAGGTATTATTTTACCTTTTTCTTTCCTATGACTAAATATTTCATTTGGGGGAAATTATAAATGTTTATTAGTTTCTGTCAACTATTTACAGTTGTCAGTGCTATGCCATATAAAATACAGGACATCAACTGATCAGTGGGAGACAACAAGGACTGGTTTTCTCTCTATATATATATGTGGGAAACACAAGTGGCTAAGCACATAGGAAAAAGCTGTTATCCTCTTTTGAGGAGGCAAGAGTTGGTCAGTAATGGAAGCAAGGAATTGTACCTGGTGAAGCAAAAATAACCTCTGCCTAGCCAAAAAATCATGCTTGTTTTACAGCTTTATGTGTATCTCTGTACAGCAACACTTAACTTTAAACATCCTTCCCTCTGGAATTTACTCTCTGAAACATTTAATTCCCTTGGTTATTTTAAGTGGAGAAAGAATAATACATCCTCGAGCACAAGCCTCTAGCAAAACTAAACAATCTCTCAGTAAGATATTAATTATTCATCCCTTAAGAACACACCTAAATTAGGGGGGGGGGATGTTTACATAGTTGTTCCATGTATTCCTCTGGGCCTGGATGCACAAAGAAATTATAAATCACCAATTTTTGCTAAGTGAAAACCCAAAAGCAATTATACATCCAGCATGCTTCAATCTCTTTACCCTCATCTTCTTCCTCCCTTTTTGTCCCAGGACCTAACAACAGTGACAAAAGGATTAATGGAAAGAAAATGAATTCTTTTATGATTATTTTTCTTTAAATTACTGCAGTAAATTGTATACATTCTTAATCCTCAAATTATAATCTTTGAACTGAAATTACCTAAAACTCTCCCGTTTTCAATTCATCCAAAATAAAATTAGAATCAGACACCTATTAATAGAGCAAATTGCATGCCATTTCCCTACTAAATGTTATCATAAATATTAATTGCTGTATACTAGTTCTCCCAGCAAGACCAACACTGCATTAAAGAAGATATGC
The DNA here is from genome assembly GCA_013399015.1 of Galbula dea. NCBI lineage: Eukaryota > Metazoa > Chordata > Aves > Piciformes > Galbulidae > Galbula > Galbula dea. Next base: position 909,910 of record VWZX01003670.1, on the reverse strand, counting down.
TTTGCACATCAGAATGCCTTTGTCTCACTGAATTTAGACAAGAGAGGCCAAGATTAGAAGCAAAGACACGTTACTGATTGTTGGTTTATTCATATGTAAAGAAGCAAAGACTCTTCACTACATGGAGCTAAATTTCAAGATACAGAAACATTCTCTAGCTGAGACATGAAGTGAAAGCAGAGTTCCTGATTTAGACCAGTTAGCTAAAAATAACCAAATAATCCCATTTGTTCATTTTTAGAACAATACCATGTACTTTAAGTGACCTAATAAATAACAGAAATCACATTGTTCATGACAAAGTGAATACTCTAGTATTATTATTTTTAAATAATTACTAATTACAGCAAATAAAATTAATAATCCCAGGTAGTAAGTGATAGGATAAGAAGAAATGGTCTCAAGTTGCAGGGGAGGTTCAGATTAGATATTAGGAAGACCTTCTTCCCCAGGAGTGTTCTCAGGCATTGGCCTAAGCTGCCCAGAGAGGTGATGGAATCAGCATCCCTGGAAGAGTTAAAACACATGTACCTGTGGTGCTTGGGGCCATGGTTTACTGGTGAGCATGGTGGTGTTGGGTGGATGGTTGGACTGGATCATCTCAGAGGTCTTGTTTCCAACTGTAATGAGTCTATGATTCTATACTTTGTTTTATTTATTGACAGATTCCAAAGACAGTAGAAGGCTATAGCTGTCTAATTATTCTGATTTTGCCTTAAGTCAACATGGACAACTGTCTTCTGACTGAGAAGAAACAAAGACTTTAATACAAATGAAGCTCTGAAGGACTATTATGTCCAAAAGCAGTAAGCAGAAAACTGCTAGAAAGTTTCACTGCTATTTTTGGGTCTTATCCTGTCAGGGATGAATATAACATGATCAGGTATAACTTTCAGCATTGTTTTTCCCTGTAAAGGCTAAAAAAGGTTTGGCCTGGATGATAGCAGAATAGGAGAATTCCCAATGATATGTGATTTATCTTTGAGGTAGTAACAATAATGCGGTAGTTGAGAACAGCCTGAGCTGATATTGATCATGTAAAGAGAGGAAATACAGAAAAACAGATTCAAAGACTGAATTGAAATCACATGCTCATTCAAAAACTACTGGGCTCCAGTTTCAATGGTGGAATCTTGTCTTCTCTTTTTTTCAGCCAAATTGAAGTTTAGGTGACAATGTTCAACTTGCAGAGCAAACTGCATCTCCATTTTCCAAAATCCTGGCAATAGAAATTTCTTCCTAACCAATTGTTTCATTCTACTTTGTATCAGAAAGATTTTATCCCACCTGTGATGTTTGAAGTTACTCATCCGTGGAGTAGAGGTGTCCTCTATCTCTTGAAGTAGATGACTGCAGAATCAGGACAATGGTTCATAAAACCTTTGGGATCTCAGGGGTTAAAAGGTGCTTTTATAGATGGAAGTCATTATTATTTACTGCTGGGGAGCTGAAGTGTGTGACCAGAGTTGTAAGAAAGCTTCTGCACGTATCACTTTTGCAAGATATCTTAGTTGAAGCTCAGTAGGTTGAGGTAGTTACCATGGAGCAATGGATTAACAAAAGAGTTGGAACCCACCTGAGAATCTGGTTCCACTTCACTTGCAGGAAGTGTCTTACAAAGTCTTTCTCAGAGATCAAACCAAGAAAGAAGGCTTAGAAACACACAGCGTGAGCGAAGACTGATGGCCTCTGAGAAAGGAAAGGCAGGTCTCACCATCTGGTTAGGTTCCTTTGAAGAAAAGACTACCGTAGGAGACAAAAAAATGGGATTCAATGGACATCACATGTTTGGATTTCCAGAAAGGATCTGACAAAAGTCCACCTCATGTTTTGCTCTTTTTTACTGCAAAGTGGCTCAGAAGCACATGGGCGAGCTGCCTGCTAGCGCTGCCTCACTCTTCAAAGCGCAGCGGAGAATGGAGGAGGGACGAGCTGGGCTCTGGGGGCATCTGGACATACTTACTGCTGTGAAATGTCAGCCATTGATGTTTCACAGAGTATCAACCACTATATTTAACCCTGTCTCTGCTGATTTTGAGTGCACTGGCCAAATTTCCTTTGGGAACATTGATTTTCTGCTGAAATTCCTGCTTTGATCTGCAGAGCTTTCTGTCTTGGGACAAAGACATGTGGCATGTCAACCATTGCCTCTAAGATCTGGTAGAAATGGGAGGGGGGTTGTTATTGCAGAATTTATGTACAGGAGGTGGTGCTTCACAGCAACATTTGAGAGTTTGAGTACATCAGCACAATAAACAAAACAAGAGGTTACTGCTGAACTGATCCAAAATACACTGAAGTCAATGGGAAGACTCTTATTGATTTTAGGAGGCCATGAGTGTGATGTGACTTTCAAGACATTGATCTCTTGTGGCAGGGATAAAATTAAACTTAGCCAGTTTTACAGATTAAAGCTCCTCTCTCTTCCAACACCCTCAGTTTTTGTGGATATTTGTTGAACAACACCCAAGTTCTCTCAGGTAACAGACCAGCTGTGTTGATGACTTCCCCTTGGGAAGGAACGCTTCCACCAATGCTTCATCTTGCTTCTCCTCCCACATGGCTTCAAATAGGAACAAGCAATACTCCAATGTCTTGTAGAATATAGCCAACAAGTCTTAGTGATCCAGAGCCTTGAACCTGAGTGTTTACTAGAGCAAGACATGATGTGATCCATTATAGGTTAAATGAGTGTCACATCATGTTGTGAACATCCCTTCAGGTTACCTTTAGAATCCTGAATAGCAGAGCCTGCTTATGAAGAAGGCTTTGGTGAAGATGTTCTTCTGAGATCTTTTTCATCACACATTTTTAAAAGCCATTAGCAGGTCTATGAACTTGATTTTGTTATTTAGGATCTCCTTCTTCCAAGGAGCTACTGTTTATTCCACTGACAATAATTATTCATTTATTCTCTGAGAAACTTAACTTCTACTACATTTTATATATATATATATGTAGCACAGACTGGAGAGATTTGGGCCTTATCACTAAAAGCACAAATCTTCCAGAGGAGGCAGCTCCTTTTCATCTTCTGTAAATGCACTCTTTAACCACACTATTATGAGATAATTAAATTAACAACTTCATAAAACCTCCTGTAAAGGATAATCCAAAATTAAAAAATGTTACTTAAAAAACTTCAAAAGGATTAAAAACTTTTTGGTCATGGTCTATTTTTTTTTTCTCAGAGCCTGGAAATCAATAGTAATTGATGTATCAAATGATCGAATTGATGTATCAATTGATGTATCAAATGATACCAGTCATCCTTGAGACATAACAGAAAAGCAATTCAGATGAAATATGTTTCTTTTTCTTCTTTATCTGCCCTCCTTTGCAGCAGACACTGTTATTTTATTGCATTATACTTTATTCACTAGTTGCTCCTCAGGAATATTTCAGTCAAGACGAAAAATCTGCATACCTTTTAGAATTCATGGTCCAAGACACTGGAAGAGTTCTAAGGCCTTTTGGGCCTTTTTTGTTGCTCTTGGCAAGAAGCAAACAGTTGTGTGAATAAATAATGAATATAATTTACTGAATAAAACTTGCAATATTTTGTAGGTACTTTTGGAGTTCCCCAGTTATTGCCACTGTGGTCCACAACTGCAGACACAGGAGCATATCCTGAATTTAAGCATAAAAGTAGTCTTAGGTTTTGTTTAAAAGCTGACATTCCTGCTCCTCTGACTAAAGTTACCACATATATAATCTGTTTGTTCTGTAAGATCTATTCCTCTTACTATGTTTTTGTTGTGCAACAGCCAAAAGAGGAGAAGCAAGTAATTGTAAGTAACTGTGTGAAAAACTGTGACTGCAAACACTGGAGAAGAAACAGTATTTTTTTAGTGATGTGAAGAAAATTCTCCTATTCTGATAAAAGGTTTGCACTGAAGGGAGAAAAGCCTCTTGGTGCTGTTCCCCAGTATGAACACCAAGCCTTTGGGTCATTTTGAGCAATCTCTCACACATCCTGGCTCAGAGCACCACTCAGTGGAGCTAAGCTCCATCAGCTGATGGTCTGAACCTGGATTGTTCACTTAAAACTAACAATGAAATGAATGATACTAGACTAAGTGTGTTACTTAAGGTTACTGGTGTTCCAAGCTAACCATAACAATTCTTGAGATGTATTCTAGTAGAACACCTTCCTCATGGTGAAAATCTATTCATTACAACATGTCAAGGGGGCAGTGGGCAACTGTGCATTGCTCTTTGTGTCTGGAATTCTGAACAAATGATGTTACCATCAAACACAGGGCAGCACTGATTTTTCAGACATCTGAAAAACCTAAGCAGAATTTAAATCTCTGAATGTTAGCAGTTCAAAGGGACCTCAAAAGATCATGTAGTCAAACCCCCCCTGCCAGTGCTTACAGCTTGTGTTTTCATGATACTCACTACTACAGAATCCACCCAAGAAAGTGAGCAAAAGGTTGAATAGTTCACTTGCTCTTACTTTCTTTTCAGCACAGCTGAACTACTTTCAGTAGAATCATAGAATCATCTAGGTTGGAAAAGACCTCCAAGATCACCAAGTCCAACTGTCAACCAACACTCCCATGCCACTAAACCATATCCCCAAGTGTCATATCTACAGGTTTTTTGAACCCCTCCAGGGATGGTGACTCCACCACTGCCCTGGGCAGCCTGGGCCAATGCCTAACCAATCTTGTAGGGAAGAAATTGTTCTTAATACTGGCCACACCAGTGCTGATCCAAGCCAGGATGCTGTTGACCACCTTGGCCACCTGGGCACACTGTTGCCTCATCTTCAGCTGACATCAACCAGCACTCCCAGGTCCTTTTCCTGGGGGCAGCTTTCCAGACACTCTGCCCCAAGCCCGGGGCATTCATGGGGTTGTTGTGACCCAGGTGCAGGACCCAGCACTTGGCCTTGTTGCAGCTCATCCCATTGACCTCAGCCCATCAATCCAGCCTGGCCAGATCCCTCTTCAGAGCCTCCCTAGCCTCAAGCAGATCAACACTTCCACCCAACTTGGTGTCAACTGCAATCTTACTGAGGGTGTACTCAATCTCCTCATCCAGATCACTGATGAAGATATTAAACAGAACTGGCCCCTAAACTGAGCCCTGGGGAACACCACTTGTGACTGGTTGCCAACTGGACTTATTTCCATTCACCACAACTCTCTGGGCTCTGTCACGCAGCCAATTTCCCACCCAGCCAACAGTACACCTGTCCAAGCCGTGAGCTGCAGCTTCTCCAGGAGGATGCTGTGGGGAGACAGTGCCAAAGACTTTGTTGAAGTCCAGGTAGACAACATCCACAGTACCGATGGTAAATAGCTCAGGTGAGATTCCAAAGTATCATAAGAAATTAATACTTTCCTAGTTTTAGAGACTGTCAAAGGAAGCTACATTGAGAGTAAACAAAGTTGTTCAATTAATTATTATAGCAATCAGAACTTAAATTAAAGGGTGATATATCTCAGCAGAATTATTCCTAGTGACTTGACATCTGTCTTGGCCAAATATCTGCTGCTATGTTTAGTCCTTTTGTCTAATTGCCCTTTGCAGGTTTCTTTTTCCCCCCAGATGTTATATAAATGGGCAGCCTAGTGGATTTATCATATCTCAGCTAAATATAGATGAAGTTAATTTGTGACTGAAGAAGATTTTGCCCAAATCTGCATACTGAGGTGATTACCCTCCTCCTGATGAACTAAATGAATGTTTGTCCTTATGAATATACATATGCAATTATTGAGCCTGCTCAAAAAGCTAAGGGTTGTCTATATGAATCCAGCTTCCCTCCTTCAGCCTCCAGATACTGAACACTCTCAAAGAAGAGAATTCAAGTATTGTTAGACATGGGGGTTTTTTTGTTTGTTTCATTTGTCATGAAATATTTAGATTTCTTCAGGTATTTACTATAACTTAAATGATATTTACTCTATTTTCTACCTTGTCAATATTATCCCTTACCAGCCTATGAGCTCATGATCTCATACTCTATCCACTTTTAATCCATCAGGATTCCAGTTTGAAATTCTTCTTAAATTCTGCTCTCAGTGATCTGAACAATTTTACCTTGTTTGGTCACTGTCTTTCAGTAGTTACAAAAAAGCATGGCACTCATCAGCATGAACCTCCCTTTCCTTCTCTGCTACTGGTGATGGTGTCACAAAGTAGCTGGACATGTGGAAGCAACCACTTCATACCCTGCTACACTGATGCTACTTGGCTTGATAGTGCTTTTCCCACCTGACACCACATATTTCTCTCTTTGCACCTTTTTCAGCAAGCCTCATGCTGCTCTACTCCCTGTTTAGCATCAAGCTGTGCCATACAGGAGATATATTGCATGATTTTAGGATGCCAATGGATTTTTCACTCTTATTTGAAGCCAAATAACATGACTGACAGTAGTAGTGTTTCCACTTACAGCTTCATAACACTCTGAGACTTGGAGAGGTTTGTTTTTGCTGCTTCTCTTTAAAGGTTCCAATTTAGCAGATAATTATCTGTACCTCACCCGAGGAGAAACACTTCAGAATTCAACAGCAATCCCTCAAGAGTCAAAGGAACCCTGGTGTACAGCCAAGAACAGATTGTGAGGACGAGGCATATCCCTGGCACTGTTAAGATAGAACCATTCAGGAGTGGCAGCCATGAAGAGCTACCAGGTAAGTTGAAGGTAACGCTAGAGCAGAGAATTACTATGAGATGGTGAGACCCAGATCCTCAAGGATGTTTAGAGAAGCAATTGTCTGTAAGTTCTACTACTGACTAATCCTTCAATCTTTAGGACAGTTTAGCCTCTCTGCTTATCAGTTACCAAATAGAATCACAGAATCACAGAATTATCAAGGTTGGAAGAGACTGCTAAGGTCATCAAGTCCAACCATCAACCTATCACCGTCATCTAAAACCATGTCCCTAAGACTAAACCAAGTCCCTAAGAACTACATGTAAACAGTACAATGAAGAGAGTGAATAAAACTTTTGTAAATCATAGGAAGATATGGTTCACCTAGAGATGAGATACCAGATTGGGGGACCTCTCTTGTTTACCCTAAAGACAGTACACTGGAGGGGGTCTCCCTGATTACAGAATCCCAGTATGTTGGAGGTTGGAAGCAACATCTGGAGATCATCCAGCCCAACCCTCCTGCTAAAGCAGGGCCACCCACAGCAGGGTGCCCAGGATCACCTCCAGGTGAGGTTGGAATCTCTCCACAGAAGGAGACTCCACAACCTCTCTGGGCAGCCTGGGCCAGGGCTCTGACACCCCCACAGCAAAGAAGTTTCTCCTCCTGTTCAGATGGAACATCTTGGGTTCCGGTTTGTGCCCAGTGCCCCTTGGCCTCTCCCTGGGCACTACTGAGAAAAGAGAATGATGTAAACCCAATTAATGTTAGATGAGCAATGATCAAAGAGACATTTCTACCATACTGGTAAATCTCTTTGTAGCCTCAACTGCATCACCTGCCAACCACTCTTGGCACAATAAGCTGTCCACAGTGAGGTGCATTTTCAATGTTCTGGTGAGGTTCTACACCGGGAAACCAAGAGGGTCATTCAACCCAACACACCAATCAGCATTTTCACTCACAGAGCATATTTCCTCTGATTCTCTCTCTGTTGCTAAAGGCCGGTGTCCTGACCATCCACCTCTCCAAACACTGAAGCTGAACCATTTGCAGATGCTTGCCAATGCCACAGGTTTGTTAACTAGATATCCCTGACTTCTGGAATTGGTTCTTCCTTCAGCATCTCCTGCAATGGTTAGACCACACATCAGAGGAACATCAGTTTTGCAACCACTAGCAACCAATCACTACTAGCCAAGATAAAAGATGTGTTGAATTATTGTCCAAATGCTACTAGAATATCACATAATGGACTCAGCTGTGAAAATCTCCAAACCAGAATGGCCCAAAATATTCATTACATGGTAGATTTCACAATGTTTATTGCAATAATAATAAACTTATTGTATTTTCCAATCTGATGCCATTGTCACCTGTCACCTCCTGAGGTTTTTTTTTCCTCCATTTCCTTTTCTAATTTAAACTGCCTCTGAAATAATTGCATTTATAAATTCTCATTGATAGATAAAGAGGAGGGGAGGAAAAAGAGTTAACATTATCCTTCTTACAGAGATCAAAAGGAGATTTATTGCTTCAAACATTCTATCTATTTCCTTAGGCTGTGTTATAAATGCACCTGCATTGCCTGCTGCATGTCATCAAAGATCACAAGCAATTTGTTCTACAACGAACCTGGAAAAGTACAATCACTGTTAAATAATACCTATGGAAATCAAGGTGATACAGGTAATTTTGGAGAATGTCTTTTTACTGTCAATGCATTTAAGATAATGAAATGTAACCTGCTTCTAAGTCAGTCAATAGTTCTTAATGACATCAGAAATAGAGACAGCAAAACTGTTGTTCTACAGCACCTCATCTGAAGGCATAATGAACAACTGTCAGTAAAATGTTCAAGTGAGTTCTTTTCAAAGAACAGGAAAAAAATACCCACTGAGGAACATGAATAATGATTTAATAACTGGGCCAAGTATTCCAAATAATTAAAGTAGAAGAATTCACCAACATATTGAGCCATAATACTGCAGCAGGGCTAACCTACAACAAACAGATTAGACCTTTTTCTAAACTAACATAGTAATCAATGCCAAAAGATTCAGTTATGCTAATAAATAATGAAGCAGACTCATCCCACTCATTTATATATTATTCTGATGTAACTGTATAAACCTGATAAGCATTCCTATGCCCAGCTGAATGAACATCATCCTACAAGGTCATTCAGTCCAAGAAGGACACTGAGGTGCTGCAATGGATGCAGAGAAGGGCAACAAAGCTGGTGAAGGGTCTAGGGCACAAGTGCTGTGAGGAGCAGCTGAGGGAACTGGGGTTGGTTAGCCTGGAAAAGAGGAGGCTCAGGGGAGACCTCACTCTCTTCAATGCCCTGAAAGGAAGCTGGAGTGAGGTGGCAGTGAGGTTTCTTCTCCCAGGTAAGAAGCAAAGGGACAAGAAGAAATGGCAGTATCCCTTCCATGGGGTTTTCTATCCTCTCTCCAACTGTCCCTACTTCTAGGTGAGGTTTAGCATGATTCAGTCAAAGGTGTTTTGCATGGCCTCAGTTCTGCTCATCAGCACACTGAGGGCTGTCAACTTTATTATGAAAATCACTGTGAATTAGGCCAAGGTCTCCACTGGGTCCCCAGAGCCTTCAGCATCTGTTCTGAAGCTGGGGGGCTTCTGCTTTCGGCCTCACCTCAGCAGTTTTAGCCCAACCAGGGCCCTCTGATCCCCACAGGACTCCCTCCTGCAGCCACCAGCTAGGTCGCAGCATTACAGATCCCATTCACAGAGAGAACATCAACATTTCTCAGTGGTAAACATCTCAGCCTTTCTCAGAGAGCACAGGGAATCAGCCCGCACTGCTTTCACACAGAAAACTGGGCCTTAACACCACACCCTGGAGCTGTTCAGAGGATGTGCTGATGTGGCACTTGGTTGGCAGGGTTTAGTGACATGGCAGTGTTGGGTGGATGGTTGGACTTCATGTTCTTAGAGATCTCTTCCAACCTAAATGATTCCATGACTCTAAGAAAAATAAAACATACTGTGTTCATATATTTTACAGGATTAAAAAAAAAAAGGAGAAGGATATTCAATTGCTCCCTTTAGGCACAAACTGCTGATAAAGACCAGATATTCTAGAGGTGACCACTAGTCCTTGAAACAGCTTGTGAGGACCTGTACTGACACTGCTTCTGTTACAGGACAATCTTCTCCTTCTTTAAGAACTCATGAGTGGAGAACAACAAAACTCAGCTTCCAGATCTTTTAAGCCTTGGAATGTGTTCCATGAACTTTTGAGATAAACCTTAAGGGCTTCAGCTGTTGAGGACAGTCCATGGAAAATCAAAGTCTGTAGGTGTATGTACACACCTGTGTGTGTTTGTGTGCCTATGCCTTCTTCCTTTCAGACAAAAATAATTTTAAAGGGGGTTTTTGTTGTTGTTTTTAAAGGCCTGTGTTTTATTTTTAAAAGTATTTTGAAGCCAGATAAAATGGGAAAAAAACAAAGGTAAGAGTTTTTATCTGTAGGGATTATGTCTGTAAAGTCATACCCAGTTTTGAAATTCAAGGTTATAAACAATTCTCAAATTAGAAAACACAGTTTTTATGAAGCCATACTTATTTTTCCCACACAGTATCTTCCTGCTCAGAGAACTGTGTGCACATTAGGCTTGGGGAATGTGTGGATTTGTGGGGAAATTAGTCTTCAGAGGATACAAAGCATTTGTTTTATGAGGTAAACATTGCTAACTACAACCATTTAAAGGAATGAATTCATAAAAGAGTTTCAGCAATAATGTAAACAATGTCTAATTCCTGCCAACCCCAGGGTGTGATTGTGGGGAGGGGGGAATGAAACCAAACCCATGCATTGCTTCTCAATAATATTTATGTAAAAATATGCTTTTAAAAAGGCATTTGTAAAACAGGAATGGAATAACAGCATTCAGCTTGAAAGAGAGCTCAACATCACTTGGGATTTTTAAGTTACTACTGTGGATAGAAGTATACTTCATCTTCACCCTCTACTTTATCTTCACTGTTGTGTAAACCATTGCAAAGGACAAACACCTATCACTCTCTCCTGGTGATGTTTTAATCTATTTCCCTTTTAGGTTAAAAGCACACTGTGAAATATTAAATTGGTTCTCTTTTTCTAAACAAAAAAAGCTGGAAACTTGTGAAGCTGAGTGTTAATTTTTCACTATTACAACCAGTCTGACCTTTAAATGCTTTAGCAATCATGATTTCATCATGAGTATCCTAGCATTGGGAAGTATAGATTATTTTCTTCCAGAGCCATCCTGTACCATACATTCTATAGGCTGATTATCAGCATCCAACCACTGCTATGCCTTCGATCCCTTCTGTTATAAATGACTTTTTTTTTACTATCACACTCCATTTCAGGACCTGAATTTCAGCATCAAACAGGGGGTTTTTTTGGTGGAACACATCCCAAACTCCATCACCTCCCTCCTTTCTCATCTTCAAAATAGTTGCTTTTTAGCTGCTGCTGTAAATTGATTCCTCTCATGTCTGTCTGATCCATGCACCATGCCAAATTCTTTGCAGGCTTTAAAGTTGGATTTAAGGGCACAGAATTACAGTCAAGTGCCAGCTAAGAAAAAGTGAATCAATAAAGTGAAAATTTGCTATCACAGATGAGCTTGTGCCAAATGCTTTTGTCCTTGCAAGCAGTAGTTTTGCATTAAAACCTCTATCATTTACAAACAGAATTAAACATATTTTGCTTTCCTTTTCTGTCACATGATCATTTAGAAATCAAAGAGCTGACAAACAGAGAAAGATCCAAGCATTTGCTTTCTGCTGGTCAATCTTGGTCTCTACAGATCTCAGAAGAGGCTGGGAAATTGTTTTCTTGCTTCTGTTCTTTAAAGAAAAAAAAATCTATTTAATTTGAAAGACTTGGTACAGAAGCAGAAATAGGCTGATGAAAAATGTGCAAATATACACACTCAACTCATAAACCATCTGGAACAGAAGAGAGTGAGATGTAGTGTGATTGGAGCAGAAGAGAATTACATTCTTAAGCTTCCTAACAGATTTCACTTTTAACAACTCAGTAATTATTAGCAAGAAAATATTTGTAACTGTTTCCTCTAGTTTAGGTAGAAAAATATCTCTGAATGGAGCAAAGCCTTGCAAAAGAAGCACTTAAGGTAGATCTCTATCAGGAAGATCTCAAGTAATCCTATTCTTCATTCAGCACACCAAACTCTTCATGTCAGCAAAGAATTCTGTCAAAGATGGTATTATTTGGTAAGATTTGATTTTATTAATCTTCTCACTAGATGTAATGCAAAATTGTCACCATTAGGCTGTTCCTGAAGAAAAGTGGTGTCAAATATCACTAGAAAATAAATGAAGGAATGTTTACCCTTGAACACAGTTGGACAGGACCTTTCAAGTTCATCTAGAACAATCCCCCCTGCACTCAAGCAGGGACATCTGCAACTAGAGCAGGTTGCTCACAGCCCCAGACCTGACCTGGAATGGTTCCAGGGATGGGACATCTCCCATCTCTCTGAGCAACCTGGGACAGGCTCTCACCATCCTTAGTGTATAAAATTTCTTCCTTATATCCAGTCTAAATCTCCCTCTTCTAGTATTAAACCATCAGCCCTTGTCCTGTCTCAACAGGGCTTGCTAAATCTCTGTGATCTTTCTTACAGCCTCCCTTTAAGGACTGAAAGGCTGCAGTAAGGTCTCCCTGGAGCTTTCTCTTCTCCAGGCTGAACAACCCCAACTCTCTCAGCCTGTACCCCAGCAGAGGGGTTTCAACCTTCAGATCATTCTTGTGGCCTCCTCTGAACCTGCTCCAACAGGTCCATGTCTCTCCTGTGCTGAGGTCTCCAGAGCTGGACACAATACTCCAGGTGAGGTGGGCAACATGTTTCACAACATTTCAGATAAAGCAATTAAAAAGAAATTAAAAAGAAATTAAATCTCAAAACTGTAAGGAAAAAGAATGACTGGTGAGATGATCAAGAGTTCAAAAGCTGAAAGGAGAGATGCTCCAGGGTAGATGTCATACAAATCCTTGTGCTACCAAGTCTGGAAAGATGAGTTAGAAGAACATTTACTTGTTCCAAGCCCAGCCTGGCAGTGACTCTAAGTTACTACCATATTATTGTGCAGTAATGAAACTTTCTACTTTTAGCTATGCTTCATATATCTGCAGAGTTCCACCTGGCCTAGGTGCCCTGTGGACAGCTTTTCTCCTTGTGCAGTGGTGCCAAGTTTCTTTGTGGCCTTCTCTGGAGTTACTCTTTAATCACTGTACTACAGAATTAGTGAAGCTATCAGGAGATTTGGAAGTTCAGTTTCTTATACATCTTTCTGAGTGTATGAAAACATATAAAATTAAGGATGTTGGTTACTTCCATTCCAGTCCCAATGATGTTTTAATGAGAGAATGTCTTTCCCACCAACAGCAAGAGAAAACTCCTTTCTTCATCATCTCTGTAGCCTGAAATCTGTACTTCTGTCCTTGTAAGCCCATCTCCCAAGAGCTTATCTTGTTGAGGTTAGGACAGAGGCAGAGTGGCAGCACAGGAGGAAGAAAACCCACACCACTTTTGCAATAAAATGAACTGAATAAAATGAAGGCTCCAGCTCCAGGGCTCTCATTCCTGCACTTGTGAAAAGCAAAATGTTTTGATCAAAGAAAGACTGAGTTTCCCAGTTGATTTGCAGCCCACCAAACCTTCTCAGACATAGCATGCTTTATTCATGAGCTGTAGGCTCAAGGCACAGACAAAGTCACTCACTACTGATAGAAAGACTTAAGGCAGCATTTCAATGCTGATTTAACCACTGGGTCTTCTGAAATAGAGTAACAGAACCAAGTAAATTTTCACTAGCCTTCCTCCTGCACTCAGAGCAATTGGTAACAAACATTTCTCTGAAGTTTAACTTCCTTCATTCAATGAAGAATCCATTATGAAGAGTCATAAAAGAATTCTTGTAGCTACTGGTGTTTCAAGTAGCCTCTATTTTTTTCCCCCACTCACAGAGAATCACAGAACCATTAGGGTTGGAAAAAACCTCAAAGATCATCAAGTCCAACCATCAGAGAATGCTATGAAAATTACTTTAAAAATCATTCCAGGCTGGTAGACAGACTGTTTAAAGGAGCTAGAGTAAAGTGCTCTCTTCATCTGAATGTTCACTGAGACTAGTATTATTGCAAGTATCTCCATTCAGGCCAGAAGGATGCTCTGGAAGGGATTCATCTGCAACCACCAGGAGGTAAAAGGGGAGGTTTCCATTTCTGTATTATCCAAACACATTGGTTGGGATGAACAAACTCAAGGAATGAACCACACAGGTGCACATGCACGTTGGTTCCATCCTACCATGGAAATATATCATATATGGAGCATTGTATCCTATCTTTCTGATCTCTAGATCTTGATTATTGTAGTATAAAAGAGGAGAGGAATTTTGAAAGGGTTTTTTCCAAGAGCTGATTGAAATTCTGCCTTGCCTCCTCATGCTGGGGGGGGGTTTTGACACAGGTTATTCACTCAGAAGAGCTTAAAATGCAGAAGTTCAACTGAAAGCAACGCTCAGTACCTGCAGGTACTGAGTTCAAAATCAGGTTCAGTCAGTTCACAGAAACAAGAGCCAAATAAATTCCAAACATTCTATGCCTGATCTTCAGCCACCATGAAATTCTACAGCTCCAGAGAAGGCAGTGAACTCGGATTGTCTGGTTAATATATATGGAAAATATCTAATGTCATTTTTAGAGCTGCTTTGACTTCCAGAGTTAAAAAATCAGGAATTCAGCCTAGCTTGGGATACAATACAGAGTCTAGCACAAATACAACAGGTTTGGAGCACCCTCAGTTCCAAATGTATACTAACAAGATTACCCCAAAATACATTACAACTGCAAACACTGCAAGGGGAAAAAATCAGCCTCCTTTTAAATGACAAGTCCTTAACCCATCTCATCCTCTTTTACGTTATCCTTTTTCACCTTCCTGTGTCTGCTACTAATTAATAATGTCATCTCTCCAGCACCTATCGCAACGTTCAGTCAATGTCAGCAACTCACCTTATGCTCTGGTGCTTCTTATAGATTAATTTACTCAGCCATCTGTCTCTTCTTTCTACTCTATTTCCACATTCTGTGACATTACAGGAAGTCAAAGCCAACATAACTCTATTTTTTTTTTCATTTTTAATATTATTTTTCAATATAAAATGTTATTTTAATCTTGGAAAGAAAGAATGATTTGGCTGCGAATTTTAACTGGCTTCATGCAAACGTCAGTAGCATGATGATGATGATCTCTCACTCCAGATAGAAGAGACTAATCAGCTTTTTATTATCCTTATTTGTACTTTTAGTCTCATTTTCTTTATGACTTCCTTTCTTCCAGTCATATCAGCTCTTTCTCCCTCTCCTTCCACACAGTCTGATGTATTAAAATTCTAATCCTAATATAAATTCTATTTATAGAATTCTATTTATATTATATAAAGGAAGAATCGAGTTGTCTTAATCAAGTTGTCTTTTAAATATATATATATATATAGACATAAAAGGCACAGTCTAATTTAGGTATGGGCAGCTAGACAAAAACAAGTGTTGTCATTCTCTGCTGGACAGGACTGTACAACACAGACAACTCAAAAAGCCCTGTAAAAGAGAGGTGTGCAACTACCTCACCTTAAATAAAATAAAATAAATTAAATAGTAATAACATAAATAATAATAATAATAAAATGTACTTCAAGGCACAACTGGATCTGAGATGCATCCAGTTACATGAAACGTTAACATTGACTATAAAACCAGGGAACTTCTTCTGCATTCTTAATTGGTCTTAGCTGGAAAAATAAATACCAAAGCTGCCTAAATTTTATGAATGTCTTCTATTGAGTCCTCCAGTTATTTTTAATTGGCATGTTCAATGAGAGGGGAAATGAGAGAGCTAGAAGAAAACAACCTCTGTTTTTTGACATCCTGCAGTACTTAAATGTTGAAGACACTTTGAAGCTTTCCCATCCTTTATGTTTTCCTCAAACAAAAGTAAGTCTTAGAATATAGATAAACACAAGCTGAATCCTCAGGCAGGAGAACCTGCACATTCTTTCAGACTCATTACACACCAGAATACCTAAAATCCATCAGTTTTAGAGGTGTTTTGCTGAATCTATTCATAATTTTTGTTATGCTACTATATATACTTGGAGAACTGAGAACTGGGTTTGCATTTTGATTGTAGGTCTCTCCCTATAAAGTGATGTATAGTAGAGACCAATAACTAGAATTTCTCTTGTACAGACAGGGATTATTTCATCAAGTCTTACAATCATGCTTAAGTGACATGTTCCTGAGCAGTCCCAGAAGTCACACTCAAGTGAAATAATAACAGAAGTGTAAAGTAGGAGAAGGAAAGTCCTCTGGGAACTGCTCTTCTCAGGGAGGAACTCACAAAACTCAGGCTGGAATAATGTGGCAGGCAGGGAGAGCAGCCAAGCAGAATCTCCTTGTTCATTAGGAAATAAGGTGTCTTAATTAGTCAACCTGTAAGACAGGCTGCCCAGGGATGTGCTGGAGTCACCGTGCCTGGAAGGGTTTAAAAAACATGGAGATGTGGTGCTTGGGGCCATGGTTTAGTGGTGAGCATGGGAGTAGTAGTGGGTGGGTGGTTGGACTGGATGATCTCAGAGGGCTTTACCAACCCTAACGATTCTGTGATTCTATTCCTCTTAGGGTTGCTCAACTTCAGAAGTTTGAAGCCTATAAATTATCTTTCTTATATATATACATATACAAAATCAGAGAAACATGATGAGTGGTAAGATATTGGAATAGGCTGCCCAGGGAGGTGGTGGAGTCACCATCCCTGGAGGTTTTTAAGAAGAGGATGGATGTGTTTCTTCAGGGGATGATTTAGGGGTAAGAGTAGTGTAGGGCTATCGGTTGGACTAGATGATCTTGAGGGTCCTTTCCAACCCTAATGATTCTGTGATTCTGTGATTCCATGGTTTTTGAACTCTTCCAGGGATGGTGACTCCAACACCTCCCTGGGCAGCCTGGGCCAATGCCTGAGAGCCCTCTCGGAAGAAATCCTTCCGAATATCTAACCTGAACCTCTCCTGGCACAACTTGAGGCCATTTCCTCTTGTCTTATCACTTATTACCTGGGAGAAGAGCCTGAGCCACACCTTTCTACCACCTCCTTTCAGGGAGTTACAGAGAGCTAGGAGGTCTCCCCTGAGCCTCCTCTTCTCCAGACTAAACAGCCCCAGATCCCTCAGCTGCTCCTGACAAGACTTTCACATTCTTAAATATCATTGCTACTACAAGCCACAGAGGAGTTACTTGGCTAACAAAAAACCATGTGAGGTCTCCCAGAAAAGGAAGATTTACCTTCCTGCCACAGAAAACAGGAATAAAAAGAACTGTGTGCTATGTGTCTATTCCCCCTGAGGAAAGTACCTTAATTTGACTTAATTTTGCTGACATTTTCCCTCATCAAACTATAATCAAAAATACACTGTATGAAAGGCAGACTTCACGTGGCAGTTTAGTTAACAGTAAAGATGGGATAAGAATGGAGTCATCACTTGCAACAGCATTTCTAGAAGAATCTTCTTGATGCATAAGGGTTGGTCTCTAATGGCAACTTCTGCAGATGTTTCATTAGTTCCATTTTTATTTAAGAGGTGGAGCAGAAACCCATCCAAACTTATACTCATTAGATTCATAAGTTGCAGCCAGGAATTAGATGCTGTTTGAGCAAGGACAGTTTGGTTTCTACAGCAAAGAAAAGACAAAGAAATTCAGGTTCATGACTATACTTTATATATATACTTTATATATACTATACTCACTACTGAAACCCGAGTACCATGATGTTCACTGCAGGTAGTGGTTATGAAGGACACAATCAAAAATGGAAAAGTCTGCTGGGAAAAAAAAATCACCTCATTCAACATATTCAGGTTTTCATCCAAGTTATAGATTGGGCTAATGAGGGTTTGTTGCCCTGGAAGAAAATGAAGAGTACTCGGCCTTTCCTGACAAGATGCATCACTTCTTTGATAACTCAGGGAGTGCCCCTGGCCCTCTGATGATCTCCAGGTAGCACAGATGGAATAATACAGTAGCAACCTACTGGTATGATAGTGAAGACAGAAGTATTTTACTTGAGCAATCCAACTAGTATTACCATGCTGTTAAGTGTCCTTTTACCTATACAGGCATTTTCACAGAATCATTAATGTTGGCAGAGACCTCTGAGATCATCAAGTCCAACCACTAACCTATCCCCACTAAATTTACATCATCTCTGAGGACAGCAGAATTATCTTTCAAGTCACATGCCTTAAAATTACAGAACTCAGGAAGCATTTGGACAACACCCTTAGGCACATGCTGTGATTTTTGGGGTTGTCCTGTGCATAGACAGGTCCTGGACTGAATGATCCTTCTGGGTCCCTTCCAGCTCAGGACATTTTATGATTCTATGAAGAGAACCTGTGAGAGGGTAAGATGTGGCTAAAAAGAAGTTGCTAAACCTCACCAAGAGGTATATTCAAAAGTGTCCAAACACAAGTATTTCAGGGTAAAGGAGAAATTCACTTCAGTGCTTCACAAATATTTCACAGCTTTTCAGGTCATTGTAGGAGGTCACATTGATCTACTGCTACTGATATTATTGCAAGTTTTACTGCTTCCTTTGCATTAAGGCCATAGCATGACTTCAAATTACTTTCCTAACCACATTTGGTAGCTCATAAATTCAGGAGACAGGTAAAATAGAAGAGTTTTATAAAGCATAAGCTCAAGTGTCTTTGGTAATGAAATTATTTCCTTCTAAGTTCCTGCTTAAATAGCTCTCTAAGAAAAGTGTGGCAAAAAACCCCAAACAAACAAAATATTTCTAAACAACCAAACAGCAAGACAACAATTCTACCTACTTCAGGCACATAAATACTTCACTAAATCATATTTTGGCATGGGATATGGGCTACTTTGATATGTGGTGTTGGTATCTTGCTTTTCTTTACAGCAATTTTCATGAACAATTCTCAAGTAATTCAACTAAGTGTGTTAAGAAAAGTGATATGTTAACTGGTGGAAGTCTGGGGACAAGGAAAAGAACTTTCTGCCATGTTAACCAATGACTACCTATGCTGAGTTTGGGGCAAGGGCCATGAGTTGGCTTCACCACCTCTATCTACAAGCCCTGGTCTTCAGTCAAGGTGGCTAAGAGGAATCCTCTGCTGTCAATGTGCAGCTCTTTGAAACATATTTACCCCCACATACACCTTTCTTTAAGACACTGAAGCACACATTCTACTTATAGCACTTGAAATTGTGCATAAGAGAATCAATCCTATATCCATCAATTTCTGGCATTTGGAATGCAACCCTTTGACTCTTTGCCATATCTTGTCTCCCCTAAGCACAACATAATGCCTTGAGCAGAACAGCTATAGTTAATTAATATCAAATCCACAATAGGAAAAGCAAGTCACAGAAGGTTAAGAAATTTTTCTGCAGTGGTTAAAATATCTGGTCACTGATGTGGGCAAGGCAGAGGAGTTTCTGAGTGGCATGTGCAATAGAAATGCTTGAAGATTCCTCACCTTGCAAGCTGAACTTTGAATCTGGACACCACCTTCAACTCAGAAGGAATTTGTCTTGCCTACAGAATTAGCTATATTTTGATAAAGTAGAATTAATTGAAAGCCTAGCAGGCAGACTGACTTCTCTTTGGGACAAAATGCAGAAAGCTAAGCTGCTAACTGCAAGCTGGCTGCAGGATATTTCATGCATCATTAGTGGGAATTATCTTAATTTGAACTAATGATGCTCTGCTGTTGAACTCAGTAGTACAAAACTATTAAATTAAAGTAATATAGTTTAAAATCATAAAAAAATGATAAAATTTCACAAACTATTATTACTGGAAGCTTGATTTCAGCAAAACCCCTAAATTCCCATTGCACTCATAAGACTAATATTCACATCCTCACACTGCAAGCAAGAATTAATCTCTGCCCTGAGGCATCTCCATTGTAAAACATGAATGTAGACAGAAGAGCCTCATTTTTTTTCCTGTTAATATTCTTTAATTTTTTTTTTTATTATCAGGTCCTAATATACTGTGGAATATGTGTTTAGATTTTGGACTGTCCTACAAATCCATGGAGGCACACTTCTATATCCAGGAGTGAAACTGATCCACAGAGCAAGCAGAAGTAAAATCTAAGCTGTAAGCAAATTCCAATGTTGCAATGAGCAATGTGAAGACTAAACCTCATCATGTTTCCTATGGAGCCACCTAGGAGAAAAGAACTGAAAAGTCTTCCTAGAGCTAACAACAGCTATGAACAATAAACTGAAGAGATGAGCAGCTAATGATCTTAAATCTCTTTCTTCAGTGAAAGACAGCAATTGAAAGTAGAGTAACAGCCAAGCAGCTCTGACACCCTGTGGAATGACACCACTGGATTTAAGCTCTAAAAGTGATACTGAAAGATTAATTTGTCTAAAACTTGTACTACTAGTAGAGAAAATGAATATGGAATAATAAGCCTTCAAGATATAGCTGAATGTAAACCACAGAATCATTAGGGTTGGGAAAGAGCTCTGAGATCATTGAGTCCAACCATTGAAGTGAACTTGCTCAGCTTCAGTCATAAATGTCATTAAATCTCAAGTGATGGAGCATGAACCCACAAGAAGGGAATGAAACTGGAACTCCTATAAACTTTCTATAAACTGGAGAGTCTCAAAGACACAAACAGCAAATAATGGTCTCTATCAGAGGACAAAATAAGCCAAGCTGATGGGGGGTGTCCATTAAACCTGGATACTGGGAGTACTGCATAAGGGTGAGATCAACAGACATCCATAGAAAGGCAATGTTGAAAGCAAGCAACCTCTCATCTCAAGCCATGTCACTTCCATTCCAACCTGAAGCTGATGCAGGCCCCAGGCAGATGGTTGCCATGGCCCAGAATAAGACTAGTGAATCCAGAACTGAAAGGAAACAAATTTAAATGCTACAGATCAACATGGTATGATGGCTACATACATGAATGACACTAATTCAGCTACAGATGATGGGAATTCAACTGATAATGATTGAGCTGGAGCCAAACACAATAGAGACAAAGCCTCAGTGTTCAAATGAATCAAAGCAGCTGTGCAATGAGGTCTTCAAGTGAGATTTACAGCAAACTGCAGTGACACTGTGCAGAAGGGTACACCTAAGGTGGCTTAACAGCCATCTTAGGGATGTTACTGACCATTCCATACAATCTTGCACTGAATATAGAGGCTGGAGAATCAGAACAAGAGAACCAAGGAAGATTCTGAAACAAATGAAGTGTTTGCTCTAAATTCACATAAAAACAAATGAGTAAAACATTGTCTGGAGAAGCAATTAACATTTTTCTCAGTGAAAGCAGCAGTCACAGATCCACAGAATCACCAAGGTTGGAAGAGACCTCCAAGAGCATCAAGTCCAACCATCAACCCAACATCCCCATGCCACTAAACCATGACACCAAATGCCACATGTACATGGCTTTGAACTCCTCCGGGGATGGTGACTCCACCACTGCCCTGGGCAGCCTGGGCCAATGCCTAACCACTCTGGCAGGGGAGAAATTGCTCCTGAAGTCCAACCTGAACCTCCTCTGGCACAACTTGAGGCCATTTTCTCTTGTCCTACCACTAGTAACCCAGGAGAAGAGATCAACCCCCACCTTGCTCCAACCTCATATTGCATACAGTAAAATATACTCGATGTGTTGCTGTTATCACCTAAAACTTTCACTATAAAGAAAAGAGATGAGAAAATATTACCTTTTGTAGGATAAACACTTGTCCAGCTCCTGTAGAGGCACTTGACATAGCCTGAAGGCAGCTTTGTGCAACCACAACTCTGGAGAACTCACAGGCAGCACTGCAGAGGAAACAAGAGATTCCCTAGTGTTATTACATTTAAAGAAACTGAGAAAAGTAGTATATACAGGAATAGGTGTGTGACACTTGATAAATGGCTGTAAGTCTAAAGGTCTAACCAACACTTATTTTCCCTCAGTCTGAAACCTGCTGTTTGGGTTTATGCACTACAAAACAATCAAAAGAGCTTTTCCTCCTGGTCTTTGTTGCTGATTTGTTGGTGTTTCCAATAAAAAGCTGAATTTGTGAGGTCATTTTTTGATTTAACCTTGAATTACCAGTGGGTGAAACATGAAGAAAATGAAAGACAAAAGGGAATGGGAGAGTTATGGCTTTATTAAGGCTTATTTTCTCTCTTTGCTTAGATCTGGAATCCAAATTTTCTTCTGGCTTTTGGCTGAAGCACAAAGAATGAAGGAACAGAAGAGGCTTTAACCAAACAGATCTCACCCTTTCCACTGAACTCCGGGGCATGGCCTTCCAGTTTTAATTTCTACTTCATGTTAAAAGCAAAGAAACATTGTGGAGGCAGGAAATAAAATCTATTTTCATTTTCCCACTTGGGTTTTCTCCCTGGGAGTTCAGTTCTGCTCTTTTCCTGCTTCTGCCACCTTGCTCTGATCTGGTTGAGACCTCAACTGGAGTACTGTGTTCAGCTCTGGAGCCCTCAACACAGGAAGGACATGGAACTGACAGAGCAAGTCCAGAGGAGGGCTACAAAAATGATCAGGAGGCTGGAACACCTCTTCTACGAAGACAGGCTGAGGGAGCTGGGATTGTTCATCATGGAAAAGAGAAGGCTTCTGGGGGGACCTAATAGTGACCTTCCAGTACCTGAAGGGAACTTACAAAAAGGCTGGAGAGGACCTGATTACAAAGGCCTGTAGTGAAAGAACAAGGGGAAATGGATTTAAGTTAGAAGAGAAGATTTAGATTAGATATTAGGGAAAAGTTCCTTACAATGAGCGTAGTGGAACACTGGAACAGGTTGCCCAGGGAGGTGGTTGAGGCTCCATGCCTGGAAGTATTCAAGGTGAGGCTACACAAGGTTCTGAGTAACCTGATCTAGCTGGGCATGTCCCTGCTCACTATAGGGGGGTTGGACCAGATGACCTCTGAGGTCCCTTCCAACCCTGATGACTCTATGATTCTACGATTCTAGTTCTGCAACTAGATGACTTAAAACAAAGCAACTTACAGGACTTGGTTATACTAATGAAAGATATAATGAGAACTTGTAGGTTAGTTACCCAATATGCCTATAAGTTACAGTAGATTATAGATCAAATATATATATACATATATACACACTGTCCTTATTATATACAGTTGAACTATATCTATAGTTCAACTATAAGTTTATTATAGTACATCCTATATAGTATATATGCTTATATACCATATAGTGCACATACATAAGTATACAGTAAATATACTATCTATATATTCTATAGCATATAGAGATAACTATATATATTATATGGTACTTATATCAACTATATATACACTATACTACAGCATATATACAGTTAATATATATAGTTCAACTATATATAATACAGTGTACAGCCATGAAATGAACAGAGTATTTCCTATTATTCTTGAGTTCCTCCCTTGAAACTTTTGTCTTTGTTGCTCAGTAAGAGGAACTTAAATACTTCAACTACCTAGAAAAAAACCCTGGTGAATTGCAGACCTCTTACATTTGTGCTACAAGAGTGGTTCCTGCCTAAGCTGGGAAGCCAAAGGGAAAAAGTCATTTATTTTATAGCCACAAATGGGAAAGTTCATTAAACTTCAAGCTTCTTGGGAAACACTTTAGTATTGATTGTGGTTCAAACCAAACTGGAAGGTTTGGCTTTTGTACTCAACTCTTGACACCAATTTGCCCCTGGACAAATGAATTACCTTACATTCAGCAGCTCAACTCTAGTCACTTTTTCAGTCTGTCACTTAAAAAGGCAGAAAAAGAGTTTAATTTCTGGATATTCTGAGCTTAAGTGCAGCTGGCTAACATGAATGAGAATTGCTACTGCTGGCTTGTCTCTGTGAAAAGAAGTTGTACTTATCAAGAGCCTAAACATGGCTACAGATATTGGTAGAAAGCCTCAGTCTTCATTGCTAGTTAACTACCTTTCATTTGAAACTGAATATTCTGCATCATATTAAATCTTGTCATCAATCAACCTCCTAAGACAGGATGTTGATAAGGGGTTTTCTGACCTTTCCAGAAGTGACTGCAAGTAGTTTAACTAACTTCTGCTTAAGCTAGCTGCAGTCTTTCTAAATTTTCATGACCATTTTAGCTGTGGCCCAAGCTTTCTCAAGCAGGTTTTGGGTTTGGATGTTTTTTGGTTTGTTTTGGCTTCTTGTTTGACTCCTGGCTGCTGTAAAACAGCTGTTGGTTTCCCATAGCGAAATAATTGTTATTTAAGGATTGTTCTGGCTTCATCTGGGTTAGAGTTAATTTGCTTCTGGTAGCTGGTTCAGTGCAGTATTTTGTATTTAGTGTGAGTATAATGTTGGTAATACACTGAGGGTTTCATTGTGGCTCAGCAGTGCTTGTCCTAAGGTCAGGATTCTTCACTTTCTGATGCTCTACCAGTGAGCAGGAGCACAAGAAGCTGGGAAGGAGCATGGCCAGGAGGGCTGACCTGGACAAGCCAAAGGGATATTCCATAGCACAGGCTGCCATGCCTCCCAGTATATAAACTGGGAGAAGTTGGCTGGGAGGGACTGGTAGGACTTGTTAGGACAAGAGGAAATGGCCTCAAGCTGCACCAGGGGAAGTTTAGATGGGTATCAGGAACAATTTCTTCACAGAAAGAGTTGTTAGGCATTGGTGGGCAAATATTGATGTTTATGCTCCCCAGGAGTTTATTGCCTTTATTAGGGTAAATAAGAGAGAGAGGCAGAAGGCAAAGAAGCATTCTCTCATTTGTGGTAAATGTACATGTGGGCTGCACAGCCCCAAATTTTTGTGTTGCTATGCTAAGGTTGGCCAGAAGTAACCCAGGAGAGAGGAATACTGTTCCCCATGCCAGAATCCTATGGAAGTGTCACACAGCACCACAGAATGGTTAAGGCTGGAAGGGATCACCAAAGTTCATCTAGTCCAATGAGGTCAGCCAGGGTGACTCTAGCAGGGTCACCTAGAGCACATTACTCAGGACTGTGTCCAGATAGGTTTGGAATCTCTCCAGAGGAGTAGACTCCAAACCTCTCTGGGCAGCCTGGGCCAGAGCTCAGACACCCTCAGAGCAAAGAAGATCTTCCTCATCTTTAGGTGGAATTTCCTGGGTTCCAGGTTGTGTCTGTTGCCCCTTGTGCTACTGCTTGGTGCCTTGGAGCCTGGCTCTATCCTCTTGACACCTTCCCTTCAGATACTTGTATCCATTGCTAAGGTCTCTTCTCAGCCTCCTCTTCTCCAGACTAACCAAGCCCAGCTCCCTCAGCCTTTCCTCAGCATGGAGATGCTCCAGCCCCCACAGCATCTTTGGAGCTCTCAAAGTCATTCCAACATGGTCACTTTGTAGACAATCTCTCTGTGTTGTTGTGACAAACATTTGGCATTCGATTTTCTTACTGCTTTATTTCTGAAGCATGAAATTTGATTTCACCCAGCAGGAACAGCTCCATATCCTATTAATTATTTTACTGTTATCCACCCTAGGTAGTCTAAAGAATTCCTAAGTATGTGTGATGGAAAGTGAGATTAACTGTGGTCTCATAATGAAAAAGAGATGTATTATGTACTTGTGATTAACTCTGTTATAGTTTACTTAACAGTCTCAAAATGTCAAGCAATATGTCAGCCTCTGCAAGAACATACTGAGTGATTTTCACACATAATTGGGGGAGTTTCACTGTATTTGAACACTTACTGACTTTGTCATACCCTAAGGCCATTCACTGAGGCATTGGTGATGTAGATGGAAGGCTACAATCCTAGTAAGAAACACAAGTGTTCAGAAAGAATTCTCCCAAAGAAGTACAGGTAGATATTTAGTATTTACAACTAATTTCACCATTCTTCCCAGGAGCTACTTGAATAAGGGCCACCAGATCTTCAGGTGAAGTATTTATAGACTTCAAAATAGGACAGTTACAGGTATGATCTACAATTCTTCTGACTTGGATACTTTTGTTTGTTTTTCTGTCTTTATAGAGATCTCTTCAAACCTTTTTAATAACAAGGGTTTGGGGGTTTTCTTCTTTTATTTGTTTGTTTGTTTTGTTGTTTGATTTTGGCTGGTTGGGTTGAGTTTGGTTGTTGGAGGTTTTATTGTTATTGCTACTGGTGAAGGTTGGTTATTTTTAAATTTTTATTAGAATAAACCTGATAAACCTTGAAAAATCTGAATAATTCTCTTCTGCCAACAACTGAACAATATTAAAATGACTTCTTAGCTGTGGACAACTCTAAGACCTATGCTCCAGAAACTGAGAGTCATATGAGAGAGTGAGACACTAGGAGGTGATAACATCACTGTTTGCCATTCCTAATAGAGAACTTGATGATTCTAAAGCAACTCTGCTTTTTAAATTTATCACTCAATACTTTTGGAAACAGCTAGTTCCTCACATCAAATTCTCTCATGGTACAGATTCCATTTCTCTGTGTAAGATTGTTGACAATGTTTCAGGAGTGAAATGCAGTAATTAAGTCATTTTAGTTCTGATGTTCTGTCCTCTTCTATAGCCTTTTTCAGATGCTGCTTGATTCCTTTCTTTCATCCTGTTGAGCTAGGAATAACAGGAATTACTGCTTGTTTCGTTCAGAACAGCCATATAGATGCTGGTGATTCCTAGAAGGTCAGCTAGACAATATCAACCAAAGAAAGAGATGCATCATTGTAAGAGACTGTTTGAATCCACTTTCTTATCAGCTATGGAAAACAGGTTTCCTAGCTGTGCTGAAACTGCACGTTCATGTCTCGAAGCTTGATTGATCATTGACTATCATCCTTGGAGAAGACAATGCCAGAGAAGCTTGATTGATCGTTGACTATCA
Organism: Galbula dea; assembly: GCA_013399015.1. NCBI lineage: Eukaryota > Metazoa > Chordata > Aves > Piciformes > Galbulidae > Galbula > Galbula dea. The sequence goes on along the minus strand of VWZX01003670.1, from coordinate 883,341 downwards.
TCCTTGGAGAAGACAATGCCAGACCTCCAGGAGCCAGAGGCTAGGATACTGCTGTGCAGGACAATGAGGCCTAGTTAAAACCTTGAGATAAGGCCCAGGTGTGTGGACATCTCCTGAGGAATTTATTCATGAGAAAAGTCTGGAGAAACCTGGGGGAGATTCCCTTTATCTTAAGGATCAGTAGGACCCTGTCCTGTACCTTTTCCTATAAAAACCTGAGGAAAAAGCCTCGTAGTGGTGAGTCAACTCTGCTGCCAGGGGGAAATGTGGGATTTGTGTATCAAAGGAAGCTCAAATCTACAGCAGCTGGTACACTGGATTAACTCTCTTCTTAAGATATTGGCTGCTATTCCAGCTTGTCTTTCAATAGGAAACCTCCAGAGTTAGAGAGAGAAACCTGCTGCTCTAGGTCAGAATACAAGAAATAAAACATCATCATCAATTCCCAGCCTTGTGGATTAAGCCAAAAAAGGGAAGGTCTGGCAAATTCTCACCAGCAAACTTACAGAAGAAGGTTCTGCAGTTATGAGGCAGATCAATGTCATTTCCCAAACTGCTGAAAAGGAACAGTACACTTAATAGCTTCATGCAGCACTCTCGAGTAATGCTGATGTTAAACAACATTCAGTTCATCGTTAACAGCTGACAAAAAGCTTCTGCTTCTTCTAGTGAAGTGTACATTGAACAATGACACTGATACCATCAGGCTGTTCCACCATGTTGGTTAATTAAATGCTGCAGGCCAGGCTGCAGAGATAGGCAGAAAGGAACCTTCTGAAATTCAACGAGGAAAGAGCAGGACCCAGCACCCCGTCAGGAATAACCCCACAGACAAGTACAGGCTGCTAGGGGCTGACCTGCTGGAAGGGAGCTCTGCAGAGAAGGAGCTGAGGGTTCTGATGGACAACAAGTTGGCCATGAGCCAGCAAGGAGCCCTTGTGACCAAGAAGGTTAATGATCTTCTGGGCTGCATGGGCAAGAGCACTGAAGCAGGGCAAGGAAGGTGATCCTGCTCCTCTCCTCAGCTGGGGGAGGTTCCACCTGGAGAACTGGGTTCAGTTCTAGGTTCCTCAGGACAAGAGAGACATGAAGCTCCTGGAGTGAGTCCAACAGAGAGCTCCAAAGATGCTGAGGGGACTGGAGCATCTCCCTTCTGAGGAAAGGCTGAGGGAGCCTGGAGAAGAGGAGGCTGAGAGTGACCTTAGCAATGGCTAGAAATATCCGAAGGGAAGGCGGCAAGCACGAGTGTCAAATTCATAGAGCTAAGAAGTGATGAAAAAGGCCAGATGACAATCCACATGGAAACACAGAAGAGAAACACCTGTGAAACTTCAGAAGGTCCAAACACCTGTCTAATGTCACCTCCAGATACTTCTGAATGTTGCATAGATCTAAAAGCCACATTCTTCTTGCCCAAGCTGACAAAGAGTGGGGATGAAATACCAGTGATTAAACATCACCAGAAAGGACTGAAAATGACATGGAAAAATAGACATTTGACTATGGACAAATAAAAAGATATTTGAACTGTCTTGTGTCAAAAAAAGAGCATCACTCAGGGAGACTTTGGAGAATATAAAGGAATCACAGAATCACAGAATCACAGAATTTTAGGAGTTGGAATAGTTGATGGTTGCAAAGGCTAGACATCCCTGGATTACAAAGTAAAAGCTTCAATCATAATATCAGAGTTTCTATCTCAGAGAAAGTGCAGTTAGCAACAACAGATTTCATCCAATTACTCTGAAAATTTCAGAGCTGCTTTTACATTATCATTCAAAATAAGGCCCTGTCATAAACATGTAGCACCACCAGAGGCAAGAACATCCATCAAGGTACTTTTCAGTGCATACTAGAGTTGGTTACTGTTTGTTGTGTCAGCAAAGTTTTGCACAAGTTTCACATTTACACAGTTTTATCAAGAGACCAAAAATGCTGATTTGATTTCTCTCAGAGTAGGGATGGAAAATACAATTTTAGATATACAGAGTTTCTGAAAATATAGCATAGAAACTTAGTAAATGATGGCTACCAGCAGTTCATATGTCCTGGGGAGTCAACTCAACCTATGAGAAGTTTACCTAGATCATAAGAGCCACAGAGTCATTATGTTTGGAAAAAACTGTGAGACCATTGAGTCCAACCATCCACGTAACCCTCACCACTAAACCATGGCCCCAAGCACCACATCTCCATGGTTTTTGAGCTCTTCCAGGGATGGTGACTCCAGCACTGCCCTGGGTAGCCTGGGCCAGTGCCTAACCACTCTTGCAGTGAAGAAATTCTTCCCAATGTCCAACCTGAACTTCCCTTGGTTCCCTCTTGTCCTGTCTCTAGTGACCTGGGAGAAGAGACCAATCCCTACTTTGCTCCAACCTCCTTCCAGGGAGCAGTACAAAGCAAGAAGGTCTCCCTTGAGCCTCCTCTTCTCCAGACTAACTAACCCTAGTTCCTTCAACTGATCCTCACAACACTTGTGCTCTGGACCCTTCACCACCTTCCTTTTCTTTCTCTGGACACTCTCCAGCACCTTAGAGTGAGGAGCCCAAAACTGACCCAGGATTGGAGGTGTGGCCTCCACAGTGCCAAACCCTGCCCTAGTCCTTGCTGCCACACTAGTGCTGATCCAAGCCAGGATGCTGTTGGCCTTCTTGGCTACTTGGGCACACTGCTGCCTCATCTTCAGCTGCTGTTGACCAGCATCCTCAGGTCCTTTGGCACCAGGAAAAGGTCTCATCTTTAAGACCATGCCAGAAAACCATTTAAACCTCTCTTTTATGTTGCAACCACCTGCATTCCTTTATACTATTCCTCTTTTTCACTGAGATCTCCAAGTTGGTTTAAAACTCTTTCCCCTGCCCCTGTTCTTAAAGAAACCTGGAACGCTCTCCCAGATTTGTCACTCTGGTATTTATTTGCATCATTATTTTTTTCTCCCTTTCACAGGTTACCCACTACAAGATGTTTTTGCAGCATCTTGTTGAAAGCTGTGGAGGAAGTTGGCACCTATGGTACAGGCTTTTGGGGATGCATTTTGCAGACCTGATTTGATTCTCACTGGCACTGTTGTAAATTAGTAGAATGTTATATTAAACTACTTCATCACCAGCAGCTTTCTATTTGTTCATCTGAAAACATATATTTTGTTCCATGCTTATATCTCTGTGCTTTCTTTCCATGATATAATGAATCAAGGGAATTTTTCTGGGATCAGCAGTTTCAGGAGAGCTATAATGAGCAAACCTATAAAGAACAAATCTGTGCATTGCTGTGGCTAAGCCATAGGCATTGAAGTCCTAGTGTGACAAAAAGAAAGGACATTTCTTCAACTGGAAATATATAATAAATGCAATTTATTAGAGTGGTGGAGAGAGGAACAATTCATCTTGTCTAGGAGCACTGAGTCTTTGTAAATTAATGCATTTATCATTTGGTGCATTGTTTTGGTGTTTGGATCCAAATGATTGCTGGAATTAATAATGCCTCAGAGAGGTTTGGTCTGAATATTAGGGCAGACTTATTTCACACACAGAGACATCTACAGGAGTTTAACTGTGCTGAGGTCTGAGTGAAACTCCCAACAAAACTCAACATTTTGAAGCATCAAGAAATGACAGATATGCTGAAATCAATTCACAGCAATAATGATTCAAAGCTAAGTGCCCAATAAAAGCATAAGCCAGGCTGAAAGTATCAAATATTTATTGCACAGGGCTGCAAACCCAGAAGCTGTGGTGGAAACAGAGAAGATATACTTTTATTTCTTGGGAACATCACAGATCTGGCAATCTGTTGGAGCATGTCCAAAGAAGGGCAACAAAGGGTCTAGAGCTCATGAGGAGATGTTTAGTCTGGAGAAGAGGCCTCAGGGGAGACCTTCTCACTATAACTACCTGAAAGAAGCTGGTAGTGAGGTGGGCCTCAGTCTCTTCTCTGAGGTGCCTAGCAATAGGGCAAGAAGAAATGGCTTCAAGTTGTGCCAGGGGAGGTTCAGGTTGGATATTAGGAAGAATTTCTTCCCCAGAAGGGTTCTCAAGCATTGGCCCAGGCTGTCTAGGGCAATGGTGGAGTCACCATCCCTGGAAGAGTTCAAAAACCATGGAGAAGTGGTGCTCAGGGCCATGGTTTAATGGTGAGCATGGCAGTGTTAGGTTAACAGTTGGACTTGATCTCAGAGATCTTCTCCAGCCTTAATGATTCTGCAATTGTATGTCAAGTTGTAATTCTCCTGTGCTAAATATTTCTTTCCAGATATCCACATGAATGTCCCAGGATACTAGTTTTTTGTCTGAGCCTGGTGCTTCAGGCACCAGTTTAAAAATGCTGTGTGAAGAGTTAGAAAGATTTCATCATTCACTTCCAGAAAAAAAGCCCAAACCTCATAATTAGCAGCTCTCAAGAGCAATATTGGCAACAGGTAGGTTCCTTTGGCTTCTCTCCAGTGAGCTCCTCCTTCTCCTTCTTACCCCCTTTTTTTCCCCAGACTTTTAATGATTTAGGCACTAGTGAAAATTCCAAGCCAAAAAAGTCATTTTTCAAGCTCCTTACAGCATCTTCAGTACCACATCTGAATACAAATGATATTGGTTTACTACAGTATTCACTGGTCATTAATAATACTCTTAGTGCACGTTGCAGTAGAGTCTCATTTGAAACCCCCTCTAATTCACCCTCCTCCTATATTTATTAATAGCTCCTTTTCTATTTAATTTTAGAGGACTAATTAATGTAGCATATGTTTATTTTCCTAAACTCTAGCAAAACACAGTGCTAGTATTTGGTTAACATCTTCTATTTTTTTCTCTCCCATTATATATACTATGTCTTTTCGATACACCTGGTATTCCTAAACCAGTGGCAGGAGCAGTCAAGATGTGAAAGGAAAACTAAATTCCTTTGCCCATAATTTAGTTTTAAACCCTCAGGACAAAGGGCAAGGTGAGCTAGGTTTTAAGTGGTGGGGTCTATTTTTATTTCTTAGAAAGATAGTTTTGTTGTTGCTTTAAATCTCCTAGAATGGGATAATCACATGCACTGTGTCAGAAAATGTTATTATTCCATCAGCACAATACTTGCTTTTCTGCTAAAACCAGAAAGCACAAATGGAATGAGGAACTGGGCTTTGGTTCCCCAGGCAAGCTATAAAATGACTCTGAAATCTGTGTCTCAAGAATCTGAAATTTCAATTAAGCATTAATATGCAGCTGCACAGAGTTCTAACACAGGCTAATTCTCTCAAAGACAGACTGAAACCTTTCAACAATTAAAGAAATCCAAAAGAAGATGAGCAGTAAAATCATGGCTGGGCAACAGCAAATGACTTTGGCAGATATTATTGTGTCTCTTCAGTAGATAAATTCTCACCTGAAGCTATTAGCACTAAGAAATCTTGTGGCATCTCTCCCCAGTGGCCTTCCCAATTTCCAAGTTAACATATTTCATATTTCATCACAGAATGCTCTGACTGAATTCCTGACTCAGAAGTCTTCCATGATAAGCCCTGAGAAGGAGAGTGGGAGTGGTAAAAACAAAACTGAAACCTTTGTCAAACAGCCATCAACTGTATTTCTTGATAGTTTTAGAAAGTTTTCTGCTCACCAGAGCCTCCAGCCACAGGTGATGGAAAAGACACACCAACATCTGCCCTCCAGAATTCTGAAGGAGATGTCCCAGACCCACATTTGTCACCTCTGAATTCTACCCTGCAGGACTGAGGTTACAGGTTCATGAGGTGTTGCTTCCAGTTCCCTCCCTAGTGGAGGAGGAGTTGGGAAGAGCAGAAAAGGTTAGCTGAAGAATTAGGTAGCAGAAAAGCCCCAAGTCCTCTGGAATCAAGGGACACATATTAATCAACATGGCTAACTACCACAGTGATTTAGGTTCTAAACAAGACTGAAATGATTAAAAGAAAATCTTTGATTTTAAACACCTTATTTCACACAAGCTCCACATCTGATAACACCTCCAGGGTGAGATCTGAGAATCCTTGTCCCATCACCTTGCAAGACAAGACCTGTCTTGAAAGGACTGAACCCTTTCTAAATCTAGCTCCATTTATTTTACATCCCCTTGCTTTGTGTTTTCCCACTCACACTGTAATGCCAAAGAAACCTTACCCATGTTGTCCTTTTGGCTTGTTAAGGGGGGACATAAAATGTTGTGCTTGGATGGCATGAGGCTGGGTATTTTAAGAATACTCTCTTGTTACAGAGAAATCTTTCAGACTCTAGCTAGGATAGAAAATAGCATCACATCTAGCCTCTAGCTTGGAAGAATTCTGTTACCTCACACCCTTAATGAATGCTAAATATATACCATGTACCACAAGTGATGCTAACTCACTAACTATTGCCTGTCAGTTAGCAGGAAGAGGAGAATAAACTGGGATCAAAAATCTCATTTGCTATTAAAAAAAAGAATAAATTGCAGTGACCTGAAGTAAGAAATATTGGGTGAAAAAAGTCCATTATTTTTTTTCACAGATAAGAATAACAAAACAAAATCATTAGCTTTCAGAAAGAGACACATTCCTAGTATTATTTAGGACATGATCAACACAACAGCTCTTGGTGAGAAACTGTTTTCATTTTTACAGGTAAGTTAAATATGTCATATTTTTAAAGTGATTATTTATGCATCCATTTGTATTTTAGACAGAAGAACTCATCAGTCTACAAGCAAACTAACTGAGACATTTCTAACCTTTTATCTCAGCATGAGCTAAAGACCTCAGGCCAGGGTCTTCCAGGTGCAAAGGCATAGTTCTAGAAATTACAAAATTATTTAGATTGGAAAAGAACTCTAAGGTCATCAAGTCCAAGCATTGACCCAACACTCCCATGGCCACTAAACCATGTTATCAAATGCCACATCTACATGTTTATTGAACCCCTCCAGGGATGGAGACTCCACCACTGCCCTGGGTGGCCTCGGACAATGCCTAACCACTCTTGCAGGGAAGAAATTCTTCCTCATGTCCAACCTGAACCTCCCCTGGTGCAACTTGAGGCCATTTCCTCAAATCTTGTCACCTGGGAGGAGAGACCTTAGGGTTTAACTGTGACAGAGGATGACTGACAGGACACTCTTTCTCTTCTGACCACCAGGAAAGGACACCTTCTAGGCAGGAATTGTGCCTATCAGTATGTGGCCTAACATCTTTGCTAACATTTCTCCTTATTATGTGTTAGTGTTTTACAGCTTTTTACTTTCCAAACCTTGTCAGATTCTTCTCTGGGAGTACAGTTATTAGCTTGAGCTCAACTTCCTTGCAGTTCCTCAACTTATCACAGGCAATCCCAAATCTATTCTCTGTCACTGCAGTAAATCAAATTGATCATTAATTTGACTTGTTTCAGACCAAGTCCATACTGAGCACCGTTAGGCAGTTTTGGCTAACGAGTGTCAGTAAAGGCCTGAAACACTGGGACAGGCAGACTGCTGCCTCGGGGTCTGGCCTGTCAACGTGACAGTCTCCCCTGAGCCTCCTCTTCTCCAGACTATATAACCCCAGTTCCCTCAGCTACTCCTCACAATAATTGTGCTCTAGACCCTTCACCACCTTCCTTGAGTTTCTCTAGACACATTCCAGCACTACAATATCCTTCCTGGAGTAAGGAGCTCAAAACTGAACCCAGGATTGGAGATGTGGCCTCCTCAGGGCTCAGTCCAGGAGGACAATCCTTGCCCTAGTCCTGTTGCCACACTAGTGCTGATCCAAGCCAGGATGCAGCATGATTGTACAATATGCTACCAAGACTTCTGCTGCTTAGGAGAACTATATTATTTCAGACACCTTTAAATAATCATACTTAAACATTTTTGCAAGAGATTTTGCTGCCCCCTTCCTCTTATTTGAGAGTATTTCCCTCATAGTCTCTTCTGGTTCGTGCCTCCTTCTACTCATCACCTGTCTCAGAGCAAAAGCACCTCTTCTGGAATGGTCTTTATCCACTAAGGTCAGCAGAAGCTAAGAGGACTTGGGCACAGTCACTGTCTCCTCAGAGATTCCCCCAGCAGAAACCCTCGTTTCAGCTGCTCTTGCCAAACCTTGCCTTGCCTTTCTGCAAGCACTTTGGGCCAGCACAAACTGTTTTGGAGGTACTGAGCAACACAGTGACAACTCCTGTTATCTCCAGATTGCTACAGAGTCTCCACTTTCACCAAAACCATTTGTTTTTAGGACCATACTGATCAAAAGACCTATTGCCCACCTAGTCTGAAAAACACACTGACATCAGCATCTTTTAGATTATTCGAAGGCTTACCTTACACTAAAGACTTTGCAAGGATCTCCTCAAACATTTGGTCACATATATATGTATATTACCTGGAGTGAGAAACCAAGTCACAGACAGAACCTTAGTTCCATCAGTAAGCATCAATAAAATTATTAAACTTATTTTTACCTGAGTTTCTGTCTCAGCTCTGCTTTTGCAGGTTTTCAGCAGTTTTCTCCCCACAGTCAGCAGAGGGCATTGCTCACTCAAGTGTGCAAGCAAGAAAGTTCATCCCTGTCAGTACAACTGCTTCCAAGTTTTCTCTGTCCCATGACAATCACTGATTTTCATTCTTTTAGATTCCTATTTAATATTAGGTGCCTATAGAGGAGGTTTGTAAAAGTTCTGCATAGTGTTTTTTTTAATCTGTACTTTTATACCATGACTTTAATACCCATTCTACAGACAAAGGGGATTCATATTAGACAAATTGTCCAAAATCAGCATGAGTCAGGGATGTCATCCTCCTCTGATCCTCCCTCAAAATAAGATTTGATAGTTCCCCTATTAGACAGACACTTGGCCTATCTGTGTGAAATAGGCTATATAAAAATGGGTTTCATAAGCATAAACAGTGGCAAAATGAAAATATTTATTTCACAGTGTAAGAGAAGGCTCCAGGGAGATCTTACTGTGGCTTTCCAGTACTTAAAGGGAGCTTATAAACAAGAGAGAGAGAGACTCTTTTCATGGGCAGACAATGATAGGACAAGGGGTGATGGTTTTAAACTGAAATAAGAGATTCAGATGAGATGTAAAGAAGGAATTGTTTACTCAGAGGGTGGTGAGGCACTGGAACAGGGACTGGAACAGGGCCTAGAGAAGCTGTGGATGCTGCCCTGTTCAAGGCCAGGTCAGATGAGGCCCTGGGCAACCTGGTCTAGTGGGCGGCAACCCTGCCCATGGCAGGGGGGTTGGAGCTAGATGATCTTTCAGGTCCCTTCCAACCCAACCCATTCTCTGATTCTAGAATTCTTCCACAGCCTGAACACATTTGCTTGGTAAACCCTTTCCAGTCTCTCATACCATCCATTTTCACTGCATGGAAAGTGTCCCTGGTGAGGCCTAGCTATGTCCAGAGCCTGGCCCACAGGGCTCCTTCTGCCTTCCTTCAATGTTTGCATTGCTCTAGGTGCCCTTTGTTATCCCAGGAGCACCATCCTCTGCTTTTCACCAGCAGCCTCAAGCCCAAATCACATTGTTTCACACCTCCAGGGAATGGTCTCTTTCAAGCAGGCTACCTCCTTCTGTGAAAATTTAAGCTGTCTTGTGAAATGTTGCCCAATGCTGAGGACCTGACCTGTCAGGAGTTAAATTTAAGTAGATCTTCCTCTGCTGAGATGCAAAGCAAATCCCAAAAGCACACAGAGGTTGACCAGGTGCAGTTTGGGTGGCTCAGCCTCTGCCAGTTTTTACAAGAAATGTAATTTCATGATAGTTACCATTTGTGGTTGAAGCTGGGTATAGTTGCTGTTGTAACCACATCCTGGTGACCACTCCTGAGAGTGTTAGAATCACAGAATTGTTTTGGTTAGAAGACACCTTTCAGATCACCAAGTCTAACTGCTAACCCAGGTAACAGGTCACCACTAAACCATAGCCCTCAGCATCACACCTCCATGGCTTTTAAATCCCTTCAGGGATGGTGACTCCACCACTGGCCTGGGTAGCCTGGGCCAGGGCTTGACAACCCTTTCAGGGAATACATTCTTGATAATACCTGACCTAAACCTCCCCTGGAGCAACTTGAGGCCATTTTCTCTTGTCCTATTTCTTTATTCCTTGGGAGAAGAGACCAACCCTCACCTGGCTCCAACCTTCTTTGACGGAGTTGGAGAGAGTGAGGAGGTCTCCCCTGAGCCACCTCTTCTTCAGGCTAAAGAACCCCAGTGAGAAATAACTGAAACTGGATGAAGAGAAGCAACTGGTGGCAGTGGCACTTGAAAGAACACTCAGAGGTCACCAAGATGGCACAGGTTTGCACAGAATAGCTGGAGATACATTGGATATACATCTATTTGTATATGCACACATTAGGAAAGAGTTCATGCAGAAACATCAAACTGCACATGCTGGAAGTGTGCCCATGCCACCACAGCAGTCACTTTTATTGCCTAGCAGCCCTTGGAGATCACTTTTGGTTACACAAATTCTTCAGAATTAATAATAAGATTCTAGGTTTGAATTATTGGTTTTTGGTTTTGACAGCAACCACTAAATGCTCTTATAGGTCAAATAAGTGCTCTTATAGGTCAAATAATGATTATTTTGATTTTTTTTAAGCAAAGCTACTCATTTTTCTGTTTTCTTCCTACCTGCATATATTCAGGTGAAATAGATTATAAATAAAATTAAACTGAAATGAACTATTGGTTCTGCCAGAATAAAATGGATGTTATTATGCTTTAATTGACATGTTTAACTGTTGTTTTAATGTTCAACTACTTTAAAGTGACTCTGGAAAGACAAATTTATTATGAGGTTTAACATCAATCATTTCAGCAACCACAAATCAAAGATGCTCAGCTTCAGTGGAGGATTTTTTGTGCTGCCTTAGCCACTAACTCAGCTCAAAGCTCAGACCTGAGCTCTGTGTTCTTGTCAGTTTATTATCACTGGTAGAAAAGCTGCAATTTAGCAGCAGAAATGAAGAAGAAGAAATCAGAGCAGAATGAAGATTGCTCTTTCCATGTGTGTTGAGCCTGCAGAAATAAAAGCTTAGCCCTGGCACCAGAAGCCAGCAGATAGTTTTTTTTCACGACCACAGATGTGGAAATTAGACTAAAGCAGAAAGTTCTGGGTTTGAAATAGTTTTTAATCTCAGCAATTTCTAGTCCCTGAGCACAGTGTCAGTACTGAGTGCTGGTGGTACCAATGCTTGATAAACTAACAGGTTGGAATCTATCACTACTTTTTGAAATAGGTAAGAAGGTTTCTTACAGAGCCCAAATCATCATTAGCTGCTGCCTGCTAGAATGCATAACCTCAGCTAGAATGAAGAGGAACCTGAAACAGTTACACAGGAGGCTTCATATCCCTGTCACTCTAGGTCACTTAGAAGTTCCAAAATAGAGCACAATGTCTTTTGAAGGATGTGAATTTACTTGAATTTGTATCAGATAATGAACTGGGAAAAAAGATGTATTTGCCCCTAAAGATGTATTTGTCTGCACTGGAAATATGACCCAAAATACCTTGTCAACACCTAGTATGAAGAAAGACAAGAGTTAGCATAGAGGAAGAAAAAGCTCCCACTGCTTGGGCCACCTGGTCAGGGATTTGAGTCCTTCTTTCTCAGCATGCTCACTCTAGCTAGCTCACACCAGCTTCATGAGGAACTGAGGGAGATCCAATCTCTTCTCTGTCATTGAGTTCCACTTTCACTGTAAGATGATCTAATGTTTGGGGCTTGACATTTGTGCCATATCTTGTGTCATTATTTTACTTTTTCTCTTATTGCTGTCTTTTGCTTTACAACCACTAACCAGCTCAGCACTGTTCCATACACACACTGACACACAGAATCACAGCACAGGTTGGAAGGGACCACCAGAGGGCATCTAGTCCAACCTCCCTGTTCCTGCAGCGTCTCTCAGGATTGTGCCCAGATGGTTTTGGAATCTCTCCAGGGAAGGAGTCTCCACAACCTCTCTGGGCAGCCTGGGTCAGCACTCAGTCATCCTCACAGCAAAGAAGTTCTTCCTCATCTCTAGGTGGAACTTCCTGGGTTCCAGGTTGTGCCTGTTGCCTTATGTCCTATTATGCGACACCACGGAGAAGAGCCTGGCCCTAGAGAAAAGCCTGGCACGGGAGAAGAGCCTGGTGCTCTCCTCTTCCCTTCAGATCCTTATCTACATTGCTAAGGTTCCCTCTCAGCTTCCTCTTCTCCAGGCTAACCAAGCCCAGCTCCCTTAGCCTTTCCTCAGAAGGGAGATGCTCCAGCCCCCTCAGCATCTTTGGAGCTCTCTGTGGGACTCAGTCCAGGAGATCCATGTCCTTATTGTCCTGAGGAGCACTGAACTAGACACAGCTCTCCAAGTGGGGCCTCCCCAGGGCTGAAGAGAGGGTGAGTAACCCATCCACACAGTTTCATGAATAGAGCAGGTGAACATCTTTCACAGATATATTCGTGTCTCATAGAATCATAGAATTATCATGGATGGAAAGGACCTTCAAGATCATCAAGTCCAACCAAGTTTGTCTCAGACAACTGAATTGAAAAGTAACTCACACAAGGCTGAAGAGCGTCTTCCCCACCTCCCTGCCCAGGATATCAAATAATGATGATCTCCAAAGCTGCTAATTGTGCTGTCCACAGACAAAGGATTATCCTTTCTGGTGGAGAATAAGTGACAGGAGCAGAAGAACCACTTCCTTCTCATGCAGTTCTCACCACTAATGAAGAGCTATCCAGAAGGGCTGGATCGCTCCCAGGGCTTCATGACAGTTGTGGTACCAAGGAGTCTGGAGGAGTTCATCTCCCTCTGCTTGAGCCATGCTCAGTGTCAGCAGGAGAAGGATTTCAAGAGAAGTAATAGAAAAAAATACAGTATTTTTGCAGTACCTAGAAAGACACAAACTCACAGTCACACACACAGTGACACAGTCACACTCGCTGGCTTACAGACACATACACCCAGAGTCACTCACAGTCACACACTCACTCACACTGACACTCACACTCCCACTCACATTTACACTCACTCATACTCATACTCTCACAGTCACAGTCACTCATACACTCAGACACACACTCACATTCACATACACTCACTCACAAGCACTCACACTCACACACACTAACTCACACACACACATGCACACTCTAATTCACACAGTCACACTGTCACTCACTCAAGGTCACCAGCTCACACACTCACACTTACACACAGAGTCACTCACCCTCGCTAACTCTCACATTCACACACTCACTAACTCACATGCACACTCACTAACTTGCACTCACTCTCACATTCACACTCGAACACACGCACACTTTCACTCACATTCACTCACACTCTCTAACTTGCACTCACACACTCTTGCACACTAACTCAGACTCACTAACTTGCACACAGTCACCCTTATACCCACTATCTAACTCCCACTCAGTCTCACACTCACACTTGCTCCCAAACACACACACCAGTTCCTTGAGATCTGCTTTTGGCGTTCTGTTGGCAGCTGTTTCTTTAGCAAACCTTAGCTTGGTGGAGAGTAGAGGCAGTATGGGCAGAGATTTCCCCAGACAGCTAAGGCAATACAAACAAAAGGGAACTCTTTAAAGAGAGTTTCTTTCTGGATTCCAATAAAACAGACAAATTCATCTTCCTCTTCTTCTTTTCCTCCCCTTTTTGCAAATTTAATCGAGGTTAGAGTAGTGTGGTTTCACGTAATATCAGAAGATCTAATTATTTTTGTTAAGAATCATGAACTACTTCTAAGCTGCACTTTATTACATTCAATTTCCAATCACATTTAATTATTATCTCCTAAATAAAAGGAAGGAATGAAGAATTGCAAAGCCTGCCCAGACTTGAGCCTATCGAGTTGAATTCCCTCCCTAAGCCTTCAGCTGCTAATTTGATTATGAGTTGAAACATTTCTGGGGACTACTAATTCCACTGCAAGCTTCCTTTCAAAGGCCTGATGGCTCCACTTCTCTGCCAACCTGCTAATTCTCTTTTTAACAAAGAGAAGAATGATTTTATGACCTCAAGTATGCAGCTGACAGGAGATGAGGATGCTGAAACCACAACCGTGGTTTCATTTCTTGCCACTGGCTGAATGTCTTCCTTTTAGTTGTGTATAGGATTAGGGGAGTACTGGAACAGGCAGAAAGGCTGCCCAGGGCAGTAGTGGAGTCACCATGCCTGGAGGGGTTAAAAAATCATGTAGACATTGGTGACATGGTTTAGTGGCATGGAGGTGTTGGGTCAAGGGTTGGACTGATGGTCTTGGAGGTCTTTTCCAACTTGAACGATTCCATAACTCACAGACACTGTTAAAATGCTCATTTCTTCACAGATTGGTATGAAGAGAACTTTTTTTTTTCTCCTAATTTTGTAGGAGAACAGGATGCTCTTTGAGGCCTTCACTGAAGCTCCCCCTATCTGTTTCTGTCTCTTCAAAAGCCCCACTCTCCTTTATTCAATGCTAAGAAGGGTCACACTTGGAAAGAGACATTGACATTCAGATCATCAGCATGAAAAGTAGCAGACTTTCAAAGTGATCCTTTTAATTCCTGCTGCTACACTGAGGACTAGCCTCTGCTCTTTTTCTATTCCTCATTCTTTCTTTCAGCTGCCATCTACTCTAAAGAGCAGAAAGGCAAAGTTAAAGTTGGTCTTTTTAATAAAACCACCTACTCTCTTGGCTAAATTCTTCTCTCCTTGGATATAGGTGACTATCAGTGTCTTGCTCCACCACAAGAGAAGAAGGCAGAGCTGAAACCTGGTTAAGATGTGATGTTAGTGTAGCCTTTTGGAGGCTTCCTTTTATTTTTACATCCACCTTTTGTGTGAAATATGAGGTCACATTTTCATTCAAAATGGTGTGGCTGAAATCTTCAAGTATCAGACCTTTAATAAGTACCACATGGAGAAGTGACACCTGCTTAAGAAGAATTCGAAAGCAAAATGTCCTCAGTTTAGTTCTGCGCATCACAAGTGTACTTTGGCTTGGGTACTAGCAGGTGAACAAACATGGAAAGGGACAGGTCAAATATTCAGCTGAATACAGTTTTCTTCATTGAGATTTTGGAGTGTTGTAAAACTAAAGGAAGTCTTCAAAATGCTTCAAGGCAACATGAGGCTAATATATCTGCAGGCTAGATTGCTTTGTTCCACCCTGGAAAGGAGCACAATAAGGAACACTGATATCCACAACTCTCACACTGCTCCATCAGAAGAAGCCTGTAGACTTTGTTTCCTTGCCACACAAACATGGCACTGTCCTACTTTAACTTCACCAGACAGATCTGCTTACTCTGATACAAATTCTGAGTCTGCTTCATTAATTAAGTTTTCCTCATGATCTCTTTCCTGTAATAGACTCAGAAACTGTATCATTTACAATTTTACCTTACACTTTATCTCTGTTCCCAATATTTCCAAGAGTAATTGGCTAATTAAGCTGATGGTTATTAGAAGTTCTCATTTTCTCTTTCCTAACATTGACAAAAAACCCAACTCCAGTGAGAGGCTCTGATAGATAAACCATAACGAGATCCAGTGGTTGGAAGGGAAAGTTAGAAACATCTCAATTAGAAATGAAGAAATATTTCCATGGGAAATAATAATTTGTGAAGAATCAGGAAGAGCCAAATAAGGGAGGGTTATTTCATCATCACTCAAAGGCATTTCTCAGAGACATGATACAGTTCTAGAAGACAACCTGGATCTGTTGACCTCTCCTCTTCACCTGTTAAGGAGGAAAAGACCTTTCTTCAAGAATGACCAAATAAACCACTAAGGCTTGCACAATGGTCACATCATCCATGTGGAAATTATCCACATTATCCATTTTCAGTTGCCCATGGACAGGTTGTGCAGGCTGAGGGTTAACAGTGCTAGAGACTCAGAAACACCTCAACTGCCTGTACAGGGTTAGATTGCATCTGACAAGGTTTAATACCTCACTTGTTTGTTAGAGAGCAACTACGGTTCTACTAAGGTGTGAAGAACAAAATGAGTTAGTGAATCTTATCCTTCCTGTGTTGATTTCCTGCTGGGACAGCTTGGGTATCTATGGATCATTTTCCTAGGACATCTGCAAAGTTGATGCAGAGATATTATGGATGTAAGCTAGAGGAGGATAGATTTAGATTAGACATCAGGAGGAAGTCCTTCACTGTTAGGGTGGTGAGACACTGGAACAGATTGCCCAGAGAGGTTGTGGAAGCCTCATCCCTGGAAGCATTTAAGACAAGGCTGGATGGGGCCCTGGGCAACCAGATCTAGTGGATGGTGTTCCTGCCAGGCAGGGGGGTTGGAACTAGATGATCTTTAAGGTCCCTTCCAACTCTGACAATTCTATGATTCTAAATGCCACATCCTGAACTTAAAATTAAGGTCAACTAACTATCAACTCAGTGGCTCAGTTCCATGGATCCAAGCTCTCATTGGGATAGAGCACAGCTACAAATTCTTGACTCAAACTTCAAGGAAAATCACTACATTAGAAGAAGGAACTGCAAGAAAGTACATACTAGATCCAGGCAAGGAATGTCAGACCCAGGACAGATGAGCTTGACACACAGAGAATCACAAGCAACCCAAATATTCAGCAGGAAAAAGGTTATCAGAAGAAGTTACCATAGAGAAAAAAATATGGATTAGGCAGAGAGAAGCTCAGCAATGTCCAGGCTGAACCTGACCTGAGCAGCAAAGAAGGCTCACTCTTACCCACCTGACCCATGGCCACCTGGTCAAAGATTCACTGTGTCCTACAGGGGTGGAGGACATTTAACACTGCTAGCTGTAGCTCCATGGGTTGTATAAACCAGTAACTGTTTAGTATTTTTAAATTAATGGATGGCATGTATAAGCCCAAAAGGAATCCAAGGAGGGAGGGCTGCAATCTGCCTATTTAGGACATTCTGGTGTCTTTTCTGCAATAAATTTGGTACTGCAGGTTCAAAGAGACCTAAACAACTCCATAAGGATGGAGACAATACAGCTGAACTAAGCCAACACAGCCACGAGGTAACTAGGGCTGGAAACCTCAGTGCAGGAATGTATAGCTAGTTCTTCCAAAGTCAGCTCAGCTAATCAGTGCTGAGCCAGAATCACCAAATCATCTGAAGTTAGGCTAAAAAACAATGTTATACAAAGACACGCCCCATCATGTCTGTCTTCTCCATGTTATTTGGCTTCTGAGGTACCCCAGACTCCAATGAACTTGGTTTGTCAGACAAACCCCCAGCCCACTATGTGCTGGAGAAAGGATAATTAAGCAGCTTTAAAGCAGAGGGACATGTGAACACCATTCTTCAGAACATCACGTGGAAGCCCTCTCTCAGGTGGAAAGCTCAAGGCAATGACACAGTAAGAAAGCAGATCCCACCAACATGTGGTCTTGTCCTTGTCAAGCTTTGTAGACGTGTGCCTGCTTCCTTCATTATCTTTCCTTTTTTATTGGATGCAATCAAGGTACATGACTAATCTTGGAAGGAAAGGGTTCCAGTGGAGGTCAGACCAGCTTGTTTTGCAGAAGGTAACACACCCTGTG
Source organism: Galbula dea (assembly GCA_013399015.1). NCBI lineage: Eukaryota > Metazoa > Chordata > Aves > Piciformes > Galbulidae > Galbula > Galbula dea. The sequence continues at coordinate 865,831 of VWZX01003670.1, read as the reverse complement.
GTCGAGACAAGGCACATGAACAACATGCCCCAAGGACAAAGCCTCTTTCCTCTGAGAACCTCCGGCTTCGGTCAATGAAAACAGATTCTGTCATTCTTGAGGGAGAGCATTTTGGGTAACTACACATTTTGTAATCTCCAGTGGAAGAATAAATGCAGACAGATCAGTAAATATGTTTTCAGGCAGTATTTAAATTACATATTTATTATGTTCCTGAGAGATTGAAATGGTTTGCTTGGAGCTGTTCTGGTCTGCTATGCAAATCTATTTTTAATGTGTTTCAGGAAATAGCAGAACCATAGGAATAAGAGATGGAAAAGACCTATTAGGTCATCCTGTCTCTCTCTGCCCAGGCTAGATTGTTTCTCTAAATGTTACTAGTCATAGGCAAAGCAAATCAAAACATATTCAAATCATTCCCTTTCTGACCCTGCAGCTTCTGACCATGAACCTTCTGCTTAAGGTCACAAAACAGTTACCATTCCAAAAATTATTTAAAAATTAGCCATTACTACACAAACAAAAAGGAACCTTTGAGGGGAAAAAAAACCCCAAACAACAAAAGCAAACCCACAAAGTTTAAAGGCACAGCAGCAAATAAAACACATGAGTTCAATAAAGATCAATATCCCTCTGGTACCACTGTCTTCTACCTGGTAACCCTTTTAATTCCATAGGATTCCTGTGCCTTGAGTTTGATCTCTGAAAGCACAGCATCATTAAGGTTGGACAAGAGCTCTAAGATTGCCAAGTCCAACCATCAATGCAGAATAATCATCAGGATCATCTGCCACCCTATCTGTTTCTTTCCTCTTTCTCTAGTCTGTTCTTTATCTGAGCCTATATTCAAATCACCTTAATGAAGAAAGAGCAGATTTCAAGTCAACTGTAAATCAGTAAAGAATTTGGTGTGTAAAAGAAGCAGGAGTGCAACAAGGAGAAAAATCTCTTTTGTTTCCCCACTGCTATGTACAATTGAGATTTAACTGATTGCAGGCTTGGTTCCCTAGTTAAATGAACTGGCATTTAGCCTGCTGCACCTTTGCCAGAATTTAGTGCACATACTCCTCAGGCCTCTTTGGTGTAAGGATGTAGCAGAAAGTGATGCTGAGCAAGGCTTTTGAGCTTTCTCATCAGCAGTGCCACATTTTTCTTTTAAAGCAGGAAAGAAAAGGAATATTGTAATGACTCAGTAGCTCAAACACAGTGCTTGTCTCTTGATAAACTGTTCTCCAGCTGGACTGAGGGATCACAGAAACCAGGGAATAGTCCTTCAACAGACTAACACCCTTCAATTAGCTCTAAATCACAGAATCATTAGGGTTGGAAGAGACCTCCAAGATCACCAAGTCCAACCAGCAACCTATCACCCCCATGCCACTAAACCATGTCACTAAGTGCCACATCTACATGGTTTTTTAACCCCTCCAGGGATGGTGACTCCACCACTGCCCTGGGCAAGTGCCTAGCTGCTCTTGCAGGGAAGAAATTTTTTCCTGCTATCGAATTTAAACCTCCCCTGGTGCAACTTGAGGCCATTTCCTCTTGTCCTCTCACTGGTAACCCTGGGGAAGAGCAAGGAAATTCCCTGTGTGGAATTCTGTACATTAAATCTCACATTCTCAGGGGCTTTACCCACTCTGATAAATTAAGCCCAGAGCTGTTGCCAGACCAACTGTCACAGAACAGACCATTCCTGTGATGGTAAACTCTTAGCCTTAGGTGGCTACACTAACTGTGCTTACAGCAGTAGTCTCCATGATTCTCTGCCTTCTCCCTCCAGAAGGTTTCAAAGCCACCAAAATCCATGCCAGCACTCTCCTCCTCTTCCTGAAGCTTTTCTTTTTCCCTCTCACCAAAGCTGATAGAATCCAAGCAGCTTTTGACCAACACCCTCAGGCACATGGTGTGATTTTGAGGGCTGTCCTGTGCACAGACAGGAGTTGGACTCCATCATCCTCTGAGTCCCTTTCAACTCAAGACATTCTATGATTTAAGTCATCTCCATCCATAGCTATATAGTGCCACAGCTAATGAACTGTAACATGTGATTTTCTTGTGTACTTCTCAGCCACTAAACCACCAAAGGCTCACAAAAACCCTGCAGAGAGGTTTACATCATTCAAATGTGTCTGAAAGGCCACAATAATTACTGTAACAAAAATAGCACCAAAAAAACCCCCCAATGCCTACTACAAAAATGCACAGAGTAGAATCACTGCAAGCACCATGTGTGGGCACCAGGGCTCCATGGCCAAATGATGCATTTCTTTGAAGTCAGCTATGAATTGCATTGCAGAAATGATTACTGTATTACTGGAGTAGTAATTTAAATAGGAACTTTATTTGAAAAAAGACATGTTTGCCTGAGGAATGGATGCCCTGAGATAGACACAGATAAAAGGAACATGCTTAAAGCAAAAAAGGAATACCAGTTATGGACTGGTTTGAAGGAGTCACCTATAGGAGCTCACTCAAGGGATGAATAGTCTTCTCAAACCAAGGCAAAAATATACTGGGGAAGAAATACAGATCCTTAACAACCAGTGCTGTGTTCAGCACCTCCCTGTTACACAGCTCCTCCTGAATTAAAATGACTTCATCTACCAACTGAGGACTTTTCTTTTCCTAAGTCTTACTGATTCTATCAGAGATGAAGACATCAAATGCTCTTCCACACTATTGGGCAGAAGCAGCTGGTGCTCTTCCACCTTCCTGTTTCAACCCATTAACATCTCACAGCTCTTGTCTCCACTCGCAGACAGACATTTGTATTTCCACACTTCACACAGAATCACAGAAGAAACCTCTAGGATCATCACCACCATTCATTCTGATTTTTGATGTATCTCACTTTTTAACCTGAGAGACTGTACTCAGTTTGTACTGACATTTTAGTAAGTCTGCCTCATACAACAAAGTAACCTCATTTTTGATAGCCAAAATCATCCAGTGTCTACAGATGTCTAAAAAGTGGAAGAGACATTCACGTCAAAAGCACATTTATAGATTCATTTTAGAAAACCTCTGGGGTTTTCTGATGAGACACCAGGAATTTATGAAACATTTTGTTTCCTCTCTCCTCTAGTTTCTGAGAGCCCATTGAGCCCATAAAAATTGTGGAAAAATGAAGCAGATCTCTGGAGACCACCTTGGAAGACACTGATTGCTCAGGAAAAACCTCCCACTGGAAGTCCTGCTCAAGCAAGGTAATCAAATCCCAATTAAATTGTGCTCAAGTATGTTTTAATTGATTCTCTTATCTTGCATGATGGAGATCTGATACCATGCAGCTGCCCTAAAAAGTAGAGGCATGATGTCTAGGTAAGGAATTCTAACTCAGAGTGATCTTAGTGATTTATAAAGCTTGTGAACATGGTCCAGATGTAATTCTTTCTCTCATAATGATGTACATACCAGTGCTTAATTGATATTATGGAGTTGTATCCTTCAGCCTACCTCTGATTGCAGAGTTAGGATTTAACAGCACTGTCATAGCATCTTGATCAAAGGAACATCAATGTAAAAACCAGCTAGTGCATTCTCTTTGAAGTTACAGAAGGCAGTTTTGATTTGGCTCATCTTCATAGACTCACAGAATCATTTGGGTTGGAAAAGACCTCTGAGATCATCAAGTCCAACCAGTGACCCAACATCCCCATGCCACTACACCATCTCCCCAAGTGCCACATCTACATGGTTTTTGAACCCCTCCAGGGATGGTGACTCCACCACTGCCCTGGGCAGCCTCTTACAATGCCTAACCACTCTCGCAGGGAAAAAATTCTTCCTAAGATCCAGCCTGAACCTCCCCTGGTGCAACCTGAGGCCTTGTCCTATCACTAGTCACCTGGGAGAAGAGACTAAGCCCCATCTCACTCCAACCTCCTTTCAGGGAGCTGTAGAGAGTAACAAGGTCTCCCCTGAGCCTCCTCTTCTCCAGACTAAAAAACCCAAATTCCCTCAACTGCTCCTCACAACACTTATGCTCTAGACCCTTCACCAGCTTCCTTGCCCTGCAATATTACATCTGCCTCATTCTCATGTTTGCTTTAGTTTTTCTGTCCTGAAGTTATTTTGGAGATTGATCTGAAAGGGTCTAAAACATGCCACTAACTGTACTGGACCTGTTCTGTGGACACACATCAGTCATAGCCAGGTTTTTTTAGAAGGTGAAGATTTAGTCCAGGTGTGTGACATTCTTTAGTCCAGGTGATGTGCCATTGGGTTTTTCAAGGGCTACAACAGATCCTTATCCACTCAGCACAATAGTGGTGAACTTCTCATGAGCCATATCAAAAACTTGGCTTTATTCATATAATTATTTCTTAAATCTATCAACCTGATGAAACATGTTGATGTCTTCTCTGTGTACCTCTAAAGCCAGTGCATGGTAAACTGTTCTTGCTTTTGGAAGTTGCCACATCTAAGTTTTGCTTTATTTTGGTGTATCCACATAAAAGCAATGCTGGTTGTCACAGATATGTAAATTATCTCTCTCCAGTGCTTTTCACACTTTGTAGAACTCTAATAGAGTTCAAAGAGTTCTGCTGCAAGTGCTGGGATCTGTAACCCTTTGGGTTTCCATTTGTTTCTCATTTACTCATCTCCTTTTAGAATGAACCAAGTCAAATGAAGTTACCCTGGGAGCTTGTCTATAATTTCTAATATAATTGTCTATTATTTCCAGGTTGTGATCCCCAGAGACAGAGCTGCATCTTAACATCCATAATTTAAAATACTCCTTAAATGCACTGTTCCTGTAGTCATTCTTTACCATTCCCTTCTACCTAGGATCCTCCCTCCTTTTATTCTTGGAGGAACTTGAAGCACTTATATGGTTATTAACAACAGTCATTACTAGCATTTGTATCAATAGCTAGTTTGTTTATCACTATTTTTATGACCTTTTACCTGCCTGGCATTACAGTGATAATGATTGTAGTAAGAAGTAAAAGAATAATTAAAATAATTAATAATGGTAGGCATCATTGGTATTTTTATTTTCTATATATTATTATACAGTTCAAGCAGCTACAAAGCAGCCAGTGACCATGTGGTTCTCCTACCACATGGAATTTAAGAGAAGAAGCCCCTGGTGCAGCTTGAGGCTACTTCCTCTTGTCCTATCACCAGGGAGAGGAGACCAACCTCCATCTGACTCCAACCTCCTTTCAGGGAGTTACAGAAAGCAAGAAGGTCTCCCCTGAGCCTCCTCTTCTCCAGGCTAAACAACCCCAGTTCCCTCAGTTGCTTCTCACAACACTTGTGCCCGAGACCCTTCCCCAGCTTCTTTCTTCAGATACCCTCCAGCACCTCAGTGTCTTTCTTACAGTAAGGGACCCAAAGCTGCAGAACAGTTTAGACCATGGTATCACATGCCTTCCCCGTGGAAGCTGGGCTGTGGGATATGACAACTCAAACCACAGGGAGAGAAAAAGCTCTCAAAATATCTCCTACTTCTGCAGTTAAGATGCAGAGCTGGGGAAGGGACATTTTCAGTGTGGCAGGGATAAAGAAAGGCTAGGATGGAAATGCAAATGTAACGAGTTTTAATTTTTCCTGGGCTTGGCTGCTTCTTGCTGCATCTCTGAATGAGAGCCTGGAAATCCATTGCATTTTAAAGAACTTCTAAAACAAAGCCCTTAGACCACAAGGGAATACATTCTGTGAGAAATGAAGTTGGCTGCTGATCTTGTTAGAATTGGGTACTTCTATCTGTGTCACAAAGAAAGTTTCTCCATTGCACTGCCACTGACCTTGGGCATTTCATTCTCCACCTTGCCAAGGTTCTGCTGTTGCACATATCAGAGAGTGAATCATTGCTGTTCTGCTGTCATTGCTTCAGGGAAATTACTCAAACTTAAGAATTAGAAGGAGGTTGGGCTAGGATCACATAAGAGGTGGGAATGGAGATTTCCTACTAAGGAAGAGTGCTTGGCTGTAGTCACTCAAGCATGTAAGTACTGGTGAGATGTGCTACAATAACCCATCTGCAGAGACATTCCTCACAATTTATTGCCTTGCTGACTCAGCCATGTCCTCACCACCAAACAGCAGAAATGCATTTCTTAGAGGTATGTAGAGTGAAAGAAAACTGGTGAGTGAAGTTCAAGGCACCTGAGTATTATTACAACATAAAGGGGTATGTAATGTCTACAAACAATTTTTTTTTTTTTTTACTTTAGAAAAAAACTAATATATTTAAAAACAAAGCTACTTTGAATTTATTACTAAAAAGTCACTAAGCAATCCCAGTGTTTAAGGTTTAGTATCACTGATTTAAGAGTTGCCCTGCATGTGTAAATATCTCAAAGTTAGGCTGTAAGCATTTCATTACAGGAGGAGAAAGTTTAGCCATGAGAAGTGATTCACCTTTCAGACACTGGTATATGACAGTTTCCTCAAGCAGAAGAAGTCCTGTGAATCATAAAGTCAATGATCTCATACAGACCTTTATCAGCATTGAAGTTCTAGTGTGGTATAACTGGATGGAACTGGTACAACCACCATGGATGAGCAGCTGGAGACAGCACTAATTCAGAGAAAGGAAGTTTGAGGAAGTTCCTGTTTGTTAGTTGGTACAAGGTGACTCCAAGCACATAAAAAAAAAGATGTTGCACAATGTAAAATTGTGCTGTTCTGCTGTTTACAATTAAAGGGCATTCATTAATTAAGCGAGATGGAGCCCAATGTGGAGTATATCCTTTCCCAAAAGCTGGTGGGAAATTGAGATCTTAGTATCCTAGAAAAATGCAGTAACAGTATAATGATTAAATTTTTTGGTTTGGTATTTAGGGTTTCATTTTGGGGGTTTTTTTGTGTTTTGTTTTGCTTTGTTTTGTTTTTATTTTCTTTCTTTATACAGCAGATAACTCAAAACTCCAAACTTCATTAGGTTCCCTCTTCAGTGCCTGTCCAAGTCCAAGGATGAATTGGACAAAGGCAGTACTGGCACTAAAAATCCAGTCCAAAACAAAAAATCTTTTGTACAAAGGACATGAAATTTGCAGCTAAAAATGACTGATCATGGCATGTTATCCAAGAGCCATCAATATAAATCCCTTTTTAAGATAGGAGGCAAGACAACAAATCAAATATGGAGTGGTGAGAAGAATGGAAGGGAAAAAAAACCCAAACAACTTAGGGCACAATGTTGTAACAGAGAACAGATGTGAGAAATTGGAAGCTATACATCAACCATTCTTATCTGATGGATATATTAGAACTTACATAGAAAATATTGGTACTCAAGTCTGAATTCAGTGAATTTATATCTCACAGCAAAACCACAATAAATTGCTTCAGATAACACAATGAACTAGGTCAATAAAACCTTAGCATCCATATAAATTTTGGGTAAGAGATACAGAAACATCTTTCAGACACATTTTCATGATGTGTTTGCTATGCCAGGGATGGCCACTTTGTCTTTACTGTATTGTCTGCCACTCAAAGGAAAAAAAAAAGGCAGAAGTGGAAAAAGAGGAATATCTTAACTCAGGTGATGACAGTAACACAGAATAAATAAAATGCGCTTCTATATTAAATCAGCATTTTGATTAAAGAAGTGGTAGTAGAAGAAAAATAGGGCTGAAATAAAGGGTTCTGGGTGGTCATTGCATTGTGCATTAGATATTCTTATATGATCATTATTGTTATTATTGCTGCTTCTCTTGTCCTGCTAAACTGTCCTTCTCTCAACCCATGACTTTTCACCATTTTTCCTGCAGTGAATATCAGTTATGTCTCTGGTGAGGTGTTCTTTCAAGATCACAAATGATACTTAGTTTAAAGACTCTTCCAAACTATCATTGACAGACAGGAAAGAGATAGAGAGTCATAGAATCATTTAGGTTGGAAAAGACCTCTGAGATCATCAAGTCCAACCATTGACCCAAGATCCCCATGCCACTACACCATCTTCCCAAGTGCCACATCTGCATGGTTTTTGAACCCCTCCAAGGATGGTGACTCCACCACTGCCCTGGGCAGCCTGGGCCAATGTCTAACCACTCTTGCAGGGAAGAAATTCTTCCTAAGATCCAACCTGAACCTCCCCTGGTGCAACCTGAGGCTATTTCCTCTTGTCCTATCACTGGTCACCTGAGAGAAGAGACCAACCTCCATCTTGCTCCAACCTCCTTTCAGGGGGTTGGAGAGAGTGATAAGGTCTCCCCTGAGCCTTTTTCTTCAGACTAACCAACCTCAGATTCCTCAACTGCTCCTCACAACACTTGTGTTCTAGACCATTCACCTTCTATCTTTGTTACCTTGTATCATTTCTAAACTGATAAAGAAAATCACACACCATTTCAGGAAGACAAAAATGATGAAAAGGAAGAAAATAAATCAAGCCAAAATAAAGCCTCAAAAATGAGGTCTAGTTCAGGTAAGAGCACCTCCTCCCACAGTGGTTTCCATAGATATATACATTCTGTATCTCTTCCTATTGTCTTCTGAGGAAAATTTCAGTAGTTCCTTAGTACCTCACAATGGTCTTGGAATCCTGTAAATACATTTGTGATTCCAATATAGTACTAGAGAGCAATCCCCTTCTTATGTATATTGGGAAATCAGCTGGAAAGGAACAGTTTAGTTACCAAACACATGGACAATCTGAATCTATTTCCAGAAAGGAACAACTCCTCTATGCTTTCTCAAAGCAGAGGACTACCATCAAGAGCCGGGTGGTGAAGTGCTGCCACTATGCAGGATTGCATATGATGATTGAGTGCAATTGATTTGCCATCAATTCCTTGCTTTTCAGCTCAGCTGAGGCAGAGAAACTGCTGACAGGTTGTGGATTTGACAGAGTGTTTGTTGATGGCCAACCTCCTTAATACACTTCACTGTGTGGCCTCAAATTGTATAAGGTAAACTGAGGTTGACAAGCTGCCATCAGTCTGCACTCTCCTCTTGGAACAAGCTTCATCCAGGCTGTTCATCATCTCTACAGCTGGTCATCGAGTTTGGTTTAATATGGAGGGCACTGCTAATGTAAATAAGGCAACTGCTGGAAGTCATCAGTTTTGGCAACTTCTCTTTTTGCCCCCTCCTTTGTATCTTCCCCTCTCAGAAAGCTTCTGTACAGAACAGAGGTTGAGGTATGGGAGCATTAGAAAACTGGGGGAAGAAGGGTGTGACAGCACAGGGAGCTGAAACAGAGCAAAAGGAGAGGGAAAGGATGAAGGACAGCAGAGGTTATAAAAATCATAGAGTCTAATAGCTGGCAAAGACCTCCAAGATCATCAAGTATAACCATCGACCCAACACCTCCATGCCACTAAACCATGTCAAAAAGTGCCACATCTCCATGGGTTTTGTACCCCTCCAGGGATGGTGACTCCACCACTGCCCTGGGCAGCCTCTGCCAATGCCTAGCCACTCTTGCATGGAAGAAATTCTTCCTAATACCCAATCTAAACCTCCTCCAGCACAACTTGAGGCCTTTTCCCTCTTGTCCTACACTAATCACCTGGGAGAAGAGACCATGTCCCACCTGGCTCCAACTTTTCAGGTAGTTGCAGAGTGAGGTCTCCCCTTCAAGACCTTATTGCTGCTGAAGAGTATAGGGAAGGGCATGGACATGCTACTGGGCATAGCTAGCATATCTGGACCAGATGGCAATCAGAAACCAAATAGAAAACATTAACTTAGGACCAATTAGATGTTTTATAATCAGAATTATGTGAAACAGGTCATAATCAGGATTCAGCTACAGCTACTCTCGTGTGAAGGTAATTAACCTGGACTTGTTTGGGATTTACATGGAACTGAAAGGCACTATCTGATATTTGGATTTCACAAAATCCATACAGCATTACTACACCACATTTCAGTGGGCAAACAACATAATCCATGATCCCCACCTCTAATTCTTCCCCTCAGAGGAAACCTTTATTACTTACCCTACGAATCCCACTTCATGTCTTTAACGACCTCAAAATGAACACAAAGCTAACACATGAATTTTACCTCTGCTGTGGACAATGACAGCCTATGAGTGGCATTAGGCTATACCACCCACATATTTAAAATGTGAAATATTTACAGATGTGATGTTTAAATAAGGGCAAGCTATGTCTCATGTGCTTGAAACAGTTTTACTTGTTTGCCTCCTCCCCATTTAAGTAAATTGTGAGAAGAGCATGTTGTGTGGTTGCAGCCTCCTAGGCAATTCAAGGGCTTCCCACTGAATAAATAAAGGTACAATATCAAACTTTTAACCTCAGCATTAGTCTAGCCTGTGAACTTCCAAACCAATGTGATGAAACAAGCTCTTCAGTAACTGAAGTCTAGCAACACCAATACTAATCCATAAAGTACTGAAAGGAACCATGAAAAAATTTGGTTCTAGTCCTCCCTAGTTTGGGGTTAATTCACTTTATAACATCACTGACTTCAGCCTAACCCTAGTTGTGATATTGGTACAAGTCCCATTGATTACACCTCACTCACAGTCAGAATGTCCCTGCAGTGCCAAAACTAAATCTATCAGTGAGCCTTTGCTGGATAAGTATCTTCAACTCACAACACAAAGCCATTTCTCAAAATAATTTCTTCACCCAGAGGAAGGCATCCAAAGCACCCAGAGACTGTGCATCTGGACAACCCCTGACTCCCAGAGCAGCCACAGTCACTGTAAAAGAGCAGAACAGGCACCGGGGCAGAGAATCAGAGAAGAGTTTAGTCTGGAAAAGACCTTTGAGAACATCAAATCCAACCATAAACCAAACACTGCCAAGTCCATCAATAAACCATGCCCTGAAATGCTACATCTACATATCTTTTGAACCCCTCCACGGATAGCGACTCCACCACTGCCCTGGGCAGCCTCTTACAATGCCTAACCACTCTTGCAGGGAAGAAATAATTCCTAATGTCCAACCTGAACATCCCCTGGTGCAACTTGAGGACATTTCCTCTTGTCCTATTGTTAGTCACCTGGGAGAAGAGACCAACCCACACCTTGCTCCAGCACCCTTCTGGGGAGTTGCAGAAAGCAAGAAAGTCTCCCCTGAGCCTCCTCTTCTTCAGGTTAAACAACCCCAGCTCCCTCAGTTGCTCCTCACAACCCTTGTGCTCTAAACCCTTCACCACCTTCCTTGTCTTTCTCTGGACACACTCTAGCACCTCAATGTCCTTCCTGGAGTGAGGAGCCCAAAACTGAACCAAGGATTCCAGGTGTGGCCTCCCCAGTGCCCAGGCCAAGAGGACAATCATGCTACTAACAGCAAAGTATAGCCATTTATTTTTCAACATAACTTCAATCTACATTAAAACCAGCAACTTTTAATCTGTATTTCTAGCAGTCAGTCATTCCCAGATTGGGTTTTTTGGAAGTGCAGCTGCTGTTACTCATTACAATTTTTACCATCACTTTGCAATCAAAAGCAGAAGGTTTGCTGAGCAGTGGCTTAGCCCCAAACCACATATTCACATCTCCTGCTGATAATCTAGGAGAAAAGCTAAATATTTGATCTGAAGTTATTTTCTTCCCATCTTAATCCCCTCAACTGCCTGCCACTCAAGTTTACCTCAAAGCAGGGGACAAAAAAAAAAAGAGAAATCTCTTTCTGCCTCTTTAGGAAGCAGAAAGAAGTCTCTTTGGGGTATGGAATAGAGTTAGGGGGAAAAAAAAGGGGGGGGGGGTGTGGAAATCAAACCATGATAGTTATTGCAGAAGAATGCCAGTGGAGGTCCAGTGTCTTTGGAAAAGAGTTCATAGCTCAGGGAGCCGAAAGGAGTTTTGTTGTCAGTAGAGAGAACTGAGAGACCAACACATGTAAGCATTCAATTCAGATGGATGGAGGTGAAGAGCTAGAGGATTCCTGTACTTGTGTGGCTCTGTTTGGCTTTTAAACCAAAGATGAGAGTGAATTTCACAGAGAAAGAAGGCAATGTAGACATGGATCAGTCTCATGCACAAGTCACAGGGGCAGGTTGGTGGCCCATCTTTGGTGGCAACCAAAGATGTTGATTATCATAGAATCATCATCTTTAAGGAGATGATTATCACAGAATTATAGAATGGTTTGGGTTGAAAGATCTTCTACTTCCAAACCCTCTGCCATGGGCAGGGATGCCACCCAGTAGAACAGGTTGCTCCAAGCCCCATCCAACCTGGCCTTGAACACTGCCAGGGATGATGGATGGAGCTTCCACAGCTTCTCTGGTCAACCTGTTCCAGTGCCTCACCAGCCTCAAATGAAGGAAATTCTTCCTAATTCTGGAAGAAATGATGGATTATTTTATCTCCTTTTCCTCTGTTTCTATGAGATATCAAGTATGCCATTATCTGAAAGTTACTCTTCTGAGAAATAAACCCACATTTTGCACTAGTATTTCACTTGGTGCAGGTCGTGTCACACCTATAAAACTCTTCTTTTTTCCCAGCATGAAATCCTGGAATCAGAAGTCACTTAGCCATGCCAAACAAGCTTCTTTTCTGAAGTTCTTTTCCCTTTTTTTAATTGACATTTAACCTTTTAAAAACTTTGCCCAAGCATACAGAAAAGAGAGTAGTATCTCTCTTAAAGGTTTCTGCAGTGCTAGACACAGAAGAACTACTAATGGGCTGATAAGAAACTATGCCTTAGTTCTGGGGCATCCTTCTCCTCATGTTTTCCACGGGTGGAGAAGAAAGAGGAGAGGTGGAGTATGGATTGGGAAGGATTGATTTACTTCTTGTCAACACAGAAAGGACAGGACTTTGTTTTAATTTCTTTAATTCCTTTCTCAATAAGTCAGTTACCTCTAGATCACTGTTGATGAAAGGGTTAGGTCTGAGCTGCTGTGATTTAGCAGAAGGAACTTTCTTGTACAAGTATGTATTTGTTTGTGTGAGGAACTGTCTCCTGAGAAAGATAAAACCAAAAATTAACTAAATGGAAGATTCTGACAAATGACTTGAAATTACTCATTAGGTAAAAAACCTGCAAATAAACTTTGGAAAACTAATTTTCCTCAATTTAATTCAAACAGTCCTAGTATTTCAGGATAAATCTCTCTACTAAATTACCATGTCATTTAACAAAATTCTGCAATCTCACTTAGAAAACATCTCCCTTACACTATAAACAGAATTAGAAACAGGTAATGTTCTTGTTTAATCTTCACTTTTTTAAAAAGAGTCTTATAATGAAGATAATAAAAAGTTGACCTTTCAGATCTGTTTTTCTATGTCTACAACTTAACAATGTATTATACATCTACATGTTGGCAGTTGAGAGGAGATCTGGACAGATTTGGGTTTGGGAAAATTCTTGTCTTCATTTAGCCTGTACCTAGGGATAACTAGAGCAGTTGTTCCATCACCTGATGATCACTCCCCAGCAGAGAAGGGGATTGGGGAAAGGAGAGGAGGAATGAAAGGAAAATGGGTTTAGTCATAAAATCACTGAGGCTGGAAAAGACTTCTCAGGGCATCAAGAGCAACCATTGACCCAACACCTCCATGACACTAAACCATGTCACCAAGAGCCACATCTACATGGGTTTTGAACCCCTCCAAGGATGGTGACTTCACCACTGCCCTGGGCAGCCTCTTCCGATGCCCAACCACTCTTGCAGGTAAGAAATTCTTCCTAAGATCCAACGTGAATCTGCGCTGATGTCAATTCCTCTTGTCCTATCACTAGTCACCTGGGAGAAGAGACTAACCTCCACCTTGCTCCAACCTCCTTCCAGGGAGTTGTAGAGAGCTAGAAGGTCTCCCCTGAGCCTCCTCTTCTCCAGACTAAACAAGCCCAGTTCCCTCAGCTGCTCCTCACATCTCTTGTGCTCTAGACTCCTCATCAGATTTGTTGCCCTTCTCTGGACACACTCTAGCACCTCAATGTCCTTCTTGGAGTCTGGGACCCAAAACTGAACCTAATGTTGAAGGCATGGCCTCACCATTGCCCAATCCAGGAGGACAATCCTTGCCCTAGTCCTACTGCCACACTAGTGCTGATCCAAGCCTGGATGCTGGTGGCAACAAAACAGCCAAAGTCATACCCATGCCAATACAAAGCAAACAAAGTTACACTCATCTCAGTGAGCATACAGTGGTTACAATAAACAGGAAAGCAGTCCTTGGGAGCAGAATGGTGAGCAAACCTCTCCAGAGACAGGGAGAAGCAGCATGATCAGGAGGAGCCTCACCCTCAGTAACCTTCCCCCTTTATACTGACCATGGCATTTATGGGATGGGATATGCTTGGTATTCAGCTTGGGACAGCTGCCCTGGCTTTTGCCCCTCCAATCTTCAGCTTCTGGTTGATTTTAAAATGCTCATGGTTTCCAGACCACAGCTGTTCCAGGATTCTGTCCCAGTGAAAGCAGGACAATTATACACACAAAAGGGAGCTGATCATCTCCATTTTTCATCTCCATTGTTGCTGATATGCATACATGTATGTAGCATTCATCTGAAGGTTCTGCTGTGTGTTCTTCCAAATACCAAGGGAATCACCAGAAAGTGTCAGGTGGACTTGCCTTTTCCTGTTACCTCTTCCTTAGTTTTGGAATTGTTTGTTTTTTTCCTGTCATCAGCTTTGCTTATATAACTCTCAGTCCTTTTCTTCTTGCTCTTTCAACACATTTAAAGCAGAGGGCAGAGCACAACTCTGGAGCCAGCTTGCTGAGTGTTGGATGAGATGTTCCTCCCATCAGCAGTTTTATTTTTATTTTTTTGTTTTTAAATTCATTTCCTTGTTTGTTTGAAACAAACATATCAGATTAGTGTTCTGGCTGGAGAAGCCTAAGGTACCTTGAAATAAGTTTGATTATGCTAAGCTATTGACTCAGTTAGAACGTTTCTGCAGGCCAGGGAACTTGAGAGAGGCTACTACATCCTGAAGGATGAAATTTAAAATAAAGGCATAAATCTGAGGGGATTAGAGATATTGCTTCTGCTGAGACTGCAAGCCCCCCCAAAAACTTAAATCCTATCCCTGTGCTTCTAACAGCTAGCAATGATTCCCCCAGTTTCTATGGCAATATTTCCTGCTAAGGATATATCTAATCAGCTTTTGACTTCTCTAGCACAGATTTCAGACTTGATTTTGAATCATAAACTAATTTCCCAGCACTTATTATTTAAACAGCTTGCTCTCCTTTCTAAGAATGGATACACTGATCTTCCTAGAACTCAATGGAGGGGGCAAAAAAAAGGCAGTTGTGATGCATGCTAGCATTCCAAAAATGGAATAATCCTCCCTGAGGGCAATACACCCAAATCCCTAGTCTCTGAGGTATGGAAAAATATAAGAGGAACCACTACCAAAGTCCCCATTAAATTACCTTAATCCTGACACAGAAGATTTAATATTTGCTTTCCCTGCAATATTCTGTGGAGGGCTTCAAGTGAATGACCCTGGGATCATACTGTAAAGTTATCTTCAATGACATAAAAGCTTGGCAGAGTCCTGAGTGGTGATGCTCACATTTGACCAGTCCATGTTTTTGATCTGCTTTTCTATCTCACAAAACCTAGTGCAATTCCAAGCACATGTTCCGAAACAAAACCTGCAGCCTTCAAAAATGCCATCAAGACTTTATTTTTTTAAGAGCTAACTACTTACAAACCAACAGAATCATAACTTTTAAGGAGTGAAAAGCAAGAGGATATGTACAACAAGGATAAACTAAATATTAGAAGGAAGCTGAAAACATTGAAGGGCATCAGATTATGGCTTATGCCTCCCTGTATACAGAGAAAATGTGTTAAGCCGCAGAGCAAAAATGTATTGTTTCTTGCAATTAATTATTCATAGAAGGTCTAAGCTTTGCTATCATCTGAAGTGAAAGAGTTGAGAAAAGATCTTCCTGTACCACACTTCTGGTTTGCATTTTTTACATCCTCCTTTCATTCTACCAAGGTGTTCTCCCATTGCTAGTGGTGGGTCAAAGTCTTGTCTCTGAACAATGTTACACAACATAATCATTTGCCCACTTGAATCTTTCTGTAATGTAAAAATCACAAACTTGGGGGAAAAAATAACATTCTTTCCTCAGAGGGTGGTGAGACACTGGCACAAGTTGCCCAGAGAGGTTGTGGCTGCCCCATCCCTAGCTGTGTTCAAGGCCAGGTTGGATGTGGCCCTGGGTAACCTGGTCTAGTGGGTGATAACCCTGCCCACAGCACAGGGGTTGGAACTAGATGATCTTTAAGGTCCCTTCCAACCCAAACCATTCTATGATTCTCTGAAATAATGATTGGAGAATTGAAATGCTTGTACTGTATTCTTCAATATATTACTGGAAGATACCTCTCACCACAAGGGTGATTATAGAGGTGGCATCTTCTGTCTCTTGAGTTGTGGCCCTAGTAATGAAGTCCAAAAATGCTAATTTACATGCAGAGATTCAGTTCTTTTCTGTTGACAGCTCTGTCTGGGGCTCAGCTGATGCACCAAAGGGAACTAAAGGTTTTGACTGATCTTGCCTCAACTAGACAGACTGAACAAATTGCTAGGACCTGTTAACTGACTAAAGGTTTTGGTATACATCACAGCAGCTAAAAGAGTCCTCTCCTAGTGACCGAATTAAAAAAACATGAAAGAATGAATCCAACCTCTGGTTGGGTGAAATACCAATTAAAGTCAGAGGAAAACCAACCATCTGCAGCAATTTCTCCACAACTAACAGTATTTCAAGCTTCTTCAGAGCTGTAGTTCTGCTGCCTTATGCTCAACCTTTTAATGGCCTTGGCTTCGCTGTCTTTCTTCACAGAGAAAACGGGTTTCTCTGAGTTCTATTTCTGGAGGTAACAAGCTCTTTTCTTTATTTTTTTTTTTTTTGTAGATGGAGTGTGCAGAGGAACTTAGACAAGGTGAGATATTCTTAATGAAACATTCCCAAAATGACATGAACAAGCCCTGGTGGCCAGACATGACATGCAGCACTCACTAATCTTCTACTCATTTAGCACTGTCCTTCTAATGAAGCCTACTTCAAAGTGACCAGGTATCCATCTCTAAAATAACTACTCATGCCTTGTGTGGCCATCAAAGAATGGTATCACTTGGATTTTCTATGTGAAATGCCCACACTTGCAGTAGAGCAAGTTAAAAGAGTTTTAGATGTCGTAATGCTGCTGTAGCAAAGTGCAATTGAGTGCAGGATGAGGAGAGCAGAAGTGCCCTCAAGCCTTTGCAGTCAATGCTTGCAGGGATCACAGGCAAAGAGTGATGTATGATTACTGGGGCATGCCTTTTGCTTTCTGCCTTAATTGGACAGAATGACCAGGTTGGAAAACTGTAAGAACTAATATTCTTTCATCTAGAACTCAGTGAAAATGGGTATATCCCCCCTCAGGAAGGGAAAGTCACAGAATCTAAGTATGGTTAAAGTTGGAAGGGACCACCAGAGGTCATCTAGTCCAACCTCCCTTCTCTATCAGGATCACCTAAAGCACATTACTCAGGATCGTGCCCAGGCAGGTTTGGCATCTCTCCAGAGAAGGAGACTCCACAACCTCTCTGGGCAGCCTGGGCCAGGGCTCCAGCACCCTCACAGGAAAGCTCTTCCTCAACTTCCTGGCTCCTTGTGACTCCTTTCTTAGAAGAGGAAGTAGCCAAGAATAAAACTCCTTCTACTTACTTAAGGAACTTCTCTGATTGAAATTTATTAACTTTATCCAAATAACTGATGGGTTTCTGAAAGAAATAGCCATAAAACCTACAGATTTTTGTCCCAGAAGTACCATTAAGAGCAAGAGGTCTGATTTTTACACTGATCTTATATGAATACTTCTGATTTTATTGGATTGGTTTCTGGTTTGCTTCAGCAGGAGGAGAAATCAGAATCAGGCATGAGAATTTTTTCCCTGCTCTCAGTAAATAAGCTCCAAAGTCAGATGGTGAAGCATGAATGGATTAACATCAAAACCATTCTTTCTTTATTCCTTTCTAACCGAAATTGCTTTCAGCTTGCTGAATTTCAACTGCATCCTCTAGTGATCAATTCCTTAGTCTTCCATTCCCTCTCTGTCCTCTCATCTGCTCAGCCCTGATGAGTATGCACCATGCAGAGGTATGAGTTGTATTTTTAGATGCAGAGACATTATAATTGATTTTTGCCCTTCAGCTGCTCTGAGGAGTAACTAAATACTTTGGCACTTTTATGTCTAGAAACCCAACTATTTCTTTACCTCCACCCCACTTCATCATTCAGGATCCTGCTGAAGTCCCCCCTGCTGAGCCAACAGGCTGGCTTTTAATTGGCTTTTAAGAATCACTTTCAAGGTGTTTGAAACCACAGAAAAAAAGCCTAAGATCATTTAAAGAGGATGCTGATTCCTGTTTTGTCTTGTTAGTCCTTTGAGAAATCAATTTACATAGATGCTCAGTTGGATCTTAAAAGAGTTCTGCTTTCTCAGAGCAAGTCTGGGTAAATCTCTGAACTGATCTTTCCAGTTAATGAACATAAAGGAATTATTGTCTATTGAAATATTTACAGAGTAAACCCTTCAGATTTTGTTAAAGGCAACTGCTTTCACATGCTACCCCAATCAATTTTATAGCACTTAGAATTAACAGTCCAGTCACAAGCCTCTTGGCACTTAGCAGGAGAAAGTTCTCATGCCAGAAAATATCACTTCCCTGGGAGTCCATATCACATACCCCACATCCCATATTATCCAACAGACACTCAGACTCATTTTTGAAGGTAAAAGTGCTAAGGAAAGCTCTGTGAACAGAATGATAAAGAGCAGTGCTTTCCAGCTTCTCCAGTGGGGGGAAAGGACCTTGCTTGGTTGGGTTTTAAGGCAAATATTTGGATAAGCAGTTTCAAGTCAAGTTTCATTTGATGGGTGTGTAAAGTGAATGGAATTCCTTAGTCTGAAACACCTAAATACACAGCCCAAAGTTCATATCAGTCAACTTCTTTATATTTTCCTATTAAGATACTTGGAATTGTGATGAGTATTTCACTCTTCTGAACAGAAGGAGTTAAATTCTGCCTAAGAGATTGAGAAAACCTCCTGGTGTTACAGATACAAGAAATGTAGTGTGTCAGGAAACTCAGCTTATTTATGAAAGGCACAGAAATGTCACTTTTATTCTAAAGATGCATTAGATACAGGCTATTGCATCCCAACAGCTTTATTCCACCACTTTGGCTTAACTCTGGAGTGGATTAAATAGAAACATTTCAGGTTCTCAAGTCTCAGTCCTTTTACATATAATGTTCTCATGGAAAACAAATCAGAGGAGATTCATCCCAAGAGCAATCTGAGTTTGTAAGCTGAATGACTGCATTTCTTTTTGAGGTCCATGGTCTTGCCTTTGGTCTTGCCAGAGTTGCCATCCTGTTACTTTCAGGAGGCTTTCTGGGGCTTACACCAGCACTTGAATTTGGACTTTTCACATGGCTGAGCAGGAAAATCTTAAGAAATCACTAAAAAGAATATGATTTTAGCCCTTAAAAGTAGACAGAAATTCCTAGGAATTTTTTTCTGCTGTACTGTATGATTTTGCTGGCTAAGGATGGATAATTGTTCAAGAGTAAAAAAAGCAGATTTTAAAAGAGCCATAATGCTTCTGTATTGTTCTGTTCAAGGAATAGAAACACAGATGCTGTGTTACAGAGCATGAAGTGGAAAGAAAGTATCTTGATTTTTTTCCAAAGGTAGGGCTGGTATAACCTAGTTTCTTTGTAATGCATTGACCACAGAATCACAGAATCAATAAAGCTGGAAAAAGACCTCTAAGATCAAGTCCAGCTATTGACCCAACACTTCCATGCCACTAAACCATGTCACCAAATGCCACATCTACATGGTTTTTGAACCCCTCCAGGGATGGAGACTCCACCACTGCCCTGGGCAGCCTCTTCTAATGCCTAACCACTCTTGCAGGGAAGAAATTGTTCCCAATGTCCAACCTGAACCTCCCCTTGTACAACTTGAGGCACTCAGGTAGGTGAAACCATCTGCTGGGAAGTCTGTCCCTCAACAGAGGTGAAATAAAACTCCAAGGAAGACCAAGATCACATTGTTAATCTGAAATGAAGGTTCTTTTGATGGAAATAGTACCCTGAAGAAGTACTATTCCAAGTCTTCAGGTATAAATACTCTATTTAGTTGGGGTTGTTCCACCGGGAGAAGAGAAGGCTCCAGGAAGATCTTACTGCAGCCTTCCAGTACTTAAAGGGAGCCTATGAGAAAGACAGACAGTCTTTTTAGCAACCACAACAGGTGATGGCTTAAAAGTAAAGAAGGGAGGATTTAGACTGGATATAAGGAGGAAATTTTTCACAATGAAGGAGGTGAAACACTGTCCCAGGTTGCCCAGAGAGGTGGGAGATGTCCATCCATAGAATCACTCCAGGTCAGGTTGTTTGGGGCTCTGAGCAACCTGCTCTAGTTACAGGTGTCCTTGCTCACAGCAGGAAGGTTGGACTAGATGACCTCAAAAAGTCCCTCCCAACTCTAACTTTTCTATGTTTTCTATTTCTGGAGAGATAAAGAGAGAGGGAGAGATCTGTTTGGTTCTCAAAAAGTTCCCTTTGTACCAAAGAACCAGACTTCAAGGAAAGTACAATTCATCAGCAGTGGGAAGCCTCTGGTCAGTTCTGAACAGTAAGGTCTGCAGATGATTGCAGATGAATGTGGAGCCTGCTACAAAAAAAGAAGACTCAAATGAAGAATACACTGCCTTGTATATTGCTTGATGAAACCCTAATTTCTAAGGCTTACTAAGGACAGCAGACAGGCAAGTAAATGTCTAAATGGGGATCAACTGCAGACACAAGTTCAATAACGTTTCTTTGTGACATAAAATAAGATCAAATAGCAGCAGTAGAATTACCAAAATGATCATAAAATATGAGGTTAACTCCTTGTTTAGAAGCCAACCAAATTAGATGAAATCTCACTCAGAAGAGACTTTAAGCAGAGATAAACAAGTGTAGCATTGGCAAAGCAGAACTCCACCAACCTCCAAACCTGTCTGTAGCAAAGGGACACAGAAGGGACACATATTGAAGGGAATATGCATCTTAGGCTGTCAGTGGTCACAGACAAAAATCAGCAGAGAGGAAGATCCAGCAACTAAAGAAAATGTTGACCTTCTGAAAACAGACAGACAATCCCCAAATCCTCCTTCTGAGCTAGCTACTGATTTATCAAAGGGTAATAGTTTGGTCTGAAGAAAAAGGATGTCAATGATTACTATTTCCTCCCTTAGCATAGGCTCAGGGCCACCAACACACACTTGGGTTGGGTTTTTTCCTGTCTCCAGGAGGTTTCCTATAAAAGCAGTAAGAATGACCTCTCAGCTATAGCTGAGAATCAAACTAAGAGGGTCAAGAGTGCCAACTGAGCCCTGGAGATACAGATTACTAATTACTATTTGCAATAGTCACGAGCGAAGCCAGAAGATTTTACACTGCATGGTATGTAGATGTATTAAAATTCAGTTTCCTTCCAAGTGCTTTCAGCTTCTTTTTATCCTAGGTGCAATTTGTAATCTTCATGCTCTTTCTTCCTTATTGAGCTTAATCATCCAGCAAGTAACACATTTCACAATTCAAAGTAAATATGCCTCCACTAAGGCAGAAACAAAATTGAAAATAAATAGCTAAGCACACATTCAGATGCTTTACTGAACTGCAACCAGAGCTTTAAACAGATGCTCTAGGCCTGACTGAACCCTTCAGTTTCCTTTTTTTCTTCTTTTAGCCTGGCCATTTAGTGCCTGTAAATTGTGTATTTAAAAAAAAATATATGTCGTTAGATTTCTGCCTTTTGGGCTTTAAAGAATTTATAGAACTACATTCAACTCACTTTCTCCTGCTGGTTTTCTGGTGGGGAGGGTTTGTTCCTAATGTACAGGAAATGTGAAGAATCTGGAACTTGTCAATGTCTCCTTTCTGGAAAGGGAAGGAAGGGAAAGAGGAAGGAAGGGAAAGAAGGGAAAGGGAGGAGAGGAGAGGGAGAGATAAAGGGAGAGATAGAGAGAGAGAAAGGGAGAGGAGACGAGGGAAGGGAAGGGAAGGGAAGAAGAGAAGAGAAGAGAAGAGAAGAGAAGAGAAGAGAAGAGAAGAGAAGAGAAGAGAAGAGNGGGAAGGGAAGGGAAGGGAAGGGAAGGGAAGGGAAGGGAAGGGAAGGGAAGGGAAGGGAAGAAGAGAAGAGAAGAGAAGAGAAGAGAAGAGAAGAGAAGAGAAGAGAAGAGAAGAGAAGAGAAGAGAAGAGAAGAGAAGAATACGAAGGGAGTTATTGGTTGCCTGTGTACTCTTTTTCTTTCCTTCATTTCCTCCCCCTGTATGGATAATTATTCTCTGCTAGAACAGTGTGAAATGACTGTGGGAATTGAACCTTTGGAAAGTCAATATTAAATTCTGAGAAAACACAAATAGGCAGAGGAGGTATCTTGGCATCAAGCTTATTCTTGCCATCCTGACCAGATTTAACATGACCAGAACCTTCCAGCTTCTTTAAAAAAAAACTTCCTGTGGGACTTTTGATTGAATGTTTCTTCACCACTGGCACTGAGGAACATTGCAAGAGAAGTGAATCTTTAACAGGATTGTCATTGTCATACATTAAACTCGAGGAACCTGAAATATCTCTCTCTTAATCTTGCCATTTGTTGTTCCAAGTAGGGGACAAAAGTGAAAAAAGGGCTGAAAATTGATTGGTTTTTAAATAGTAATCTTGTAAACCTCTTTGCCTTGATACTAATCTATTTTAAAGCAATACTCCTGCAAGCTACAGTCACTTCTATGCCCTGCGTGAAAAACATACTTAATACTTTCAGAGTAGATACTCCTTCAGAACAGTACTTGACTGGTGCTGACTGAGCTCAGTCTTCCTACTCAAAGAGCAGCTTCAGTTGATCATTTTACTGCCAATCAGTAGCCATCTTCCCAGAGCTTAGAGCTGTTTTCTTCCCAAACATAAGACCACTTCCACTAAGTTTATTAGTTACAGGAGGAACATCACTTTCAAACATTTCCCACATTTCTGTATATTCTCCAAAAACTATCCAACAAAAAACCTTGAAACAGACATATTTGGCCTCCAAATACAGGAATAAATGTGAACTCAGCTTTGTCCCATGCTTCCATCTTTTTTTCTTCCTCTCCTTTAAACAGGAATTGAATCTCACTGCTGCTAGTTGAGCTCAGCCTTACCCAGAGAGTTTGTTCAGGAGCCTGAAGCATTCACTGAGCAAGGATCAGTGGCTTAGACTTTTAGGGCTGTCCATGTTAAAAGAGCAAGTCTTTCTACAGGTCATTAAATGATGGAACCATCACACCACCACAATAAAATCAAAATATAAATGGACATCTTCCAAAAGGTGCAGTTCTGAATAAATGAATAAATGTTTCTGAACCCACAATAGGCATTGTGGCTGAACAGCTTGGCAGAGGTGGGAAAGACAAAACTGTTTGTGCATGCTGATACCTTCAATTACAAATTGCCTTCATTTTTTTAATTGCTGTGTTCACTCTCTAGTGGTCTAGGTTGGCTACAGAGGTTGTGGAATCTCCTTCTCTGGAGACATTCAAACACTATCTGGACACAATTTTGAGTAATGTGTTCTAGGGACCTTGCTAGAGCAGGGATGTTGGACTAGATGACCTCTGGTGGTCCCATCCCACCTCAACCATTCTGTCATAGAAGTTCTAGAGAACTCAGCCACAAGAACTGTAGCTACGGATCTTAGCTTAAATAGTTTTATTCCTTTAGCTCTCTAGTAGCTTGTACCAATATATTCCTTTACCACAGCATAAAGCTAAAGATGACCTTGTTAAAAACATCAGTTCCCAGAGGAATCAAGACTGTCATTTGAAAACTGCCATCCAGCTAACAGCATCCCTAGTGAACAGTACTGCTATCAGCACACCTAAGTCTGTCTGAAACACCCCCTAATCCCTAGGAGACCTCTTCATCTTCATGATCAAGTCAACCACCTCGACTTCTCCCAGCAGGAAGAGCACATCTAAAGGAGTTCCTCCCTCTGGGCTCTCTTTTTTTCTTCTTGTTATCAGAACTTATTTCCTCAGCTGGAGGATAACAACAGGGTGTTATGAGGATGTCTGTAACTTGCCCCT
This sequence comes from Galbula dea, assembly GCA_013399015.1. Taxonomy (NCBI): domain Eukaryota; kingdom Metazoa; phylum Chordata; class Aves; order Piciformes; family Galbulidae; genus Galbula; species Galbula dea. The sequence continues at coordinate 841,780 of VWZX01003670.1, read as the reverse complement.
AAAATTATCATTTCTTTCTCTTGTTCCTGAGAAACAAAGGTACTCAGAAGTCCTGACAGACATAAGGGCCTTGTATGGGATAACAATACTTAGATTGGAGCACTTAGCTCTTTTCCAGCCAGCCTGACTTAATGAAGAGTAACTCACAGAGTTTTTTTTCTTCTGGAATTGGTTTAGATTTAATTCAATAAATATATTTTGAATTAGTGAATAAAATCTGTAATTATTTTGCAGCTCTTGTCCAACAATCAAGCTATTCCTCAGGGTTACTGAATTGTCTTAGTCCATACTCCTGCCTGTACTTGATGCACAAAGAAAACAAAAGGCTTCATTACTGAGTCATTTCTTTACATGTTGACCTCTTCCAAACCAGCCCTGCTTGCCATGTCCTCTACAGACAGTTTACCCCATGCTGTTCACTCACTGTTTGAGACATGCCTCAGTTTATTCTTTCATCTGACCCAGATTTCCTCCAGTGAATGGCAGTGATTCATGGCTGCTCCTGACTCACTGCTGATTTTCTAGCAACAGACGAAGAACTGCATTGAATAAACCCAGACTGTTATTTACTCTCCAGGCATGGTGATTCTTTGATTTCTAAGGAAGATCCTGTAAACCAAAGTAGCTTCTACCTACTTGTGGTGGTGCTGACACCCTTTTCCCTGGGCCACATAGTGAGTATGGCTCCCAGAACACTTTGCAATCCCCTTCCTTGGGCTGTTTTGCAAAGTTTCTTCTCAGGCTGCTCTGAAAAGTTTGCACCAGCCTTGTGCAATGATTTAAAGTTTCAAAATGCAGCTAGCTAAGAGAGGGTACTTGGTACTTGCTGACCCTGGCATTTTCTGAGCCAGGAGTTTTTGTCCCTTGCAACTCCCAAATTCCCTGAAAAGATACCAACAGGACACCATTATACCTTGCTCCCTTACAACTACCTGAAATGTGGTGGTAGTAAGGTGGGGTTCAGTCTCTTCTCCCAGCTAACAAGTGATAGGACTACAGGAAATGGCTTCAAGTTGCACCAAGGGAGGTTCAGATTGAATATTAGGAAGAATTTCTTCCCCAGAAGGGTTCTTAGGGATTGGCCCAGGCTGCCCAGGGAGGTGGTGGAGTCACCGTCCATGGAAAGGTGTAAGAAACGTGGAGCTGTGGTGCTTGGGGCCATGGTTTGGTGGTGAGCATGGCAGTGTTGGGTGAATAGTTGGACTGGATGATCTCAGAGGGCTTCATTTTAATTCATCTGTTACTACATGAGAAGAGTTACTAAGGGTGCTGTTAAAACAGGTATGATATTCCTACAGTCATACTGCTTTGTTACTGTATGTCAGATGAACTGGGGCAGAAACAAACACCTGTACAATATGGCTTTTAGCAGTGTTCCACAACCCTACAGCAAAAAAGAAATCATTCCATGTACTCTCCTTCCATTTTTTTTTTTACTACTACTAGTAGCTGTTACATTTCCTCAACATTCAAAAATACCTATGGAAAATTATTCACCCAAAAGAGTGAGAGAAGCAATCAAGGGTAGTTGTAGACATTAATCACTCAGTATGTTCATATCTAGACCAAAAAATACTTGAGAATATATGGTGGAAGAGTGCAAGACACTCTCTAGGGGAGGAATGAATGAGTTTATCAGTGATTTTTTTTCTTTCTCCATGAATTTTTGAGAGGGAAATTATGTTGAAAAATTGTGTCCCATTCATTCTCTGAATATTCCATAGCTTTTGAGAAGAGAATTCTTCTCCTCTTTAGCATTCAAAAGCTTTTCCAAAACCACCTGGAGTCATCTGTTTTATAAATAATAAACTGATAAACTAGCCTTTCATGTGTTATTTGGTCTTTTTCTTCTTATTATTACTATTATTGTGCTGGGGTTTTTGTTTTGTTTTGGTGTTTTTTTCCTCTATTAGTGGAATAAAATATTAAATTTGTCATTTTCAAAAGCCAGTTTATTTCCATGTCATTTTACATTTATTTGATGAAAATAACTCTGGGAAAAGTCTCTCATGCTGTTCTTCTGCTCACCAGAGAAGCTAAATGCAGAAGTCAACCTGTATTATGTGGCATTATATGCTAACATTAAATGACTGCAAACCACTGATATGCTTTCAGCTATTATCTCTCTGGGACATCTGTCAATATTAGTACAGTAAGAGGCTAAGCAATCACCCCTGGTAAATAAGTATCAGATCCAAGCACGTCACCTTCAAGCAATTAAATTGAAGCTTAGGGATAGAAGATTAACATACCATTATTTTTAATTACATTCTTTAAGCCCATTTTTTACTTTATGAAGATTAATAGGTGGATAGAAAACAAGCTGGGCTCAGATTCTTTGGGACATTCTTTTGTTTTGTTTTCCACTTTAATTCCCCCAGACACAAGAGAGGAGGACTCTTCAGATCTTTAGTCACAAGTCCTACCTTAGATCAAGTCATTCCACCTAGTAGTTAGAGAAGAGTGGTGGTGGACTCTTGTTTCCTACTCTGTCACAGATCCAGTCATCTGCAGACACAAGTGAGTCCTTCCTAAAATCACAGAATCACAGAATCATTAGGGTTGGAAAGGACCCTCAAGATCATCTAGTCCAACCAATAGCCCTACACTACTCTTACCCCTAAATCATCCCCTGAAGAAACACATCTATCCTCTTCTTAAAAACCTCCAGGGATGCTGACTGCACCACCTCCCTGGGCAGCCTATTCCAATATCTAACCACTCTTTCAGTAAAGAAATTCTTCCTAATATCTAATCTAAACTGCCCTGGCACAACTTAAGCCCATTCCCTCTAGTCCTGTCACTAGTCACAAGGGAGAAGAGGCCAACACCCGCCTCCCTAGAATGGCCTTTCAAGTAGCTGAAGAGAGCGATAAGGTCTCCCCTCAGCCTCCTCTTCTCCAGGCTAAACAAGCCCAGCTCCCTAAGCCTCTCCTCATAAGGCCTGTTTTCCAGACCCCTGATTAGCTTAGTTGCCCTTCTCTGCACCCTCTCTAGTAGCTCAATGTCCTTCCTAAACTGCGGTGCTCAAAACTGCACACAGTACTCGAGGTGTGGCCTCACCAGTGCCGTGTACAGTGACAAGATCACCTCCCTGCTCCTACTGGTCACACTATTCCTGATGCAAGCCAGGATGCCATTGGCCTTCTTATGATAGCCTTTTTAAGAATGACCTGGTCTTTGCCTCTACTACTTCTACTGGAAATCTGTTCAAGAAAGCTAAGGTTAGGATGGTGAAAAACCTTCTAATTTCCATCCTAACTTTATTCATAGACAGTTTGTTCATATGCTGATGTTAAAATCCTTTCAATTCAGTAGCTTTTTTCTTCTTCGTGTTTATTCTCCTGATGAACTGATAAAGAGCAATCAGTTCCTCCTCAGCTTTCATTTTTCTAGACTAAACAAGCCAAGCTCTACTAGCTGTCTTGTGAAATAAGCTTTACCTTCTTGGTCATCTTAGTTGCCTTTTCCAACACTGGTTCAAGTTACAATCTCCCTTGAAGAAGCAAAGAACCAGCTCTTCAAATACTTAACACGTTCATGTTAAAAACATGAGGGATGTAATGAGAAGTCATTAATAATAAATAAATCCACTGTTTTCTAACTTTGTTTCACAAAGCCTGGAGAAGTTTTACATTTCCAACTAAATTGTATAGACTTTATGGGTCTCCTAGTTACATCTAGGTGTTGGCAGTTTTGTTCCTTTCAGGAACAAAATATTTGTACTTCATCAATTTATGAAACCTAACGTTTATATAGCACTTCTGGAGCAGACACCAGAAAAAACTTAATTAAATCAAAGAGCATACAATTAAAAAGGCAAAGTCAAATGAATGGAGCTGAGAAGAATGATTTAAACCCTACAAATGAGAGCCCTAGAAATAAAGATGCAGTGTGACATGAATACCACACAGGCAAGACAGAGGGAAAAAAATACGGTCAAGTAATAGGGAGACAAACAGATTCTAAGAGCAATTATTAATATGCAATATCTTGTATTTCAAAGTATTCTACAGCACTTCACAAGGTCTCCCTGAATAGGGAGGAACAATTTCAACTTCTATTGAAATGCATGTCATAATGTATGGTTTTAATTTGCCAGATTCTGTGGTGGCAATTATTGATGATGATATTCTATAGCATACCAGGGAAGGTAATCTTCTGTAGCTTGGAAAAATGAGACATCAAGGCATCATTTGCTATTGAATGCCTGCTGTAGGGTGGGGATATACAGCCAATTATCCTTGCAATTAAAACATGTGCAGTTTAGCATAAGGTAGACAACCATGGTCTTCTAATTCCTTGATATAAAAATACAGTTAAAACTAAGGAGCTAATGTGAACTGATTCAGCCTAACACCTTCAGTTCAGCAGATTCATAACACCTAAAACCAACACAGAATCATCAAGGTTGCAAAAGACCTCTGAGATCATCAAGTCCAACCATCCACCCAACACCCTTTTAAGCTTTGTGCAGATTTCCTTATTTCCATTTATTTGCAATTTCTGTGGAAATGAACTTCTTTTTTCCCATGTTGGTGAGGAAGTAATCAACAAAAAGCTAGTTGAAGAGCTCTTGATGAAAATTTCCATCTTCATACTGATCCTCTCAGCTCTCATTGATCAAGTGACCTATTTTCCTAAGGTTTCCAGGTCAAGAAGCCTAACATAGCAGAGATGAATCATCCAAACTTGGCATCCATATCTGTCCTAGAAATTGATTGTCAGCTTGTTTCACTGTGTAACATTTCTGAATTGGAATCAGGGCAGTTTTGATGTACCTGAAGAGCCAGAAGTTTGAGTACAATTGAACATTAAGAATGTGTCTTTCAGCTCCCTTTATTCCTAACCAGACCTGTGGTGTCTTGAAACACAGCTGCAGCAAGAATGTCTCACAGAAATACCAAGTTGGAGAAGGAAAGCAAAGATGTGTAAGGCAAAGTGGCATGGTGGTAATAGGTTGCTGGTTGGACTCGATGATCTTGGAGGTCTCTTCTAACCTTAATGTTTCTGTGATTCTGTGTATTTCCTGCTGAAAAGGACACACTGTGTGTCAATTTAAAAATGAAATTCTTTTTTTAGGACATTTTGCTCTGGTTTTATGGCATGAGAAATAGCATCTTGTGTTCCAAGTGACATTTATTATTCTTCAGAGATCTGGAAACAGTTTTGTCTCCTGACTACCAGTTGCACATGCTATATGTCATCCTCCCTTTTTTCTTGATAGTTGTTTGGAGACCAATTTGGATTTCCTGAAAGGTCACAGCAATACATAAAGGAGTCCATTTTGGTGCAACAGAAAGGGAGATGAGGAGGTCACAAGGCTAGCTAGCAAGGGGAATATGAATACTTCTGCCCATAATTTCCAACTTGTGCAAAACAGTATGAGATGTCCCCTGACATTCATGGGGCTGCTCTGCATCTGTACTACTTCCTGCAAACAAAGCCCACAGATCTGCAGAAGGTTAGCTACATTCTCTGTGAAGCTTTAGCAGGAGAGAACACCTGTGAAGTTACCCCAGCAGTAGTTTCCATAAATGAGCAACATACTGTAAAATAAGAGTTGAAATAAAATGAAATTGCTTGGCTCTATTTATGTATTATCATATGTGCCCAGCCAAAATATTATAGTAAAATTGGGTTAGACTTTCAGCACTATATTTTTAGTTAGGGTTTAGTTAGGAACAGAAAGTTTTCCTCTTGAAAAAGACCAAAATTCATTGCCTAGTACCAGCCAAAATACTAGCTTTCGTTCACACATCAGCTTGACTTAGCCCCTGCCTCTGATGTAGTAGCTCACAGATGACACAGCAGAGCACAGGGACAAAATACTCTGCCAGGTCGATCCAAAGAATTAGCTAACCTTTCCAGAACTTTCACTAAGTGTCAAAGGATAAAAAGTGGGGTTTTCTTGTGTCCTAAAGGTCTGTGGACATCTGTAGACCTGCAGAACTTCAAGAAAATTAAATGGGTTCTTCTAAGATGGAAGAAAATTGCATAGAAGCTCAGCTCTCTCCTCTGCACAGCCTAACCACCACATCTTTGGTTTAACATCTTTGGCTGCAGTCCATAAAGCAAAGGGAACATTGTCTCTACAAATTCCTTTCTGAAGAACTGTCTAAGCATTTCAATTCATATGAAAATGTAATGAATATGCCAAAGATTGAGGTCAATCCAGGCCTTCTCCCAGCCTTTGGGAAGCTGCATTTCCAACATGCAAAAAATAAGCTTGCTGACAAATCTTTAATGCTCAACAAAAAATTGCAAGCTCAGTTACTCAAGGGAAAAGGTTAATTCACCACATTCTATATTTGCTTCTGTCCTTTGCACCTTTCTCTACTTCCCCCTTCCTTCTACTTTCCTAGCTTAGAGCAGGAAATCCGATTGCATTACTAACCATATGTTAATATTTAATCATTTTACATTATATATAACAACCACTGACCTGCCCAGGTTTTTAAAGGGAGATTAACCAGTTATCTTCTGGTAGAAGACAAAAGGCCACAAGCAACTACCACTCCAACTTGGTATCAAACACAACTTGCAAATCACAGAATCATTGTAACACCTCTGAGATCATCCACCCACCCAACACTCCCATGCTCACCACCAAACCATGGCCCCAAACACCACAGCTCCATGCTTTTTGAACTCCTCCAGGGATGGTGATTCTACCACCTCCCTAGGCAGCCTGGGTCAATGCCTGAGAACCCTCCTGGGGAAGAGATTCCTCCTAATATCCAATCTGAACCTCCTTCGGTGCAACTTGAAGCTATCTCCTCTAGTCCTATCACTTGTTAGCTGGGAGAAGAGACCAAACCACTTGTTCTATGTCACATCCAGCCATGAAACATGTAAATACTTTGAATAGTGTCCATAACTCATTAAGCACTATGAAATACTATGTCCTGATGGAAAGAACAACTATAAAGCCCCACTGCGGTGTTCCAGTATTGCAAGGGCAACAGAACCATACCTGGACATCAGAGACCTTGGGAGATCTGAGCCTATTTGGTCACTGCGGGCACCACGCGCAGCCCTTGCACAGCCCTCGCGCAGCCCTGGGCAGCCAGGGTCCTGCAGCGCTGCGTGCGGATCGTCCCCTTGCTGTGACTGCGGCAGGAGAAAGGAGAAAGAAGGGGAGCCTTGCCGGTGGGTACTGCACCCACATGGAAGAGGAGAGGGGAGCTTCGGAGCATCCAGAGCACAGAGAGGTTTGCCGTTCCAGGTTTGGAAGGTGGGGGTGGGAGAGCAGGGGGGAAGGAGAGGGGAAGGGTGTTGAGCAGGCCAAGGGGATACTCTGACTGGCGAGAGGGAGAGCAGGACAAAATGTCACAGGTGAGCAGTGCACCTGAAGATATATGGTCTGGGAGGATAGTTGGTTCTTCTGGAGTGATGGGAGTGCCTGCCAGGCTGGGGCTTTCAAAGGCATCCCAGGCTTGGATGGGTACAGGGGCCAGAATGGTTGGTTGGTTTGTTTGTCTGTTTGGTTTTGGTTTTCCTGCAGCTACTGCCCAGGTTCGACACATACTGGATATTTGCTTTGCTATGTTACATCTTGAAAAGGTGGACAGGACAAAGGGTTGCTCCTGGGTATGTCCTTGAGATTGTATTTTGATAGGTGATAGCAAAGTAGGTAATGAAAGACTTGCCCAAATTGTTCTATTAGGAACGTAGCCTGTGTACCCCTATGTGGTTGCGAGCTATGCTGGCGATGGTACATGCCTTCAGTAGGGTCACCCATGCCAGGCAGGTCAAAACCGTAGAACTAGATTGCATTCATTCTTGGGCAGGGTGAGCTCGTTAGCCTTCTGGCAGTCATCCTAGGAGAAGGAAAACTCTCATTCCAAACCCAGGCAGATGGAGCTTGCTTAGCCCCACAAGGCCATCCATCTAAGAGAAGGTCACTCTAATTAAACCTACATCCTCTGGATCTCTCTGCCACCGTCCAAGTTTGTTCGGCCCTGGCAGATGAACCTTAGGATTAAAGGGTGGGTTCAGTTCCGCGCATACTGCGTCTCACCTAAAAAATCCATTGCGCAGGCTTAAATTTGGTCACTGCCCTGAGCTCTCAGCTGCACTGATGCCACCAAGCCAGATGTCCTCTTACTCTGTACATCACTCAACTAGCACAACCTAGCCTTTACCAACGGATGTTGAGGAATAATTGTAAGCATACCACCAGCAAGACCTCAACTGAAATGCAGAAATCACAATGCAATATCACTTAAGTTACAGAATCAAGCTCTGTCTGCGCTTCTCAGGTTGTGTGACAAAACAAGTATGGTTGGTGGTGTAGTGGTTAGAATTAAGTGCTCTCACTGCTGGAACCTGGGTTCAAATCCCAGTCAGGGAAGCTTTGTTGTAACCTAGTCTTAGGGAATCCTGCTCTGGCAGGGGGGTTGGACTAGATGATCTTTCAAGGTCCCTTCCAACTCCTAATGTACTGTGATACTGTGAAATAAGAAATTATGGTGATTCTATGATTCCAAACAAGAAAAACATCAAACTGGGTATTTTGTTGCTGGAGATATTATATAGGTGTAATAGAAAAGTGTTTGCCTACTGCAGACCCCTTAGAACATACTAAATGACCCTTTCATACACACATAAGTAGTAACAGGAATACTTTAGAATTTGAAGTGTTACTGCTTTTTTGTGTTTCTCTTGCAGAAGAGCCTAAAAGCTAGAGAAAATATGATGGCACGCAATAACAAAAGGAGTTTTGGTAACTCCTTTAAGCATGCAGACCCTCCAACAGAGTTTGATAATTGTCATGAGAAATAATAGCAGCTTAGTTACAGGAATAAAGTGAAACATGGTTCAGTGAGAAATCTCTCTCTCTCCTAAGCATATTCATGAACAGAAATAATTTATCAGTATCATCCTGTTCTGAGCAGGTGGAGATCAGAGAAGCACATGCATTATCATATAATCATAGAGTACTTCACTTCCCACAGCTTTTGATAAGCATCTTGTTAATTAGACATGCTCTGTTCCCACTTGTTGCAGCAAAAGGAGCTTTCTAGATGAACACCTTGCTAAAGCAGCCTCTGCCTCTGCTCAGGTTATGGCTGTCCCACTAGCAATGCTTTTTTGCTACCAGGATGACACCTTTCCCATCTGGCAGTCTTCCTTTTAGGTTGGATAATGAGGAGGATGGAACATTCCTTCCACCCTCCTAATGCAAAGCCATTATGAGTCCTCCTTAGAGTAAGATGAGAAGTTTTTACCCCAGGAGCACAACCATGACTCAAGTTGTGTTGACAGCTTCTCTTAGTATCAGTATATCACTCTCTTATGCCAGCCTACTCATTTGGGAACATCTAGCTTAGTACAGCTAAAATTGAGGGCCCTGGATAAGCTTCAGAGGTGGATCCACATGAACTGAATCAGGTTCAACAAGTCCAAGCAGAAGGTCCTGCACCTGGACCAAGGCAATCCCAGATATGAGTACAGACTAGGAGAACTCCTCATTGAAAGCAGCCCTGCAGAGAAGGACTTGGGGGTTCTGGTGCACAGAAATCTAGACATGAGTCAGCAATGTGTGCTTGCAGCCCAGGAAGCCAACCATGTCCTGGGCTGCATCAGAAAAGATGTGGCCAGCAGGTCAAGGGAGGAGATTCTGCCCTTCTGCTCTGCTCTCATAAGGTCTCACCTGGAGTGCCTAGTTTTAAAGGGGACTCTCTCTACATGCATGAAGAACATGGTGGAAAGGGTAAAGAAGTTTGCCTGAACTCCAAAGTTACAATGAACAAAGATTTTGGACCTGTAGCCTGAATTCATTCATATGTTACTCCAAAAGCCACATCTTGGTGTAGGTGAAGGTGGCCTAAAAACCTTAGTGGATGGAAAATTAGTCTTCCAAATCCAAATGCAAATAATGATTTTAGTTTGCATTTGATAAGACTTCTCCCTCCTTTAAAATTCACATTTATTTATAACTACTTAGGGGTTCTACTTACTCTTTCAGTCACACAATTCATATTTCACTTGGACTTTTTGGCCAAAGTATACCTGAGTAATATGGAGAAATGCATATGGCTAAGCAAGTAGGAGTTTCTCAATGCTTTTAAAACCAGTTTACAAGAATTAAATTGCTAATATTTTTGTATTCCTTTTCTGTAGATAGCCAACCACTTGAATTCTACTGACAGAAATGGTAATAATGAGCAGATTTACATATCACCTGTGAAAATGGAATTTTGCATTCAGTCACATACATCCCTAAGGAAAAAAAAAAAAAAAACAACAAACAATGAAATTCAAAAGCTTTCTAACTCTGGGCATGGTAATGTTGGGTGGATGGTTGGAGTCAATAATCTCAGAGCTCTTTTCCAACCCTAATTATTCTAGAAGTAATTCTCATTCCCTTTCATACAGAAGCTTTTCCTTGTGGTTGTACAAAAAAAGAAAGAAAGTCAAGGCAAAGAAGATATTTATTCTCTAAAACAAAACCAGCAATAAACAATGTGTGAGGTTTTTGCCTGCTGAAACTAAATTTTGTTCAGACTTTTTTGCTAGTTGTGTCAAAGGAAAAATAGATGAGCAGCACATTGAGTCTCCTGTTGCATGACAAGATTCCTGTTCTACATTTGCAAGTTGCATGCTTCGTCCAACATTTCCCAAAGTTATGATATTTATAGGCTGCTAAGAGTGTTTTACAAGTTGTTGGGGTTTTTTCCCCCTCCCTGCTACAGATTTTGTTGTTACCAGTTACTTTTGAAGGATAGGTCATATTTCATTTACTACTGTAGTACCCTCAGGAACACTAAAAAATAACCAGATGAAAAGAAACTATAATCTAGAGTGGCTGGAAATGTTGCAAGTTTGTTATTCTGCACATGTCTCTGGACCTGGAATAAGGAGTAAGGCAATTGTTCCTATAGATAGTAACTAGGACTGAGAATTAGAATGAGTGAAAGATTCAGATGTCAACAATAAAAGACTGTAGATTCCTTCAAAAACCTGGATCATAATCATGGAATCATAAGGACTGAAAAAATACCTCTAATATCATCAAGCACAACCACTTACCCCACCATCCCCATGCCACTAAACTGTGGCAACAAGTGTCATGTCTACATGAGTTTTGAACCCCTCCAGGGATGTTGATTCCACCACTTCCCTGGGCAGCCTCTGCCAATGCCCAAGCACTCTGTCAGGGAAGAAATTCCTCCTAATGTCCAACCTCTTCTCCTATTACTAGTCACCTGGGAGAAGAGACTAACCCCCCACCCTCTCCAACCTCCTTTCAGGGAGGTGTAAGAGTGTGAGAAGGCCTCCCCTGAGCCTCCTCTTCTCCAGACTAACCAACCCCAGTTCTCTCAGCTGCTCCTCACGACACTTGTGCTCTAGACCCTTCACCACCTTCCTTGCCCTTCTCTGGACACACTCCAGCACCTCAATGTCCTTCTTGGAGCGAGGAGCCCAAAACTAAACCCAGGATTGGAGGTTTGGCTTCCCCAGTGCCCAGTCCAGGAGGACAATACAATCCCTGCCCTAGTTCTGCTGCCACACTAGTGCTGATCCAACCCAGGATGCTGTTGGCCTTCTTGCCCACCTGGGCACTCTGCTAGCTCAACTTCAGTTGCTGTCAACCAACACCCCCAGGTCCTTTTCCTGGGGACAGCTTTCCAGCCTCTCTGCCCCAAGCCTGGAGCATTCATGGGTTTGTTGTGACCCGAGTACAGGACCTGGCAATTGGTGTTGTTGAACCTCATGCCGTTGCCCTTGGTGCATCAATCCAGCCTGGCCATATCCCTCTGCAGAGCATTCTTACACTCCAGCAGATCAACACCTTCACCTAATTTGCTGTTGCCTGAAAACTGACTGAGGTTGCACTCAACTCCCTGATCCACAGAATCAGAGAATGACAGAATCATTAAGGTTGGAAAGGACCCTCAAGACCATCTAGTCCAACCGATAGCCCTACACTACTCTTATCCCTAAATCATCCCCTGAAGAAACACATCTATCCTCTTCTTAAAACCCTCCAGGGATGCTGACTGCACCACCTCCCTGGGCAGCCTATTCCAATATCTAACCACTCTTTCAGTAAAGAAATTCTTCCTAATATCTAATCTAAACCTGCTCTGGCACAACTTAAGCCCATTCCCTCTAGTCCTGTCACTAGTCACAAGGGAGAAGAGGCCAACACCCGCCTCCCTAGAATGGCCTTTCAAGTAGCTGAAGAGAGCGATAAGGTCTCCCCTCAGCCTCCTCTTCTCCAGGCTAAACAAGCCCAGCTCCCTAAGCCTCTCCTCATAAGGCCTGCTCTCTAGACCCCTGATTAGCTTAGCTGCCCTTCTCTGCACCCTCTCTAGTAGCTCAATGTCCTTCCTAAACTGCAGTGCCCCAAACTGCACACAGTACTCGAGGTGTGGCCTCACCAGCGCCGAGTATAGTGGCAAGATCACCTCCCTGCTCCTGCTGGTCACACTATTCCTGATACAAGTCAGGATGCCATTGGCCTTCTTAGCCACCTGGGCACACTGCTGGCTCATGTTCACCGGGGCAATTTGCGTTTCTATAGGCGGGGCAGGGGCTGATGGCTTTGCTTCGGAAGCAAGAGAAGAACAGCTAGACCGGAAAAACCGGTCTCCTTCATTCTGCGTAGCTGCTTGCACTGTAGCACTCTCGGCTCTAGGGGGCGCTGTTGCCGCCGCGGCAGAGATGGCGCAGGGGGAAAACAAAGGAATTGCCCGAGCCATGCGGCTGCATCGGCCCCCCAGGAGAATGAGAGGACATTCTAAACCAAACCAGGACACCTAGCTAGTGTGCAAAAGGGCAAGAAAGGTCTGACAGGTGTTCTCTATGCTAGATGTGTTAAAAGCCATGTAGTTGCAGAATACTGGGAGGCATTGCCCTGTTCTTAAAAAACTCTAGGGGGATCACAAAAGCATTTTTTCCCTGGATCTCTTAGTATCTCCTTGGAGGGAGTTTGGGTTTCAAAACCTTGTCCTCCTACTCCTCTCACTTCTTTCCTGGTATTGCTAGGGATTACATTCCACACTAAAAGTGCTACCAGACTTTCTCTCAGACATCCTTCTGATCAGCTTCAGTGAGGGTCCTGCTCCCTCAGGAGAGCAGCTTTACTTGGACCAAATTATATCCCATTACCTAATATGCTGTAGTTGTCATCTCTTCACAGACTATATCCAGTATAGGTTAGTTCTGGTATTTAACCTGAGATGGTGAAGATGGACCATGAAATATCCATGGTGCAGATGTCCCCTCTGCAAGTCAGGCAGCATGAAAGGGAACTGAAGAGAAGTCACAGAAGTGTTTAGGAACATGAGAAAACTCACTTTCAGGGAATAATTCCAGTAACATTTCAGAAGTCTATTTTCAAATGAGATAAACCATGTCCCAGATGTGCCTGTTCCTTTCTACTCTAAGGGAAGGAGAAAGCACAAATAGAGACACTAAAAATAAAGTTAGACTAGATGAACCTCACTTGGAAACACATTAGACTATTCTAGCATGACATCACAATGTAGTGTAGTTAGTTAGTAGAAGCAAGGGACATCAAAACATGCCCTAAAAGGGTATCACATTTTGATTCTGTAGATGTAACATCTACAATTATATTTTTAATCCACTTAGTATTATTTTCCTTGATAACATGCATTTTTTCACCCCAACCCTCATGCACTGATTGTCCCAGTGGTATTCAGCCTAAGGCTAAATTCTAAATATAAGCAATATCAGATCCTGTGGGTTGTCCTTAAAAAAAAAAAACCAAACACCCCAAAAAAGAGAAAAAAGCTGATGGAAGAAAGGAACATTCAACTTGGGTGTCTGCATATAATTCAAGTTCCATAATGAAAAGACAAACATTGCCAAGTGAGCTTAGGAAGTGAACTACAGTTGTAGATTAGGAGTTCTGAGGAAGCTACAGTTTGTCATAGTAGTCCCTTGTGGGGCTTGATGTGAATATTGTGGAATTTTAAGTTAAAATTGACAAAGATTATTGTGGACAGATAGAGGCCATTGAGTATAGAGATGATAATATTATATACATTCTTCAAATGGAAAACTCAACAGCATATATTAAGGCTAAGAGTCTGGAAAAAAGGAAGGGAATAATGTTTTTCTATTCCAAATAAAGGAAGGAAAAATGCATTAAACACACTATATATCTAGTGTCCTGAAGAAAATGTCATTGCCTGCACTGCTTTGTTGAAGAAAAGAGAACAATCAAGTTCAATCTTGCAAAATAAGAATCTGACTTGGATACTTTTCTGCTTTCACTTAGGTCTATACATTGCATTGCCACCTCCATCTTAACAGTTCTTTACTGCCTGAGAGCATGTGTATGTCTATTTTCCATGGGCTTCATTTACTTCCATCTGACACATTAATCAGAAAAGGGAAAAAACTAAGACCTGACTGCAGCAGGCATTTTGGTTGAGATTTGGGGTGTGTTTTTCATCCTGCAACAGAAAGCTAGAAACATGCACAGCAATATCAGCTTTTTAAAGTATTAGTCTGAAAGAAAATATGTTTCTCAGAGGCTTTTAGTGGCCAGTGACATGGACGGGTTTGATTTGTCATTATCAGGTAGTGCTGTGTAGAGAGAAAGTCTGTGGTGCCTCAGTGAGAAACAGCCAAGTGTGGATCCATCAAATATTAGGGGATATGCTCCTGCAATGTGTAAGACCAATAAACTTCTATTTCTAAAAATGGGTTTTTTTTCTCCTTTCTAGTGGTACCATCCCTTTTTAAAGGCAAATCAGATGGGATGTATAACTTCTGTCATATGTGCCCTTTGGATTTAAAGCATGTTCTCAGAGTACTTGAACCTTAACAAGGTTGGCTGCATGGGTTAGTCTTACCTATGAAAAGCATTTTGGTGACTTGAACAATCTATTAACATTATGAACTTCACCAAAAAAGCATTAACCACATTTTCAGTCTGGAAAACTTGACTGATACAAGATGAACAAAAAAGAGAACTGTTAAAAATAAGTTCATGCTGGGTAGCTTTTCCCCTTCCAAAACTGCTACTGTGTCTATCAAACTTGACTTACAACTGCCTGAATGCAGAAGATAGGCAAAAGAAAGGACTCAAAAACTAGGTGGAATATTTCAGGTTCTTCTAGGAATTGCTAAATAGCTGCAGAATAAAATAATGCCTATGAGTGGAAGAACTCATTGGGGAGAACATGATCATTTGTGGCTTCACTAGACAACAATAGTTTCACTTATCCCTTTAAAATGGGCCTCAGTTGCCTCTTGAATATTAACAGTAACAGGCCATACACTTACAGCTTTGTAGAGTAAAACTTCATGATTAAATGCCAAAACCAGTCTTGATGTAGCACATTGACTTGAACTATCACATTAATTTTTTTTTAATCACCCTAAACATCTCAATAAAATTTGTAGTCTGTACAGCCTGGCACCATAATCAGAGCAATTAGTCTTCATCCATTTGATGTCAGCTGCTTCTGGATATTCACTCAGGCTTAATAACTGAACCATCACTTTTCCAGAAGCTTTGTTGGTCAGAGTTCAGAGGGAAATCATATATTCCCNGGGGGTGTGTTTCTCTTATACCTCCTGGATACAAAAACTGATCTTTAGTTATCCAAAACTTACTTGCTTCACAAGAGCATAGTCATAGGAATCTCCCTTTCTGTAATTCTCTCAGTGGACAAATCTAAATGACACTTTTGGTTGTCATGGGAGAGTTGATGGGTAGAGATGGCAAAGATGATCATAGAAGTAAATGAATTTTATGAACATAGTTGACTTTGAGGAATATGAAACTTCCACGTTTTAAAGATAGATTGTGACCAGTCCTTAAACTAACAGCAAAATCCAACCTATCTGCAATAATCCTACCTTACCTTCAAGGTCAGCACAGAGTGTGTATCTAAACTGACTGCAACCCTATGACTTTCTGTGACAAGCAGCTGTTCTGACAAAAAAATCATGAGAACACTTGACTTTCTGTGTGACTTTCATAAGAACACTTGCTGATAAGCTTATCTATTAGGAAAAATATAATAGAGATACTTCCATGAAGTGTTCTGTAAACTAAACATAAAGCTGCTGTTTGCTATTATCTCTAACCCAATAAAAATTCAGTGGAATTAAAAAAAAAAAAAAGTCTCTTCTGCAATGTATTTTATTCATCAGCACAAATCTTAAAGGAAATGTCAAACCAAGAATTCTCTGTGCAACCCTGACTCCAGTTCTGAGAGGGTTTTCTGTATTACTCTGCTTTTCAGGACTTAGTGCAGAGTTTCTTAGCTAACTTTAAGGAATAAAGCCCTCAGTCCACTTTTAGTTTAAGGAAAAGGAGCAATACAAAAGAATCTTTGACATATGTAGGCTACTTATTTGCTGTTCTTTTGTCTCATTCTAAAATTTCTCCTGACTAGCTAAGTGTGGCTCTAAGTCCTTTCGATGCTGCTGTAGCCACGTGCATCACTCACATTGATATCAAGTCATTCCAAGCCTCCTCCTTACACTCAGCTCTTTCTCATCTATGCTGGCACAAGTGCATTTGAATCCTGTGTGCAACAGAAATAAAACTTTCCTTTCCAAAAGCTGATTAGTCTGATCCTGATCTAATTTGAGAGCTATGAAGCCAGTATAATAATTCCAGCAAACAACTGATATCTGAATGAGGGCTTAAAGGGAAAAGATCAAATCAGCTTTGAAATTTAGCTGCCTAAAATAACTACTCTAAATAGGTTAAGTTAATCATAGAATCATAGAATGTTAGGGGTTGGAAGGGACCTCGAAAGATCATCTAGTCCAACCCCCCTGCCACAGCAGGATTCCCTACACTAGGTCACACAGAATGGAGCTGAGCTTTTGTTATCAGTGGTTTGAAGGAACTGGTCATTCTAACAGAAAGGCTAATTGGTGCTGGCTAAAGACAAAAAGCAACAACAGGTAAAGAAAGATTTGCTATAGCTATCTAAAAGTGAATTTCATCACGTTTAGAGAAAGCTGGAACTGGAAAGATAGAGATCTAAATGGCATTCAGACAAAAACCTTTTCAGCTTTTTGCTCTTTGCAATGCTCTGGAACCATCTGGGAGTGAACCCACTGGCAGTGTAAATTCCTTTTGAATAGAAGGTTGCAATACCAAAAAGTCAGTTCTTTGAAATTAGTCTCCATAAATCACTGCAGGACTAGCATTTATGGTACTAAATGAACTGAACACATCTAACATTTTTATCAGCTTTGAATAAGGCAGATGTTGACAGGATTGAGGGCTTAAGAACATTCAAGTGAATTACTTTGCAGGGATAGTCAGTTTATTTCATCAGTCTGCTGGACATTAACCTTGGATTCTGAATTTAAGCTCTCTTATACCCTTTTCCCAGACACATTAGCATTAGATCATTTCTGCTTTGTCTCTGAAGGTTAACAGATTAATAACAGTCTCTGTATTCAAGTGAGTAAGCTACAACCTTCAGATGCATCAGAAATAAGAGACAGAAGGTGCAGGTCCATTGCCTGTAACACTCTAGAGCTCAGCACAGTAATCCTGGCCCAGCCTGGACCAAAAAGTGCAATCAGATTAGAGAACTAGTTAATAAACTAGGGTATATGCTTTAACACTGAGTTAAAAATGCTTCACTGTGCTAATTTGAACAACGTGGGAGGATTTTATTTTTCCTGTACCACCTCTGATAACATACGTAAAGCTAACTCAGTGTTTTTCTGGATAGTTGGAACCTTTCCCAGCTTCTTTCACAGCCATAGGTCCAGATACAAGCAATCACCCAGGCTACTAAATATTTCTGACCTTACATTAGCCTATTCTGAACCTTGATTCTGTATCAAAGCTTCAGTACCAAAAAGAACAACAACAAAAAAAGAGACCGGATCACAGATTAAGGTATTTACTCTCCAAGTGTTCTTACCTGCTTCCTTGTTCCTACAGAGCTGACATGATGCCCTGCTCACATGAAAATGCTATTTTTCTTACTATCTCATACTTGCATGCTCCTCTGTTTCCCATTTTAGCTAGCACTTTATCAGGTCTTCCAGCTATTGGATTTCTTTGTTTTCTTTTGAAGGGAGTTTTCTACTTGTGAAGGGTGCTAGGTGGACAGCCCAGGAGGACCGAGTCCTCTGTTCATCCACAGAGCAATGTATTGCAAGCTACAGATACAGGCATAACCTAGGAGGTTGGAAAGGTTAACTCTTGTCCACCAGTTCTTTGAAAGTTGGAGCTACCTAGCATAAAAATGCTGCTGGCTTTGCATGGCCTGTGAAGTTGTCACCTAGAATAGCATCTCCTGAAGTGTACCATAACTTCTAATGATGAACCAAATCCCTCTTCCTTACCTCTATCTCCCTGGAAGGGATGAGGAGAATTGGATGTCTTCCACTTGGAACCTGTCCTTGTTCCCACTCAAAACTGTCTGTGTTCATGAATGTACAGCACCCTTGTCATATTTTAACTTTTCTCCTTAACTTCTTTTCATTTTGAGAAGTTAATCCAGTGTTCCCTTTGTAAATTGATCAGGAGCTTGCAATGTCTAATGCAATGTTTCTCTAGTTCACTGAACTTAATTCAGCATAGACTGACCTGAGAAGAGTTGGAAATCTGTCACACTTGCTGTGTTGACTCTAGTACTTTAGATCAGACACAGTTTAATCTCCCCTGAAATGAGTCTGACAACTAAGTATCTAGTCCTCCATGAAACTGTTTCAAAAGAGTTACTCAGCTTTAACCATCTAGAAGGCAAACTGGTTATGTCACATTTCACCACTGATTTTGAGAGATAAGTGTTTTCACCTGGTGATGGTTAGACACTTCCCAATTTCTCCCCTCTCCTCTTTGCCACATAGACCTTAATTTTATAAAGCTGCTGTTGTTTCCATGTTACCAGTTTTTAAATTCATAATTTTGGCCCATAGAAAGTATTCCTTGCATCAAAGCTTCAATACTTTGGTTCAAAGATTGACTAAACCACAGTATCCCCAACACCATCAAAACAGCACCATGACCTGGGGGCTCTGAGTGACCTGATCTAGTTGAAGATGCCCTTGATCAATGCAGGGAAGTTGGACTGGACCTTTAAATGTCCCATTCAACCCAAAACACTCATGAATTTTTTTCCTCCCATTCTTCTTAACCACCAAGCATTATCATCAACCACAGGAAATTTGGGTCTCCTCATCTCCACAGACCAAGTTTAGAATCCAAGAGATCCAATTTGAATACAGTATGAAAATTATGTACATCATCATAATCAGTTTATTTTTTTCCAAACAGAAAAATCCTCACAGCTTTAGAAAAGCTACACAGAAAATTGCATGTCAAGGTGATAAATCTGTCCATTTGTAAAGCTGTTTATTGCTGTGGGCATGACACCAACAGTAAAATAAGGAAGACATCCTGGATACATGAGACATATTACACCTGACCTTCAGGTATTTTAGCATGTGACCTGCAGAATTTATTCAGACCATAAAGGAAGAAGAAAAGAAATAAATACAAGCACAATTTCCTGCAGGGAAAGTTGTTTGTCTTTACAATAGGCAAGACAACAAGATTTTTCAGAACTAATATGTTCTCAACATCAACCCCTGGTTGTCTACCATGTCAAAATGTGACTAAACCAAACCCATCACCAGGAAATCTCAGACTGGGGCAACTGCAAAACGTTGCTGAGCAGTAAATGAAAGCCTGTCTTGAAAAGAGATCTCCTCTGCAGCTGGACATGGAAACTAGATTTGCAATAGATCTCAAGGAGAGGAGATTTGGTCCTGCTGTATTGCTGCAAGTTCTAGTTCCAGGTACCCTAGCCCAGAATAGCAGATATCCAAGTGCAGGTTTAGAACAAATTTGCAAGGGACTTCTTTTATTTTTTTTCCCTTGTATTTTTACCTTCCAGGAAAGGTCCAATTAGAATACAAAGTTCATTTACACACCATTTACAAAGCATTTCTCAAAAATGCTCTTTTACAAGTCAATTAGAGTGTAAGTTTGCCATGTCAGATACAGCACAACCAATCAGTTTTGCAAGGGCTATGGAGATGTGCCTTCAGGAGCTTACTGGATTCTGCACCACTGACTGGCACATACATGACAACTTTGTTAGAAAGAATTTATTAAAGGAAAGATGAATGATCATTGTATGAATGGAAATAAATTGATAAAATCACAGAATGCCTTCAGAACATGGAACTATTTCGTTTTAGGGGATCCTAAAGCCAATTTATTCTACTTTATTTATTGGCTCAGAGATCAAAGAATTTAATCTCAGAGAGGAATCTTCTTTCCTTAGGTTAAGACTGGTGTCAGTAACTGTGTAAACATTTAGAACTCCTTTCATTTGGTGAAAACCCCCCTACACCTTGCACCTCTTCTTTCAAAACACTACAAATCTTCTTTCACACCTATGACAGACACATTTTTGGTTCATCACTACTCCAAACACAGTACTTGTACCTTTACATTCCTAAGATCATTCCTAAGTCTTAAACACTGCTTAAACAACTCAAGATCAACTCCTGCCAAGAAAATGCCTTTAACTGATGCCATAGGATTGAGGTGAGACCAGGAATAGTGCACCTGCAGGTAAGACCTAGCTGAATGGTTCCTTCTGCATCCTTGCCATGGCATTAACCCAAAAGAACACTGCAGTCTGGGATCACTGTTCTGCCTGAAGAAAATATGAACTGAATAAATATAATTTAAATAAATCCAATTTGTAACTTGGTTTCAAGTAAATGTAGTAAAAATATGAAAATATAGACAAGTAAATATCATTTATCTGAGTTTTTTTCCAAAGATAAAGAAGCCTTCCCTTAAGTTAGCTCCACTAGAACCAAGTCTCTGTCATTACCTTCAGCATCAGGTAACTCAAGTTGGAAGAAATCAAAGGAAAACCTAAAGTATAAAATAAAGTATTTCCTAAACTTTCTGAATTCCTTATCTACCAAATGCTACTTAAAGATTATCTTGTCTATTCTCCCTTTGCCAATTTTCTAGCATCCTTCTGACAAAATCTAGAGAGTACTGACATGGAAAAGAAATTGGAAAAAAAATTCATGTATCTTTAACTATCAGTTATTTTCCAGATAAAAAGATGGAATTGAATCAAGAATAAACTGAGGAGTTAAGACCAAACAGTATTTTTGCATCAGATAAAAGAGGATTCTCAGATCTCTGTTTGAAAAGCACTAATTATAAATCTTAATCAGCCCTTCTTTTTACATTTCATGAAGGTAATGAATGTATCTCTCTTCTTGCTGCTAATTATATATTATGATTATCCTCTTTCCTTCTGTTTGTGGGTGGCAGTGAAATATGCCTTGCTTTTTCCCCCCCTTGAAATCCTATTCTGTATTATTTTACTGACATAAGTAATTGTTTTAATTATTTTCTGAACTTAATCTTTCTTGAAGCATGATTCAGACATTTCTCAATGATTCATTAATAAGGTTTTCTTAAGTATATAATCTCCATTTTGGCTCTGACACATATGGCACTGCAATTCCACACACAACTCTAGGGAGCATACTGGTCCTTCACTTCCTCTGAACAGTCATAGAAACTGGATATTCATATGAACCTAACTTCAGGACACTGAAAAAAATATCTTAAAGGTACTGATTAAGCAAAAAAAAAAATCAGCACTAAGCTCCTACACATGGTTAAAACACCACAGTAACAATACTGTTTGAAACATGTTTTATTTGGAATGAAATCAACTGTTTAAGAGTCATAGCTTATGGGTGTAAGCTAGGGGAGGGTAGATTTAGGCTGGATTTTAGGAAGTTGTTCTTCACTGTGAGGGTGGTCAGGCAGTGGAACAGGTTGCCCAGAGAGGTTGTGGAGGCCTCATCTCTGGAAGCTTTTAAGACAAGGCTTGATGGGGCCCTGGGTAACCTGATCTAGTGGATAGTGTCCCTGCCAGGCAGGGGGGTTGGAACTAGATGATCTTTGAGGTCCTTTACAACTCTGACAATCCTATGATCCTATAAGTACTGAAGACTGATGCCAAATTCTTACAGTGGTGGCACAGGAAGCTTTTCAGAATAGGAGACAGCCCCAGAAGCCTCACTAGAAGCACTCCAAACATGACAGATGAGATGCAATGAGCCCCTTCTTTTAGTTACACAAAGGATACTCTGATTTGCAAAGATACACACAGACTTACCAGTAGTTTATGCCAAGAAGAGCATCATTTGGTGCCTTTACCTTGATGATGCCTTACAATCCCTAGTTATCAACATTAAGACATCTTTTCCTTTCACTGCATATAATCCTTCAAATTATCTTCAGTTTAATATGAGTAAAATTTAAGCAGTTTCTTTTTCTTTGGTATCTAGACCTTTAATGATTTGCAGGTTCTTGATCAAAAAACAAATCACTCTGCATCGTGACAGATCAAGGTATCTTCTAATTCCTTCCTCCTTCTGCTTTTTCTGGTCCATGATTTTTCTCAGGGCTGCTGTGACAGTTTCATTTCAGATGCAGATGTGGTGCTTGGGGCCATGGTTTAGTGGTGAGCATGGGACTGTTGGGTGGATGGTTGGACTGGAAGATCTCAGAGGGCTTTGCCAGCCATAGTGATTCTATGATTCACCAGCCAGCCAGATACAAAAATACCACTTCTGAAGTAGCAGAACAAGCACACAGGCAGGAAACTCTCTGCCCCAGGCAGAGAACAACTCTAATACTTGTTGCCCTGGGAGCCTGTCTTTCCTTCTGAGATGTCCTCATCCCCAGGTGAAGGCCAGGCTTTCCAGAGGCTTTTCCAGACCTCTCCACTCCCACCTGCACAGAGGTGAGGGCAGGACAGGTCATCCTTCTGACTTGTCAAGCCCTGAGCAGCCACAGGAATCCACTACATCACCTGTTTATAGATTCCAAAACAAAAATCATAGGATTGTCAGAGTTGGAAGGGACCTGAAAGATCATCTAGTTCTAACCCCCCTGCCTGGCAGGGGCATCAATGACTAGATCAGGTTGCGCAGGGCTCCTTTTCCTTGTCCAAAGGCATGTTCCCATGTAACACCCTGGCCTTTCTGGAGAGCCTTTTCTTCCACATTCTCCCCACAGCTTCATTTTTCTCCCTAATACAGACCCACAGCTCAGAGTATAGGCAAAATAATTCCTTTTAGGCTTTATCAGAGCCAGTAACTCTCCTTCTTAGAATCCTTCCTGAACTCCAAGCATTAAGGGGAGTCATATATTAGAACCAGCTTTGAAGGGACAAATAGCCCCACTACAATTTTCAAATGCATTTCTTCATTTGGACAAGTTAAAAACCCATTTTTGTAGCTTATAATTTGATTCCTCCTGATCTGTAATCACCCATAACTGCTCTTTCCAGAATTTCTTTTCTCCGTTCTCAAAATGTTCAAAATGGAAAAGAACATTCCAGATGCTGCCTAAGTACCTATTTCATGATGATTGCATTTTAAGTAGCATCCAAGAGGCACCACCATTTCAGGATGTGTTTTAGAAACTTTTATATTGCCATCTGAGCATGGCAAGGGAAGTAGTTTTCAGAGGCAATCATACCTGCCACGAAATAGCAACTGTGCAAAGGCAGGAGTGGAGCAGTTTAAATTACCTGCTGAAATGAAGCACGGAAATATTTGAGTTGGCTTTGAGAAGTGTTTGACTAGACCAGTCTACAGCTAAAAAAAAAGCAGCCAGGAAAAGGTGTCTATCAAGTGATGGAAACTGATGTCACCACATGGGCTATATACAGCTTCATCTGAAAGGTGCAAGGAATTCATAGAGTAGTTTGGGGTGGAAGGGACCATCAAGCCCATACCCCTCCAGCTTGCTGTCGTCTGCAAAGTTGCTGAGGGTACACTTGATCCCACTGTTATCTATCTATGAATTCTTCAAAAGAAACTGGCTTTGCAAAGTGTTTGACATCAAGAACTGTGATAAGACAGAGGCAAAAAACTTCCTAAGAGCTATATATCCATTTGAAGTAAGCTCTAAGTACTGATTCCATTGACTGTGCTTTTAATATCTATAGCTTTAATTTTGATTAGAGTTGATTGTAGTGATAAACTCATTGTAATTACATTAGCATATGCACAGTTCCTCCTTTTGGCTGACTTTAGTACATATTCTGAAGAAGTTGGTAAAGAACTTATTTCTCTTAATGGTCTTCAGAACTTAGTGTGGAAAATTTGCTTGCATTTGGCAAGGGTATAAAAGACATCACAAACATGCTCCTAAAAGCCTCAGTGTGCCCAAACCAAAGTTTACCACTTGTAGTAAATATTCTAGGACCTCTACCTGCAGATCCTACTTTAGCTGCATCCTTATTTCTTTAATCACTTTAATATTTACTCCCTGGAACAAACTCAAAGCAATACAGGCTTTGTGCAGTCAATGTGTCTTTTTTAAACACATATTCTTAATTATTGACCAAGGTTAGACATGCCATAGGAAAAAAAAAGTCTTTTAAATAAGAAGGAAAAAACTCTATGAGTCACTGCTGAAGTGATTAGGTACCTATCACTTTCTCTGAAAACAAATATTACAGGGTCCTGAAAATTAAGTAAGCCACAGATCTAAGGACTGATACCCAAGTAAACCACAGATCTAAGAACTGCTGTCTGAAATGGTCTTCATTATTAATATCTGCCAAACCACTGTTATGATATTCAACTTTTTAACCCAATCCAGAATCCCTGGATTAAACAGTAATTCAACAATACTGAAATTCTGCAGTCAGGTCAAGAGATAGCCAATTCACCATATGACTTTAGTGTCCAATCACACACCAGAGTGACACTAAAATTAACATTGTGCTACAATTTGAACGTCCCATTTAATTGTTGATCCACGGTTAATATTCTGAGCATCAAATTAACCTAAGCTGTAGTTCCAAGTCATTCTGGGGCTCTGAAAAAAAAAAAAAAAAAAGAAATTTTTTAGTAGTAAGACCAGTTTTCCCATCACTAAAACCAAGTGATCAAGTTTGAGCTCTGTGAAGACACTTTGTTGTTAAGTCATCCATTAAGTATGTCCTATTGCTTTAACTGAGTTACTTACCACAGCGTTCATCAGATTTGCTTCTCCTTTCTCTTTCTCCTGATGTCAAGTAAGACACACAATATAGTTGAAAAAAATAAAATAGCAATATGAAGTTAGCAGAATAGTAGCTATGTAATCTTCCTAAACTCTTTTCTTTGCCACCATTTCAAGCTGCTTGTTTCTTGCCATTTCTTTCAGCTCCAGAAAACAAACTACTCCTACCCCTCTCAGTGAATGAACAAATATTTTTGGTGAAGACATTAGTAAAGGTACAAAACCAATATATATTACTACTGGAGTACTGTGTACAGTTCTGGGTTCCTCAGCATAAAAAAGATGTGGACCTCTTGGAGCGGGTCCAGAGGAGGGCCACAAAGATGATCAAAAGACTGGAGCACCTCCCCTACGAGGACAGGCTGAAGGGATTGGGGTTGTTCAGCCTGGAGAGGAGAAGGCTTAGAGGGGACCTTATAGCAGCCTTTCAATACCTAAAAGGGGATTATAGGGCAGAAGGAGAGAGACTTTTCTCCTGGTCTGATTGCAACAGGACATAGGGGAATGGCTACAAGCTGAAGGAGGGGAAATTTAGGCTGGAGATAAGAAGGGGGTTCTTTACCCAAAGGGTGGTGAGGCACTGGAACAGGTTGCCCAGAGAGGTTGTGGAGGCTCCATCCCTGGCAGTGTTTAAGGCCAGGCTGGATGTGGCCCTGGATGACCTGGTCTAGTGCATGTGGCGTCCCTGCCAGGCAGGGGGGTTGGAACTAGATGATCTTTAAGGTCCCTTCCAACCTCAGCCATTCTATGATTCTTTGATTCTATGCATCAAGCCTTAATAAATAATGCAATGTCTTTAAGACCTATTGACAGAAAAAACACCCCAAACCCACCATGTCTGCTTAGTGACATGCTTTAGTGGCATGGTGGTGATAGGTTGACTGTTGGACTTGATGATTTCGGAGACTTCTTCCAACATTAATGATTCTGTGAAAATAACTTCTGTGGAAAAGTGTCTGAAGGGATCCTGTCTCACCAGTTTGAAAAGTTCTTTCTTTCCTGAAGAATTCTGGGGAATTTCACAGGTAGATTTCCTGCACAAATACCCCTTCAGTGTTATCACTTCAGGTTGAACTTGTCTTGATTCATTACACAAAATCTTTCCAGCCCATTAATGTTTATCATAACAGAGACCAGCAGCTTGCATTTAGCCCCCTGTTTCATTCTCCAGCTGACCAACAGCAGAAATGTTTTTCCCTTTCAGGTTACTGAATCTATTCTGACACAGGGGTGACTTTGAGCATGCATAGGTTGACCAATAAAGACACTCTGGATATAATATATAATGCCTACTTGCATTAGATTCTCATCTTAATGATTTTGAGGAGGTCTGAAGTGAAGCAAAAAGGTAAAGCACAAGTGCACCTTACTTTATTCTTCTTTTTTAAGCATGAAAGCTTATTACCTCCTCACACTACTTTTATTTGGACCCCAGAAAATCCAAGTCTTTCTCTGAAACCTCCTTTTCAACAGATGCTGAACTAGTTAACAGCTTTTGGTAACCTCTTTTTTTTTAGCATCTGGGAAACTAGTGGCAGCCAAATCTCTTTTATTAGGATTTTCTTATTCACTACAGGCTGATTTGAAATCTGCAACTCAACACCCACCTAAGTCATTTCAAAGGAGCAACTGCTATGTCACTGTGATTGGTATGGCAATAAAATTCCAGTAATGACTCCAGCAGTTTAGGCTTGCATGGTAACATAGGAGCAAAGCACTAGGAGATTTTTGCTTGTTGATCTGAGCAGGCTACCTTATTTATGCTGAGGGCAACAGACTGGATGAGATTGCCTCTTCTCTGAGGCAAGGTATAAGTGAATTAGACTGAAAATTGTAGATCTATTTCAAGTGGAATTACCAAAAAATTCAGTTCCAAAGGTTTAGTTGGCACAGAAATGTTGAGACAGTTTAGGTCAGGCTGACAGCATGGTCAAACTTGGAGCTCAGGTGAGGTATGGGACACCAAACTTACAACACTGAGGACACATCCTGCAACCATGTAGTCATATGCAGCAGAAAAATGAATCTGTTGATGCCTCAGAGTAACATGTCCCTATTTTCATGCCCCCACCACCCCCCCAAAAAAGAAACAAATACCAGTTCTAGGAATTCAGTAATAAAGGGCAAGAGAAATCAAGCAGGAGTTGTTGATGATTACCCTGGAAGCTACGAGACCTGGAAATGCTGAGCAACCATGTTGCTGTAGAAATGATCTGATTGGTAAGAGACACTTATCCTAAAAAACTGAGAGGCTAACATTTTCCTGGAAAAGTGAGAATTGTGACTGTAGAGCATAAGCTCTTAAAGAAAATCAGACTATACCTCTTCAGTAGGATTGATTTGTGCAGCCAAGGAACAGCAGAGGACACAGGAAGACTTCTTTTAGCACACTTGTTCAAACATGGGAGGGCAACTAATGGCAATGAAAGCCCTAGGACACAGACAAAACCCTAGAGCTGAGGGTGAAAATAAATCTTCTGGTGTATCTGGATCATAAACAAGAATCAGTGGCCAAAACCAGATTATAGAAAGGATAAAGCTGGAAGGGATCTTTAGAGGTCATCTAGTCTAACTCCCCTGCAGTCAGCAAGGATATCTGCCACTAGAGCAGGTTGCTCAGAGCTCCAAACAACCTGACCTGGAACAATTCCAGAGATAGGACATCTACCACCTCTCTGGGCTACTTGGGCCAGAGTCTCACCACCCTCAGTGTGCAAAATTTCTTCCTTATATCCAGTTTAAAAGATGGCAAATCAATGCTCTTTACTCAAGAGTGCTTGAAAGAAATTCCTCCAGCCACACTTGTGTGCAACAGAATTTGTTATTTTCAAGACCATGTAGAGCTGAATTAGTCTGGACTGGTGACTTCAGAATCCTTATCAGGAACCACTGGAAGCAAAGAGCCTGTACAGACAAAAAGAGATCTCCAAGATTTCATGTAATACAATAAAAATATCTTGATGGGCTTGGGAAAGAAGCAGAGTTTTGTGTTGAGAGTAGTTAGCAGTGATGATGGCTATGAGGAACAGCTGCAGGTCCCACCAACTCTTCACAGAACACTCACCACATCTGGAGAAATGCTTCTGCTGGCACAGATGTGGGGAGATAAGGGATTACTGTACTTGGACAGTACATATAAGCACCTGGGAAGGGAATTTATACTGACTCCCTGTAAAGGGAACATGCCAGACATGTTTGAGACCTCAGTGTAGCAGGGCTCCAAGGAAGAAGGCACAGAGACATTAAAGACACATCTTCTGTCACTGTACAGGTCTTCTGGGAGGTACAGAATCTAGTCACCTCTTATGCTCTACACTAAGAGCAGTTTGGTATGGAGCAAACAATGGAACTGGCATCAAGTAAGACAACATCTGCCGGTGGCTGGGATAACAACAAATTAAAGCAGAGGACAAGGAACAAGCTCTTTTTATGTCAAGTTACTCCCTTTTTATTTTACAAGAAACAACCCTCAATGAAAAGCTATTTTGTTTTAAACTGCTGTTTCTTCTTCCCTAGCATATGAAGCATCCAATATTCCCAAAGAAAGTATTCCTAACTGTACATGCTGGAGATGTTGTGTACACAAAAGTGTAATCCATGTAGATTTTGGAAGGTTTTCATATATTAATCAAATCAGACTTTATATATATAGAAAGAACTGTTGTAAACACTAATGTTTTCTGGGAAGGACATGTAACAACAACAACAACAAAAAATCAGAGTGATGTAGATGCACTGTCAGCCCAACAATATATCAAGAAATATCTCCAAATATTACTTCCAGCATCAGCAAAACTTGCTGGCAGCTTGACTGGCACAAAAACCATTTTATACGCAAACAGGCAGGATTAAAAGAGAATTTCAATGACCTCTGTCACATCCACTGCTGAATTTCAGAGAACACCTCATCAAACATCACATCAAATAATCCTTGGAGAAAGGACTGAGGAGAAGTGGATATAGGGCTGAGAAGTGGACACAGGGCTGAGGAGAAGTGGACATTCTTTAGATGCATTGTGCAGCTCAGCAAGGGAGTTGCAGCTTCAACCTTTAAGAAAAATAGCATAAACCTTTTGCTGCTGCAGTATTTTACCCAGACAGGTTCTTTCTACCCTACTCAAATCACTGCTCATTTCATTACTGCTGATCCTGAGGTGAATTCTTTGAGAAGTCATCAGTGTCACTGACCCCTGTTTGATTAACTCTATTCTTCAGTGGTCTTTGGGGTTAATACCAGTTTTATTACCTTTATACTGGATAACTTTATTGAAGGTCATGGTGCAGCACTATAAAAGCCATTGAGTGAAAGAAACACCACCTGCAATAGTCTGTATGGAAAGAGAGCTCTCAGAGGATTTGCAGAGACATGCTAGTATTTCCTCAAATTATTCAGGAAAAAAAAGCAATTTTAGAACATCTTATCACCCTGTGGAGAGAGTTTTGGTTAGAGGCAACCACAAAGATCTAAAAGTATCTGCTCAGGAGTTATCAATATAAAATCACTAATGTTTACTGCACTGCAGACCTCATCCTCGTGTATATTTTTATTGCAAATTGATAAAAATTCCTTCCTGGCACACTAAAACTTGCTAAGGTTCCATACTGCAGAGGCCAAAAGGGAACACTGGGATGTTTCTGAGTCATCTCTTGGTTTGAAGCAGTGAGCTTCCCAAGAAATACAGAAATAATTCAGTGTCTGTGCCCTTCCAAAGCCATTCTGCAGCCATACAGCCAGAAGATCTGCATTCAGCATGACATTAGCCATAAACCACACACAAGCAATTTCTGAAATTCAGATTTTAGAGAAAATCCACACAGCTACAGGCTTTTGCCACAGAAAGCACAAAAGCTGGAAGAATACACACTGAACTGAAATACAGTGTTCACATTAATATAATCAAGCATATGAAAATACTAGTTGGGAATTATATTAAGGGTTGCTGGAGACTACGGCAAGCAGTGAAAAAAATGCTAATGCAAAGATAGTTTAAGATAGAAGAAGCAACAAACTAAAAAGCAGTATCAGAAGAAGTCTGTTACATCAATATCTTCCTAGTTAGCTCTATGAAATGTATTCAGTCCAGCAAAGCTGGACTGGGTGGTAACAGAGATTAGCACCCAAAGGTTTCTTACCATAGAAGAACAAATGATATTGTCTGGATATGATATGCTAATCTCAAAAATGAGGGAGAGGTAAAGAGAGAAAGAGAGTCACTAGATAATCAGTTATGTCCTTCCTAGCTGAGGGTACAAACAGGGACTCCATCTGCCTTGAGCAAGCAGCCAAAGAGCCAAGTTTGCAAGTCTTCACTGCCTGAAGTATTGGGCAACATGACAAAAGACAGGCAGCTCCATTCAGGCTGGCAGAAGCTCGTCATTAGGGCACAAGTGTTGTGAGGAGCAGCTGAGGGAACTGAGGTCATTTAGCCTCGGGAAGAGGAGGCTCAGGGGAGACCTTCTCACTCTCCACAGCTCCCTGAAAGGAGGTTGGAGCCGAGTGGGGTTTGGTCTCCTCTCCCAGGTGACTAGTGATAGGACACGGGGAAACAGTATCAAGTTGCAGCAGGAGAGGTTCAGGTTGGACATCAGGGATAGCTACACAAGGGTGGATGCTGTCTTACAAAAGGCTTGATCCCACAGTTCTGAGGACCAGGTGTCTTAAGATTTGATTCTTAAAATCTGTCATCCTTTCAGCAGGATATATAAATAAATTAGCAGAAGGGCCAGTTAATGAGTCACTGTGGTAAATTAAATGGAATTTGTTATGAATATGAGTCACTGAAACTTTCCTAACAAATCAATTTGTTTCAATCACACTGTAATCTAATAATAGGATTTAGCATTTATATGGTGTTTACAACAGCTCATGAAACTGGAGATGTTTACAAAGCATACAGATGTGGTGCTTAGTGACATGGTTTAGTGGCATGGGGGTGATGGTTTGATGGTTGGACTTGATCTTAGAGGTCTCTTCCAACCTTCATTATTCTGTGATTCTGTTATAACAGCACTGTGCTTTTAAGAGGTGATAGAGTACTGTGGTTTGTATTTTAATTAATATTTTGGAAAATGAGTATATTCTGTTCTTCTGTACTTGTTGCAGGCTTCTGTAAAAAAACCAGTCCTGAACCTTGTGATATTGAGTGTGACCGAGTAAGGGAACTGCTGGCAGCCACCACTGCTGTGCCAGCTAACCCCCACCACACCTAGCAGCCTGGGTAGATCAGGCCTGGAATAAATAAGCATTTCACATAATATAAACACCAGATTAAACTAGTGTTTATATTATCATCAGAAGTAAAAGACCAGTAGTGTGTTAGGTAGCTATAGATGGTACCCAATTAGTATCAATTTGGAGCTTATCCTGATTTGTCTCACAGGAGCTGTGGCAACAAGTGCTAACAGCAAGGACAATGGAATTAAAACACTTCCTAAAGAGATCCATCTTTGGATTCACTGACAGATAGAGAGACCTAGGATGTGAGAACTGTGAGGGTTTTCCAGCATTGTTTGCTATGCACAATATTAGGTAGTTGGTGATGTATTCACTACTATTAGTATCTTTTGAGAACAGGAAAGCTGTCTGGGGAAAATAATCCTGACTATATTACTGGGAGATAGAGAAGTTGGAATCAATGGATGCCTGTGCTGTACTACAGAGGACTCTAGGTAGCTCTTTCTCATCTCTGGTGCCCAGGAATCAAAACCAAGCCAAATAGTTAATAAAAAACCCCCCAAAACCAAACCTCAAAATGCCATATTCATGTATTTGGGATTAGGTGATAGGGAGTGTTTTGTTTTACTGAGGAATATTATTTCCTAGCATTTATGGCTACCCAGTGCATCACTAGTTTTTATTTTATAGGCTGGCATAAATGCCAACTGAATATCTTGACATGTTTATTTTCTGGAGGCAAAGCTCAAATGTGGTATAAAGGAGCGTCCCTCAATCAGCTTTCCTTCAACTGTAGCCTTTTAACAATCCAGCTCAGGCACATTGTAAGTCAATGGCTTGTTTCTTCCTCCTTTGGCTTCATTTTGAACTGGGCTCAAGCCTTGTGCTTTCTGCTGCCCTTGTGCAGGTGCAGTCAAGGATGAGACTTTATTGGAGAGGAGGATGTAAGTCCACAGTTGTTTCCAGATGTTTCCCTGTGTCCTTCAGGAGCTCCCACAGCTCTAAATCCCCATTTACATTCTTGTCCCTTACCGGCTGTCACTTTCCTGACAGCTGAACCATTTTATGACTTTCTTCTAGAGGCAGGGAAGTATTTTGTCTCCAGTGCATTTTACACCTGAAGCTCCTCATACAATACATCAAATGTCAAGAAGGATATTAGTGGCACTGAAGTGCTGGACCTTAAAAGTGTTTCAGCTGTGATCTTGACAAGTTGAAAGTTTATTAAAGCAAGTTTGTATACGACAAAAAGTTAATTTAAGATGTGCTCTGCCTAATGCCTTCCTCCAGTGATGCCTCTCAAACTCCTGGTGGATGCCATCCTCTTGTTTACTGCCTCTCCCCAAAAATGGAGAGCTGTTTGCTTGGATTAGTAGCTCAAAGTCTGGACTAGCAGAGCTGAGAAGAATGTGAATGTGTTGTTTTAACAGTCTGCACGTGTTGTCTGAGGTACATTTGTTTTATCACTTTGGAGGTGAAGACAGTCGCTTGTACATGCTGAGATGATCCCTTTGCCCTGGGGCAAAGCTTTGACTCTGGATCCAAGTGAGACCACAACCTGATAAGAATAAAGGTCCAGAGTTTATTATTTTTTAGAGGAAATGTAGGGAAACTCATAATCTGACCCCTGATTTCCTGGTTCCTTGGAGAAGTGGAGTGCTGTGTAAATGTAAAATACGACTCTAAAAATGCTCCAGAACTGTTCTCTGTGTGCCACATAACCAATGCAAATGAAAAGTTTGGCTTGTTTAGTGCACCCATGTTACCCTGGCAATAATTCCCTAAATAACAGTTTATTTGTGGCTGAAAATGCTGCTGAGAAATTCAGCCAGATGTTTCTATTTCATGATGTTCTGCCTTTCAAAATGATTCCAAACAAAGATAAAGCAGTGGCACATTTTTAAATAGGCTTAAAAATCTGAATGTGCCCATATTGATGAAATCAAGATGTTTACTCAAAATTTTGGAATAAGTGCATTTAAAAGGGAAAAAAGACCCCCAAACTCAGGAAGAGTTATTAATCCTTATTAATCTACAGTTTAAGATGTTTAAAACATTTATTCAAAGTGGGAGCAACACTACTTAATCATTATGCAGGTACACAGTAAGTTTAATTCTGGTGAGATAATGTATTGGCACTGCTCACAGGAAATATTCCATCACATTAAATGCAGTGACAAGGAGTATTTTGTAAATATTTGGGAAGACATATTCATAAAATAAACTTTTGAATGAGTAATTTGTACACAGAAGAAAATTACAAGTGTAACTCAGCAGCTCCTGCTTCTGAGCAAGGATAAATTAAAGGACTTGAATGAACTTTTCAGAAGAGCAATACCTTTGGCAAAATGGGTGCTTCCTACCATTAGAATATATTGTATTTACACTTAAAATTTAGTGTTATCTCAAGAGATCATGAGAAATAAGAAAAGCCTAGGATTATAGACTGTGTTTGGAAGGGACCTTCCAAGGTCATCTAGTGCAGCTCCCCTGCAGTCAGCGGGGACATCATCAGCTAGTTCTTGTATGTATTAGTTTCTAGAACACTTTGATGCCATTCCAGATGAAAAACTGTATGCAACTTCCATATATCATTTATTACTGTCAGCTCACCTTTTGGCTTCAGTGCTGTAACATCTCACTGGCTATGATTTTTCACCAATCTACTCCTAATTAGGGCTGTAGAGCCTTGAGTTAAAACCTTCCATTTAGAAACTATGCAGGCAGATAGAGAGGAAATGACTGTGACTGCAGAATCACGGGATGGTTAAGGTTGGAAGGGAGCACCAGAGGTCATCTAGTCCAACCTCCCTACTCTAGCAGGATCATCTACAGCACATTACTCAGAATTGTGTCCACATGGGTTTTGAATCTCTCCAAGAAAGAAGACTCCACAACCTCTCTGGGCAGCCTGGGCCAGTGCTCTTGCACCCTCACAGCAAAGAAGTTCGTTCTTATGTTAGCGGTACTTCACGGGTTCCAGTTTGTGCTGGTTGCCTCAAGTCCTACTGCTTGGCACCATCGAGAAGAGCCTGGCTCCACCCTCCTGACACCTTTCCTTCAGCTGCTCATATCCATCAGGAAGGTCCCCTCTCAGCCTCCTCTTCTCCAGGCTAACCAAGCCCAGCTCCCTCAGCTTTTCCTCAGAAGGGAGATGCTCCAGCCCCCTCAACAACTTTGTAGCTCTCCACTGGACTCCCTTCAGGAGTTCCATGTCTCTCTTGTCCTGAGGAGCCCAGAGCTGAACACAATTCTTCAGGTGGGGCCTCACCTCACGCTCTTCTGTGTTCACTGTATACCCTGAACCATATAGTTTTGGTACTGTACAGCAGCTAAATATTTTCTTGGCACCATAAGAAACCTAGAGTTGAACAATAGCTTGTTTGGCAGAGGAATGAGAGATGTTCATTTTCAGCTACACAGACCTTATGATGTGAAAATATATTCCTTTTTCATATATTTAGCAGAAACGTGTGTTTGTGGTCTGTGTGTTGTAGGGTTGAGACAAATGAATTAGGAGCAGATGCCCCAGGATGATATAGTAGTGCTGCACATCCCAGGAGCTTTGTTCTCTTCCTGGATATTGTAATATTAAGCTGAAAGAGGACCTGAAATCAAAGGTGCAATCAAATCTGACTGTGCAAACTGTAGCTAGCATCCAAAATAATGCAAGACTTTGTCAATTTATACAATGCTGAGCCCATTTCCTTCAGTCCTGGCACATTTTGCAACAGCAATTCACATGGTATTACCTGATTTCACTCCAAACTGTATCCAAAACAACAAATGAATATCAAGCACATCTATTTTGTGCACACACAACATCAAGTAGGTGCAAGTAATTGATCCGTTATCCTGTCCTGTGTTTTAACTGCAGCAGTTCTGAGAAGAAAACTCAGGAAAGGAAAATGTGCTAACTGCTGGGCTGTGGAACTGGTCACTTATTATCAATTTTGTTGGTTGGTTTGTTTTGTTTGGTGGTTGTTTGTTTGGGTTTTTTTCCATTCATTCCTTGTCAGACAACTGCAGAACAAATGGAAATTGTCTCCTGCCTTTCATCCCTGCATCTTCCTTTCTTCCATATGTCCCTATGACTGTTGGAAACGACTGGACCATCAAGATTGATGTGAAAGGGAATAACCAGGATTGAGTAGATGTGGAAGTACCAGAGCAAATAGCAGAGGAAGGACTGTAGCAGTTTTGTGTCTTGATGACTGTTAATCATCTTAAGACATCCCATTGCAGGAGACAGGACAATGGGTGCATCCTGATTACTCACAATGACAGGCTAAAATCCCTGTCATCTCCACAGCGCTGCAAACCACATCCAAATCCAATGTGGGGTTACCACCTAAAAACTCCTAACCAGGACTGGATAGCTGGTGTCCTCTGGCACCCAGGCCATCATGTGGCATCCTGGTCAAATCTCCTGGAGACTGGATGCCAGACATGGTCTGCAATATGCATTTTGTAGTTCTCATGGGGGTGTAGGCATGATAGTAAGCACGTCAGTGAAATTGGGGTGGGTTTACAATTAAGTCTCCCTCTCTGTTTGTAACTTTGCTCTAGTATAGCCATATTAGCTCATAGTGAACCATAAAAAATAGACAAGTTTTCACATAACTGGGCATGAAATTGAGAAAAAAATAGTGTAAATTCCAGCCTGTAGAGAGGAGTTACACTTGCTTTCCTACTTCATTACTGTGCTCTAGCAATAAACTTTATTTGGAGCCAGTAACTTCAGGACTGTTTGAGGAGAGAATTTTCTTTCCAAAAAAATGGAAACCTTTTTTTTTTTTTTTTCCCCCTCCATGGGAAATTTCAATGGGTGGAGGAAGTGAATCCCAGAAGTGGAATATGCAGTTTCTTCTACAGCTGAATAAAGCCAGAATTTTAGACTCAGCATTGCCCAGTCAGCTGGCAGTAGGAAGCTAGTATATATGAGATCTAAGGCATCTCACTGCTCCTTGTCCCTCTCTAGATGCAATGTGAAGGTACCCAACCCTTTACATACTGTAGAGAAGTCTAACAGGGGCTTCTGGGTTCTATTTTTGCAGCATCTGCATACCCTTAAAGTGGGGTGCTGGGTGTCTAAGATCTTGTGTCTGGGCTTGAGTGTTCTTGAGCAACCTATTCTTACTTCTTCTGAGTGAGAAGCTTCCAGAAGGGTGTCTGGCTGGGCAGTGGCCAAGGCATTTCACCTAAACCTGTTCCTTGCAGCTGCCTTCTATTTTAAACACGTGGCAGCGATTTCAGGTGATAGTTTGTCTGTTCCAGAAACAGCTTCTGTGTGTTGGGGATTCAAAAGAAATGAATTTTGACCCCCTAGAGATATCAATCCTACTGAAGTGAATCAACACATGAATAAATGACATGAACCTGAGCAAATAGTCTCCAAAAATGGCCCAGTGAAGGATAAAACTTCAGAGGCTTTCTCCTTGAATAAAGATTTAACAGCAGAAGAGAATAGCTTACATGGGCTTAATTATTTCCATTCCCTGTCTTTATCTGCTGCCAAAAAAAATTTAATTAAAGCAGAATAAGACTTCCTCCTGATATGACAACTACATAACAGCTTACAATGTTCCTTTTAATGGCTTGAAGATAGATGACATAAGAGAGGCAAAGCTTATTCAGCTGTACCTAGCAGGGTCTTAATGATGCCTGCTAATGCTACTGCAGCTAGGATCCTTTAGAAAGGACATGTTTTTGGTTTGGTTGGTTTTTTTTTTCCTGTTAAAACAATAACTATGCACACCATAAGCAAATGTAATTCAAACAGCATTTATAAAATGTGGATTCAGTCACTCAAAATTGGCAACAAAGGAGGCAGAGAGATGCATTTGGGGGTTTAGGAATCTCCTTTGCATATTTCTCTTTTCCTAGAGGGAGAGAGCAAATTTTAAAGACCTAAAAGTGATTCTTTAATTTACCTTCCAAATTTTATGACAAATCTGGCTTCTAAACTTCTAAGAACATGAGTTTACAGCACCACAGGTCGTCAAATACCCAAAACACTTTTAATTTTTCATTAGGAATTTGAGGTTTTCCTTA
This sequence comes from Galbula dea, assembly GCA_013399015.1. Classification (NCBI taxonomy): domain Eukaryota; kingdom Metazoa; phylum Chordata; class Aves; order Piciformes; family Galbulidae; genus Galbula; species Galbula dea. The sequence continues at coordinate 804,497 of VWZX01003670.1, read as the reverse complement.
AAATAATTTTTTTATTTAGACATTACCAAGCATGGTAACATGGCAAAGGAGATTCCCAAATCCCCAAATATACTCAGGTTATCTCCTGGAGAGAAGAGCAAGCAGACAAAACCCTAAAGATCATTCCAAACCAACATGGACATGCTTCTGTGTGACCTGGTCTAGGGAATCCTGCTGTGGCAGGGGGGTTGGACTAGATTATCTTTCGAGGTCCCTTCCAACTCCTAACATTCTGTGATTCTGGGATTCATATCAGAAAAGCATCACTGAATTTATGCCTCATGAATTATTTATGGGCCTCCTATCAAGCAGATTTCAAGTACAAATTACCATGCAGGAGTTTATGATCTTTCAGGTAGCTACAGTCTTCAGTACAAATCTGCAGAATATCTAAGGCCAAGACTCTGAGTTGCTTTACTTGTATGTGCTTATTGGAACTCATTTTACTACTCCTGTAAGTTCCAAGTTACTGTGAAGAATGTTTTGTAAGGATGCTTTTCATTAGCTAGGAATAAGGGGAAAAGGAAGCCACCATCAACACTTACATTATAAACCAAAGCATCACTTTCTCAAACCTTTTCAGAGCTATCTTAAAAACCTTTAACTCTATAAAATATGCCAAAGGAACTTCATGCTGTGGTTGCTTGTGGTGCTTTTAATTCTCCTTACAATGTTTAAGTAGCTGTTGCAGCATGTACTGCTTTAAGTAGCTATTGTAGCATGTACTGTATGGGAAGCACACATGAAAATTTGTCTGATAGGGGAGATCTTTCGTAGATTAAAGGAGGTATTTGGAAGCAGGGAGTCATAGCTTAATTTTATCATGAGGTCTGCTGCTGAATAGAATTTCCCCCAAAATGTTAAAAGCCCTATTTTTTGTTTGTGTGTTTGTTTATTTTGTTTTGTGCTTGAGCTCCCAGTCCTGCCATAGTTATATTTCAATGGCTTTGCACTCAGGACACTGTCTTTTCTTTTTAGTTGCTTTATGTATTTTGGAATAATTATAGATAGCACTGTATAGGTGTCAGACAATGTATTGAGTAATTATTATGAGAAACTCAGATGCTACAGTGCTATGGGACAAAGCCACCTGTCTCTCAGGAGTCCACTGAAAAAAGACCATATCTCTCAGAAATCAGAAACCTACTCAGTTGGGTGAAGTACCTCAATGCTCCTCAGTAAAGGAACATTTACTCCTTAAAATCAAATTGTGTTTGAAATCTTTGAGAGGCATAATAAACTAAGCAGATGTGGCTCTGAAGAAGTTCCTTACAAGGTTTTGGTCTACATAAAACTCTCATCTGTAGTTTTCTTTAGCTCAGTGCCCAAGTAGCATGAGTCCTGTTTCATGCCTTATGCCAGCATGTTGACTTATTCTTAGAATCTTAAGGAGCCATGGCCAGAAATACCTGACATGAGAATCACTACCCTGACAGACCAACACTCCTGGCTAGTTTTGTCTCCTCTTGTCTCCACTTCATCTTGAATTACTGAAATTGCAGTAAATAGCCTTAATGCTTATTTGCCAGGAAAATGGAATTATGGTTGCTTGTTACATGTACCCTCTGCATTCAACAAAACCTGATGTTTGAGTCACTGATACTCACTAGAGCATAAGCAGTGGTGTGGAAGTCTAGCTTTTCTGCAAATGATGATATGTCTTTGAAGGTTGAGAGCTCTTCTTTGAACTGGAGTGGAGTGATTCATATGCTAATTACTTTATGCTTCTCTGACTGCTACAGTGTATTTGGTTAAAAAAAGAAAGTGTTTCAAACTGGGATACTGAAAAACGTAAACCCATGATTTTAAGATGTGCCAAGAACCTCTGCAAGGTCTAAGCACTGATTGAAGCCTCGTTGAAGCACTTTGAAAATGAGTTTTGAAGCAGGAGATGATAAGCTTTGGTTGGGGCTCTCTGCAGGGAGATGAATCTGGGAGACTTATTTCAGCTTCTCCCTTGTACAACTCCAGTCTAGAATGAAAGGTTGAGCTTCATAAATGAAAGGACAGGCAATTCTCAGCTTCCTGCTGAAGCTGTCAGAAGACAACCACTTGTGGTCAGTTGTGCTGCTGCCTATGTGCCTTGGAATCTTGTCTTCTGAGACAAATCCATCTTCATTGCTCTTCTCCCTACCCAATTATCACATCACTGGGTTCTGTGTCTAGTCTAGTCAAACTGCATCAGTCACACTGCATTACATGGACAGTCCAATGCTACTGATATGACCTGACAGAATTTACCAAGTGATTTCTCAGCATAATAGGGAAAGATTTTTTTTTTTTTTAAAGTGTGATTGTTTTAATGAATGGATTTGTCTTTTCAAGAAATTTGGGAAAGCATTATGAGGCAAACTCACATGAACTTGTTTCCAGAGCACTGGTGAAGGAAACAAACACAAAGACTTGGTCTTTTCAAAATGTTGGCTAGTATTTTGGTCATTTTCCTGCTTCCAGAAGACATAGATTTGAAAATGAACTCTATAAATAGTGTGAATGCATTGACTTCTTTCACTCCCAAGAAGATACATCTAGAAAGCATGTGGACACATCTCTTGCAGAATATAGATTATGCATAGATAATTCTGTAAAGAATTATAAAACCCCTTTCATTGTGCCATTTATTTTTTACCTGTTTGGGTTTTTTTGGTGGTTTGTTGTTGTTTTTTTTTCCCCCAATAACTTTGCAGTGAAGTTGTGTACTACAGTTGAAACTTCCTCCATTTGCTCCTGACAAGATTTTAAACCAAGCCAACTTTGTTGACATCCTAAATATGGTCACAGAATTGAAGATTGCTCAAGAGGAGTAAATTACCCACAGTAATTTCTAGGTGTTACACCAGTTAAATACTTTAGGATTTCAAGCTTCTACATGAAAGATGTGAGTGTTCTTATTCCCAGTAACTTAAACTTGGATCCTTTTCCTAGCAGGCAAACAGACAGTATATTTAGTGTTACCTAAAGTCACAGGACACTGAGCTTCCTGATGTGAAGGTATATGATATGCTATGGTAGAGCTCAGGTCTGAGTTTTAGGGTGGGATATGCTCCACATCTGCACACAACAACATGATGGATGGCTTGATGCTTCCTTATCTGACATGCCCTTATTTCCCCAGGGTAGCTGATGTTCATCTATTACTTCTTTCTAGCTCAGCCTACTTCTACCTGCTTCAGAAGAGTGACAAATCCCTGATTCAGTCTGCATGCAGAAAACAAGAAAATGCAGGCAAATGCCTGAAAGGAAATCTGAGCAGGACAGAGCTGTTTAATTAGCAATATATACTACAGCAAGTAAGATTTACTACTGTTAGCTGCATTGTCTTAAACACTGAGAGATCAGCATTATGTCCTGAAACACTATAGCACATGTAGAAATCATTCAAGGAAATTAATCCTCAGTCTTTTCCTTGAGCTTCAATATTTATTGCTTCTAACTCTCTCCTCTTTCTACAACATAAGCTACAATGAAAGGAAACATTACAGCTTTTATATAACATGTCAGGAACTCTTCAATGATTAAGCATATTTGGAAAGCATGAACATACTTACCCCAAAGTAATACTAGGAGGAAACTAAAAATAGAATAAAGCAAAGAGAGAAGGAAGGAAGAACTTAAATCAGCTAACTCCAAAGTGTCAGGTTTTGGGTGGTTCTGTGCTTTGGCAGGTAGAATAAATTAATAAATGAACTACCAAGCTTGGCACTGATCCTGTAGCATTGCTCCAATGTGCCAGAGGACACAAAAGTATGGGTGCATTCACAGGATACATGCTAGGAGCAACGGTGATGGAATTGTTTCATCCTCTGCACTGTTCCATGTAGTGGTCAGCCTTTAATTTTCCTGTTACTTCTTTCCATTCATAAAACCATTCCAAATCCTCCCTAATATGCTTCTAACACCTACTACTTTCAGTGTCTATTCTGCTGTTCATTTCTTCAGATTCCAAGTGCAGTGAATCTGAAATCAATTTAGAGAAAGGACCTTCTTAATTTTGTCATGTAGGGACAAAGCTCCTGGATAAGAAAAAGACAGAGCAGTTTTTGTTATGTAGTGGTTATAAACTCTTTAAGTTTGATCAGGAAACTTGCAGATTAAGGGAGACCAAGTCATCAATAATGTAACTGTAAATTGTATAAATAAGTTTATCATGTGAACAGCAGGTATGTCTAATAATAGATAAGCTCGTGAAAAGAACGACATGGTGATCCCAAATACTGCAATGGGTTTGATACAGAGCAAATGATAAAAGTGCAGGGAAAATAAGCCAAAAGGTGCCCAATTGTGCAATTACTGTCACTCTGAGGACATGACATTCTCAGATGTATCCTCAGAGATGAGAGGTACCAATAGTATTGACTCAGAGGGTCACATTCGATTCTGAAATGTCCAGACAGGTGACTGCCACCAAGATTAACCAAGGGATTTTTTTTGGCACATTAACTGCTGTTGGGGAAATCCACTTGTATTAGGAATATGTGTTTATAAACAGCATTGACTGTGCCAGTTCCAAAGTGGAGCTTTCCTCAAAAACCCCTTGTACCTTATTCACTGCTGAGCACCCTGTTAGCAGTTCAATACCTAAACCATGATTGTGTTTCCCCAGCTTGTTTCACTTGACAATGAAGTGATGGTCACAGCACTCAGGCTGTGATGCTGAAGTGTTTTGCCTTTGAGAGCTGAAGGGATAGAGAGAAGTACTGCAATTAGAAGCACAGAATAGTTAAGTACTGGGAAACAATCAGGAGCTCAGGATGAACAGAGAAGCTCAACACGCTGCTTCAGCTTCCCTCTGAAAATAGTTTCTTCCATAGCTGTGAATATTTGCAGTTATTTAAATCCTTAGGTTAGAAATACTCCATCTCAGAAATCCAAGGCAAACTTTTGTCATTCCATGGTGTTTGAAAATCAAAAGGTGATCTGTGATTTGCCTAGTGGTTTCATGTCTCAGATTACCTTAATGTGGGTTTAATTATCCCAGATTGCTTCATAATGACTCAGTGAAGCTTCTTTTTTTATTCCTTAAAAAAGCCTTTAATTTCCACTGGATAATACCCTAAAAGCAATGGTTCTGAGAGTTAATGATTTCAGAGATTATAAAAAACCTGGGAGGAGTGAGTGATCCCTCAGAGGCTGTGCTGCCATCCAGAAGGATCTCAGGAGGATGGAGAGATGGGCAGAGAGGAACCTTCTGAAATCCAACAAAGACAAGCACAGGGTCCTGCACCTAGACAGGAATAACCCCAAGGATCAGTACAGGCTGGGGGCTGACCTGATGGAAAGGAGCTCTGCAGAGAAGGACCTGGGCATCCTGGTGGACAAGTTGTTCATGAGCCAGGAATGTGCCTTTGTGGCCCAGAAGTTCAGTGGTCTTCTGGGCTGCATTGGCAACAGCATTGCCAGCAAGTCAAGGGAGGTCCTCCTGCCTCTCTCCTCAGCCTGGAGGGAGGTCCCCCTGGAGAACTGGGTTCAGTTCTGGGCTCCTCAGGATAAGAGATGTGGAGCTCCTGGAGCATGTCCAACAGAGGGATACAAAGATGCTGAGGAGGCTAGAGCATCTCACCTCTGAGAAAAGGCTGAGGGAGCTGGGCTTGGTTAGCCTGGAGAAGAGGAGGCTGAGAGGGAACCTTAGCAAAGGATATGAATATCTGAAGAGAGGGTGTCAAGAGGGTGGAGCCAGGCACTTCTCGATGAGGTCAAGCAGCAAGACGTGAGGCAGTGGGTACTAAGGGTACCCAGGAAGTTCCACCTAAAAATGAGGAAGAACATCTTTGCTGTGAGGGTGCCAGAGCCCTGGCTACCCTGAGAGGTTGTGGAGTCTCCTTCCATGGAGACATTCCAAACCCCCTTGGATGTGATGCTGAGTAATGTTCCTTAGGTGACCCTGCTAGAGCAGGGAGGTTGGACTAGATGACCTCTGGTGGTCTCTTCTGACCTCAACCATTTTGTGATAAGGGCTCTGTGCAGATTTTGTTGAGGAATGTGTTCAAGCCAGATGAACTTGAGAGAAGATAGAGACAGGTAAAAATTCCCACTATAATTTCCCTTGTTTTTCTGCAAAGCATGTGGGTTGCTTATTGACCTCAAGCAGTTTGGACATGTGTAGGACCTGCTCATGGGTTGCACTCTACATCATACTGGGGTGTGAATGCCTCAGAAGCGACAGTGTCTCTTACAGAATGAGCACAGCATGTCGAGCACAACTTCACCATGCTGCTTTTGGTAAAAATAAAATGGATTAAAGCATGTTTGTTGTTTTTTTTTTTTCCCCTAATACTCCAAAATTCATGGAGTACTCACAGACTTGAGTAATTGTCATAATGGGCTTGCTGCATAAATTGGGATGTGAAATGCATAAAACACTTGGCTATATTCACACATATCTGGGAATTGACACTGTTGAACTAATTTTCAGTAACATCTTAAACTTTTTCTTTCTGTTGACAGTTATTGCTTTCACTAGATGGCACTTTGTGCCTCTTTATCACCATCCTAGACTTGTTAAAACTCCTTCATTCAGACAAATGCCCAGTCTGCCTCATCCTCCTCATGCAGATGTCTTCAGATCTTAGTATGTGTGTGTTTACAGACATTTAATGAAGGAATAAAATCTGATTAATAAAGCTTTTGTCAAGAGAAGATGCACCCAGTGGGAAAGATTTGTAGTCCACCCATTTTAAGAAATGAAGAACTCATTTAAAAGGGATTTCATATGAAAAAATACTTGTGAGAATGGCTTTTTTCTCCTCCCCTCATCCCAAAGGATAACTGAGCATCTTGTCGCTAAAGATATTTGGAGATTGGTATTGGTAATAAGGGTGTAAGCCAAAGGTTAGGTAACTGTTTAACCCCCACGAAATGTGAATTCAACTATAGATTGTACTCTTCATTCCAACTTGCAATTAAAAAAGAAAATGTTGCTGTGAGACAGCCATTGTGGCTGGTGAATGCATCATTAGTCTGTTAAAATGTGCACCAGAAGTGGGAAGAAGCATGTGAGTCCATACCAACTCCTCTACCTAAGTTTACTTCCTCACCTCTTCCACCATTTCTCCCTGTTTTCCCTTCACCACCTTGGATCAGTAATTGTGTGATAAGCTTCAACACAAAACTCACAAGTGTAACCTACATTTTTTTTTCCTATTTGGGTTTAGTATGTGTCAGAAACAAAAGTAATTCCATCCATCAGAAAGAAAAACGAATGGATTTGGTTTAGAGAGCTCTAGAGGTAGAAATAGTCATGGCTGCTCTTATTCTTGCTCATTTCCCAGGGTTTGGGGGTTATGTTTGATTTGATCCTTCTTTGGTTTTCTTGTACTTATCCTGCTGTAAATAATTTTCCCAGAGCTTGCAGGAGTACTGGTATCACCAAGGAGAACTTTGTTTAACATCTGCACTAAAATTAAGTGGGGTGAAAAAAATCATTCCTGTTGCTAAAACATTATATAGATACACACACACACACACACACACTACAGAGCACAGCAAACTCTCACAGGTCAACATGTTGGTCCTTTCTCTTTGGTTGTTTTCCTTTGCATAACAAGGTTTTCCAAGGTTTGTGTTCCTTTAAGAGCTGCTTTGGGTCCAACAGCAAGGAGCTGGAATTAATATTTGTATTTACCATTTAACGAATCCACTTTATCCTCTGCTCAAATAAATCATCAGTATAACAGAATCACCAGAAAAATGTTTGTTCATATTTTAAAATCCTTCATTGAAATTATTATTACTATTATTGTCATTTATTTTTATCACTATAAAATTAACAGTTAATATAAACCTGTTCCATGACAAGTTACTTAAATTGGGTTTATTTTGAAAGTCTTCAACAGATGCTTCTAGGTATTTAGGAGCTGAAATTAGTGAAAATTACATTCTCCTTAAGCATACCCATCCCTTCATAGATGATTGCCCTGCAATTATAATTCCATATTAATTGTCCCTGAGGAGATAATACTGACAATAAGAGTGGGCGCTAGTGCAGCCCTTAGTTCAAATCCCAGATGTTTGGCAAAGAAGAGCAGGAATCAAGTCTGAAATGCTAGTGACCCATCCTGAAAACACCATGTGATGGGATTTATTTTTAATACATTATGGTTTTTGTTTTATGTTTTTCAAGCCTAAAGAGCTTCATATCATATCATAGTCATAGTAACAGAGTTCTGTGAAGAAAAAAAAAAGAGAAACTATGAAATCAAGACTTCACCTTGGGACATTGTTTAGTGGCATGGTGGTGATAGGCTTACAGTTGGACTTGATGATCCTGAAGGTCTCTACCAACCCTAGTAACTCTGTGGTTGTTATTTCTACATGGAGTGGGACCCGTGAAGGTTATGCAATGAACATTTGTTCTGGTAACTTTTCAATCCTTGCAACCTTAGTCTCTTTAATGTATTGCAAGAGTTTGTAAGGATAATTTGGTATAAAATTAATGGAAATTGCATATAAAATTCTTAAGTGGTCCCAAGTTGATATCTAACCACAAGTCAATTAACATTCATGATGTTTTGGAGTGAAGGATAAGCCTTTCTTAAGAGTTTTAAGCCCTGTTAGAAATAAAATCTGAAGTTAACCTGAGGAAACGGCTATTGTGCATTTGTTTTCTTCAGCAGGAACTTCTTAAAATTTATGCATGAAATTGATTTTTCAAGGCATTGAATATAAACTTTGTCAGATCTGTGGCTCAGAAAGAACATTTCAGTGGAGGCTATAATCTCCTTTGGGCAGAAAGTAGGTTGGACACTTCTGAGGATGTGATTTTTTTTGAAGAATGTAACCTGCAAAACAATTAAGGAACAGTTGATGGATCTATACTTCATGAATTTGGCTAGGTTTTTTGAGTGGGGTTTAAGCTCTGGTTGTTTGGGGTTTTTTCCACAATAGAGGATGTTATTGCAACACTCCAGGCTTAGGGCAGAGTGGCTGGAAAGATGTCCAGCAAAAAAGGACCCGGCGGTGCTGGTTGATAACAGCTGAAGATGAGGCAGCAGTGTGCTCAGGTGGGCAAGAAGGCCAACAGCATCCTGGCTTAGATCAGCACTAGAGTTGCAGCAGGCCTAAGGCAGGGATTGTCCTCCTGAACTGGGCACAGGGGAGGCTATAGCTGAAATCCTGGGTTCAGTTTTGGGTCTCTCACTCCAAGAAGGACATTAAGATGTGGGAGCATGTCCAGAGAAGGACAATGAAGCTGGTGAAGGGTCTAGAGCACAAGTCCTTTAGGCTGGAAAAGACCTCCGAGATCATTAAGTCCAACCATCAACCCAATGCCACCAGGCCACTAAACTATGTCCCTAAGTGCCACACCTGCACCCTTTTTTGACCCCCTCCAGGGATGGTGACTCCACCACTGCCCTGGGAAGCCTTTGCCAATGTCTAACTGCTCTGTCAGGGAAGAAATTGTTCCTAAGATCCAACCTGAACATCCCCTGGTGCATCTTGAGGATAGAATCATAGAGTAATTAAGGTTGGAAAAGATGTCTGAGATCGTCAAGTTAGACAAGTTCAGTGTCTACTAAGGACAGTAGAGTTATTTCTGGCACACTTGGAGTAATGAGAGATGTGAATGTGATATCTGTAATTCTGGATATGTCTACACACTCATTTTCCACTCCAAGTGGAACTCTAGAGTACTTCATGTAGATGAATTGGTCTGAGAAAGTTACAAACAAGAGACCACAAGTCATAATGCAAGACAAGATGCTTCATCCAGACCAAAGAGAGCTGTGTCCTGTAACACAACATCTCAGGAAGAGACAAAACTCAGTGCATCGTGGAGGCTTCCTGAAGTCTTTCATTTGTAAAGATATTACTGGAAAATCCCAGTGAAGTTTAGGTGACTAGTAGTTTTTCCCTGCTAAACCTGAGGAAATCAGTTCATGGGAACTTTGTGGTGCTCCAGGTTCAAGAGGCCATTGTTCAACTCCATATTCCCCATGCACACCTGATCCCTTAGACAACCTGAATATAGTCTGAGGAAGCACTAAGCAGCAGAGAAGTTGCTTGCAGGAGACATCTGTGATCAGCTGTTTTCACAGTTTCCACTGGAAGAATCCAATAAGCAGTTGGAAATAACTTAATAGAATCACTGTTAGCAGAGGCCAAAAGGAGGTAGGGAGGTCAAGATCCACCTGATGACCCTCTATTACAGCAGTTCTATGAATCAGGAAGATGGACTTCTTTTTGACAAAGGTCCAAGTAGAATCTCCATGAATTATAAACTTAGATAACTCTAGCATAAAGCACAGAGAAATTTGGGATAGGGAAAACAGGAATAGAAACAGATATGCAAAAGAGTTATCAGTTGTCCAATAAATTATTAATTGCATGACATAGGCAGGATGATTGCTAATTAGAATGGTCTCTCCTAAATGATAGACTTACAAAATGAAAGTGTTCAGCACTAGTTTAAATACTTACACTTTTAAGAACCAGGAGTGTGAAGATTTTTGGACAACATTATCCTAATGTTCTTGTGTATTTATAGTGAAGGTAGCTGTAAAATAAACTAGACAAATGTATAGACAGAAATATAAGGAAATCAGCACACCTAAAAGGGAAGCAGGATAATCAAATGCCTGAGTAAGAAAGGGAAGCACTTGAAAGGTTTTGTTGTGTTTTCCAGTCATTTGCTCTCCTTTATTTTTTTCCCCTGCCTCATCAGGATGCTGCTAATATGCAGCTGTCTATGCAATGGAGGTGATGGATTCCAGGCCAGGTTCTCCTCATGCTATTGTGTAATCAAAACTATTTTTCTTTTCCCTGTTCTTCTCTTTGGATCTTTACTGTGCTTTACTTTTATCTGGTTGTTGTTATTTTGTATGGCTGAAAGGTCTGGTGGTTGCTATTTATGATGCCAAGTGAAAACTGCTCTATATATAATGGTAATAGGGTTAATGTAGCAGAGCTGAGCTTGAACCAGGTTCATGTTTGAGCAAACAGATTCAGTGCAGAACCTGAGTTCTGCAGGCATGTTGTTGGTGTTGTTTCTAACTTGTAGCCTGAGATTTTCTAGTGTGTCTGTATATTTTGACAAGACTTTGGTGGGACTTTGAAGGGTTGGGAAATGATGACACACTAAGTGAAGGAGGTAGACTAGAAAAGGCTGAAGGTTAAAACACTGGCATCTAGCATTAACAATTAAATCTTGGCCCTGCTGAAGTAGTGGGAAAATGCTCAGCAACTTCAGTAGAATCAGAAAAATTTTTTGGAGGTAGGTAGAAATTAATTTCATGTTTAGGTTTGCATAGCTCAGAGTTACCATTAAGTATATTCAGGATAAAAGTAATCTTGTACTGTCTGGAGAAAAAAAAAAAAAAAGAAGCAGATTCTGGTTCAAGCTCCTTTATCAGAGAAATAAAGGCCAGGCTGATACCCAAGTTAGACTGTGGTATTAGAAACCCTCTGAATTTCTAGGACACATGAACAGAATAAAGGAAATCCCAACTGTATGAGGACAGCTAGGAAGCTTGTTTGCACATGGCAAATAACAGCTGAGAAACACTTTGTGTTGGGTGTGGAAAATGCATTAGAAGAGACTCAACCCTGTGCCTTAGCTGGCAGCAGATTAAAAGGAAAACCCAACAAATTAGGGATCCTTTGGGTTTGCTGACAAGGAATGGCATTGATGGGGGACAGGATTCACAGTGGAGAGAGGCATGAAGAAGCTCCCCATTGTCAACACATTAACAAACAAAATGCAGCATGGAACAGGGACAAAATTTTTTGGCAACTCAGGAAAAAATACAAATAAAATTGTAACTAAAAAGGAAAAAAGAAAAGAAAATAAAACCTCAAGTTTTGCAATACAAACAGAAAGGGTGTAATCAGGAAGACTGAAATGCAACTTGTCTTGTAATTTCTGCAGTCACAAGCTGAAAACAAAAGGAGAACTCCCCAGCACTGAGAGAGCTGATATTTTGGAAATGCTGTGTTCTGAGTTATTCTGAAATACTAAAGTAATAAGGCATATTAAAAGGAGAGACTAGAACTGAGAGTTGTCATTTAAGAGTTTCAAGGGTTGGGATGGGCTGTCTGCTAAATGAGGCTTGCTATTATCTCCTTCCCAAAGGGGAAGGCAAGGTGAAGAAGGGAGAGAGGATTATGGATTGGAGAAGAAAACTGAAATTGTTTTAATGAAAATAATGGCAATGAAATTAAATATGTACAAATAGATACAAAGCCAATATTGATCAAGATCATCAGGTCCAACCACTGACTCAACACCCCATGCCACTAAGCCGTGTCACCAAGTGCCATGTATGCATGTTTCTTTGAACCTCTTCAGGGATGGTGACTCCACCACTGCCCTGTGCAGCCTGGGCCAAGGCCTAACCACTCTGGCAGGGAAGAAATTATCCTCATATCCAACCTGAACTTCCCCTGGTGCAACTTGAGGCCATTTCCTCTTGTTCTGTTGCTAGTCACCTGGGAAATGAGACCAACCCTCACTTCATTCCAACCTTCTTTCAGGGAGTTGTAGAGTGAGAAGGTCTCCCCTGAGCCTCCTTTTCTCCAAGCTAAACACCCCCAGTTCCCTCAGCTGCACCTCACAACACTTGTGCTCTAGACCCTTCACCAGCTTCATTGCCCTTCTTTGGACACACTCTAGCACCTCAATGTCCTCCTTAGCTTTTTTCCTTTTTCCCTTTATATATATATATATATATATAAAAAAAAAACATGCAATGAATGCCAATATAAAAACATATTCAGCCTCCAAATATTCAGTTAGAACTTAAGAGCTATTCAATTCTCACCTGGGATGTTGGTGGGAAAAATACTGCAGTCCCACTGGTGGAAATGGGGAAGATAATCAAACTTAGAAACAGAATTCTAAAGTGGTCATGGGCAAACACTCTCCTGACTCCACCAATACACTTGTCTCTTCCTTTTAGAAACCATTTCCATGCACTGTCTTACTTATATTAGCTAATTTCTTGTAGCCATAACTAATATTCTTTTCCCCTTAGAAAAGGATTTGTGTAGATCCACACAATGAATCATCTCAGAGTATAAATTAACTCTAGAGTTTGGAGGGATCATGAAGCAAAGCATTTCAAAGAAGCATTGAAGTAATTACTTCAAGAACCAAAGTACCATTTAAAAGCCACTTTTTGCTTTATAGGTAGTTGCAAACTGTCATCATGACAACACCTTCGGAGAGGATAAGGACCTCAAAGCAGCCCATCAGAAGGAGTGATGAAGGAGTGGCTACATCTCTATGTCCCTAACTCCAGCTGTAAGTGAACTCACTTCTATTTAAGTGCCTGCTTTTAAACACTATAATAATCTCATTAATAAAATATCTCATTGAAATACCCAACAAAACATCTGCAAGATTAATTTGCTGGAAATATATATATTTTTTTTACTGCTACATTTGATTTCTCTCAGTAAAATTTGTAAAGGCTATTGAGGTGTCTGAAAGTAGATATTTCTATTAATGAGAATACCCTATTGTATATGTATTAAAACTAATGTCTTCTGCCAGGAATAATTAGGTTTTTGTGAGTGTTAAGTGAGGGTGGCAAGAAGGAAAGGAATTGTGGTGTCTTTGAACTTGTCAGGAGAGGTTGCAAGATGTCATTCCATAACATACTTCTTATAGAGGTCAAAGGAGGTTGGCAGTGGCTGTCCCAGTGACCAGAACTTCTCTCTCTGTCCAGGGAAAAGGAATAAGCACTATGTCATTCACAAAGCAACTTGTTTAAATCAAGTTTTCTCTGGAATGCATCGACTCTGAATCATATATTCAAGCTTTGAGGCTGAGTGTGATTATGTGAGTAGTCTTATCAGATAAATTTCCCCCTTTTGATGAAATCACAGTGAAAGGACTTGCTAAGAGGGTGTAAATTACAGAGATAATGAGAATACTGTAATACAAATCATCAAATAAAAGGTTTGTTTAAAATTTGACTTCTTAAATGCTGACATTTTAATCACATTGAAGAAATTGTATTTAAAAATTAAAAAAAGAATCTGCTTTTTGCACTAGTATTTTTGTGCAGCATCTCCTTCCTAACAATATGCATAATGGCTTCCAATTAGAAGGATTCTCTCTGATGGTTTAGATTTTGATTTGATTGAGAGGTTCCTTGGTGTTTCTCCAACTGGCATCTTCCAAAAGTGATGGGGGCCAAATTCTGGCTCTGTTCTTCAATCCAGGCCATTTCTTTGTTCTTCCTGTAAGACTCAGAGCAGACGCAAGAACCTGCAGTTACTTCTTACTACATGGAGCTAAGAAATTTGATGAATTCCTAAGTAGCCTTAGTTTTCTTTCCTAAAAATGTCATGACTTTCAGAGGGCTGACCTGCTGCAAAATAGCTCTGCAGAGGAGTGCTGGTTGTCCATGGGACACCAGTGTGCTCAAGACGGTCATTAGTCTCCTAGGCTGCCTTGGCCAGAGGGAGGTGATCCTGCCCATCTCCCCAGCCTTGGGGAGGGCCGACCTGGAGAACTAGTTTTGGGCTCCTCAGTACCAGAGAGACATGGAGCTCCAGGAGTGAGTCCAGTGGAGGGCTCCAAAGATGCTGAGGGGGCTAGAGCATCTCATTTCTCAGGCAGCTGGGCATGGTTAGCCTGGAGAAGAGGAGGCCAACAGGGGGCCTTCTCAATGGATAAAAGTGTCTGAAGGGAGAGAGTCAAAAGGATGGAGCCAGGCTCTTTTTGATGGTGCCAAGCAATTGGATGTGAGGCAACAGGCACAAACTAGAACCTGGAAAATTCCACCTAAAGATGAGGAGAACTTCTTTCCTTGAGGGTGCCAAAGCACTGACACAGGCTGCCAGAGAGGTTGTGGAGTCTTCTTCTGTGGAGACAGTCAGAAACTGTCTGGACACAATGCTGAATGATGTGCTCTAGGTGATCATGCTAGAGCAGGGAGGTTGGACTAGATGACCTCTGGTGGTGCCTTCAAACTTTAACTATCCTGTGATTCTGTGACTGAGAGTCTCTTCTTGAGCCTTCTTTTTTCAACCCTGTGTTATTTGCCTAGTGTTTTATGTGCAGACAGGAAAGAAAAGATAGGGGAAGAAAGTTTTTCTGTGCTTCAAGGAGGTTTTCAGTCTTTATTTGCTTATAGGGTGTCTGCATAATTTATTTTCTTTTCCAAATGAATGAATCCTGATGAAGTTATCAGGCTTCAACAAAATTAATTGTAGTTTAACAGACTGAATTTTCAGGTGTTCACTAATCCCTTATTTTGCTAGAGGTCATGTGGGAAGTTTTCTTGCAAAATTAAAGTCACTAAAACTCCCTTGATGGAAAGAAACAGGGAATCAGAAGAAGTGGCAGTCCTGGCTTTACTTGTTAATGAGTTTTCAGTGGTACACATAAGAGAAAACCTTTGGCCTGAAGGTTTGAATTAACTGTAAGAAAATATCATTTGTCCCATGCTTCACTAAGATAGGTGAGGCTGCATCATTTGAAACCAGCCAATTAGAATTGGATCCAGAATAGATGGCCAATGTTTATTAGCATCAAGAAAAGAGGAGTTGCTAAATTTCATGTTGAAAGACCGTAGCTGTAGTAAGAGGGCATCAGGGAGGAAGCCAAGCAATTAAAGACAGAGTAAGATGACTGTGAAGAATTTCTGGGGTTTGGACAAGTGTTTCAATAAAACACAGAGATAATAAGTGGTTTGGGAGAGGAAGCATTAAAAAAAAAATAGAAAAAGGATATTTATTTGAAAGCTGCAACAAAAATGTCTAACCATGGTCTCCTCACTGCTTTCAGCCATAGGAATGGGCACAAACTTGAACATAGGAAGTTCCACCTAAACGTAAGGAGGAATGTCTTTGAGAGTGGTAGAGCACTGGAACAGGCTGACCAGAGAGATAGTGGAGTCTCCATCTCTGGAGATACTCCAAACCCACCTGGACACCATCCTGTGCAACCTGATCTAGGTGAGCCTGCTCTGCCAAGGGGGGGGTTGGTCTAAATGATCTCCAGAGGTCCCTTCCAACCCCTACCATGCTGTGATTCTGGGAAGAGGCTGAGCAGCCATGTGAGTAGATTAAACCACTGGAAAGCCACAAACAATCTAACACCCTCATGCTTCTATGTCTCAAACATCTCTTTCACAGTTAAGAAATCTGGACGTGGTGGCCCTTCCAAATCAGGGCGTTCTATGTGTCTATAATCTGAATACAGACAACTGGGAGAAATCCCATGGAGAATCCCTTATGTTCAAGAAACCCTGATAGTCATCAGGTAGAGGTATAGTTAAGTATCAGATGCAGTTACCAAGACCCTCTATAAAATAGGATGAATCTTGTCAACCTGTCCCTAGGAGAAGAGGTTGGTTTTCCCAGCACTTGGCAACCAGACTGCTGGTCTGCAGCAAAGTTCATACTGTGTGTGTGCAGGTAAATTGTATAGGTGAAGCAGACCTAACACTGTTCTTGAGAAGACCACCTGTACCTGAATGGAATGGCTCACTCTTGCAGACATGATGAGTTTGAGGTGTCAGAGTTGCTTTCTGTGACTGTGGGTATGATTTATCTGCATCTGCCCCAATGTTCAGCACTGAACAATTGTCAGCTCTAGTGTGAGGATGAAAGAAAAATGGAAGAGGCTGCTCTACAATCTATTTGCTGCTGGCATAGCATATGTTAGTGACATTATGTGAGCATCATATATTAAAATTGTCTTTCTGCTCATGACTCTAAGGCATATTCACATCAGTGAGAGCAGAATCCAGAAGCTTCAAGCTATTTTCTGCCCTTGCCTATTGACTGCAATGAGTGTCAGTGCAGAAGAAGTAGGAGTGCTACCACCTTGTGATGAGGAATTGGAATTGCTCGGTTCAGGTAAGGATCACAGAACAGTTATGGTTGGAAGGGACCGCTCCCAGAGGTCATCTAGGATGACTTCTGGCAGGGTGACCCTAGAGCACATTACTCAGGATTGTGTCCAGGTGGGTTTGGAATCCCTCCACAGAAGGAGACTCCACAACCTCCCTGGGCAGCCTAGGCCAGTGCTCTGGCACCCCACAGGAAAGAAGTCCCCAATTAGAAACGGGCCACAGTTTTTTATTGTGGACCAGCATGGAAGTAGTTAGAAGAGGCTGGAGAATCCTGCTTGCAAATGAAAATACAAATAAATTCTGACATTCAAATAAATTCTATACCCAAGAAATTATTGAAGAAGTGACATAGAAATTAGCTGTGTAAATATTCTGGTTGAAGGGAATTTTGTAGTATAAGGTTAAGAGTATGTTCTGTAATGTAGAATGATGTGCACAGAAAGATGAACCTCTTCTACGAGGACAGACTGAGAGAGTTGGGATTGTTCGGTCAGCAGAGGAGAAGGCTCCAAGAAGGCCTTATTGTGGCCTTCCAGTATCTGAAGGGGGCCTGAGAGAAAGCTGGGGAGGGACTTTTTAGGAGGTCGGACAGTGATAGAACCAGGCGAAATGGGTGTAAGCTAGAGGAGAGTAGATTTAGGTTAGATACTAGGGGGAAGTTCTTCAGTATGAGGGTGGTTAGACCGTGGAACAGGTTGCCCAGAGAGGTTGTGGAAGCCTCATCCCTGGAAGGTTTTAAGACAAGGCTTGATGGGGCCCTGGGCAACCTGTTCTAGTGGATGGTGTCCCTGGCAGGCAGGGGGGTTGGAACTAGATGATCTTTGAGGTCCCTTCCAACTCTGACGATTCTATGATTCTATGAACAACAACAGAAGTGTTAGAGTAAGACATTTATTCTTTGCCTGTCCCTATTTGGCAGGTGACTTCAAGAGAAATGGGTGTGCTTTCAGATGATGACCAAACCAGCAATTCAACAACCTACCATTTTCCCCATAATAGATCACTGGGAGGAAGAAAATAAAGCACAAAATTAATTTTACTTTGTTATGCTTGTGTGGGGTCAGGGCTAGATTACAGACAGAATAATTGATTTACTTTAGTTACAGGTGATAGATTCAAGGAGTTTGCACAGAAAGATGCCCAAAGCAATTCATGCATAAACTTGATTTTTTTTGGGGGGGAGGGTAGGGGTGGAATAGAATTTTGTATCAGAGACCTTTCCCTCTCTCCCCACCATAAAGTAAATTGAAAAATTCAGGCCGAAGAAAGCATTTCACAGCTTGCAGTCTCATTGTGTGAAGACTCACTGGGCAGAAGGATGAAGTTGAAAGATTCCAACTGAATAAAGCGGTGTCACTCACCTGAGAAGGCTTTCAGAGTTGTCATGACATCTGGTTATTCTGCCTAGCAACCTTCACCTTCTGTGTAAATTTGCAGCAGTAAGGAAAAAAAAAAGCCATTTCTCCACTACCTGTTGCAAGTCAGGCACTGGACTAGTAGACCAGTTAGACAAGCAGAGCCTAGGGAATAGGTGTTTGCTGCTTACAGAGATGTGTTGCCAAATATTGTGGTTTGACCTTTCCAAGCAGAAGTTTGGATGTCTGTTTCCTTGGTTAATGTTCTCTCTGTTAATGTAATGCATAAAAGAGAAAACAATCTTTTCCTCTTCCTAGTCTGGTCATAGTTGGAGAGAGGGTGGGGAGAAGAAGGTCCACTTCCTGAATTCTTTGAAGGATAGGTTATCTATCTCCAAGGGGTGAACCTGGGACATTGAGCAGAAGTTAATCCTCTTTTCTCATGGCAAATATTTGAAAGGGGATAAGGAATTAACACTTGAGTACTCATGAGTTCAAGGTCAACAGCATCTTTATCTTGCATCTTCTTGACCACGCTTGCCCGTTCCTTGGCAGCAAGCTCCCCTCATTGACTGCTTGGTAGCAACATGGCTAGCAGAGCAGTCTGTGCATTCTGGAATTTAACTCTGAATCCTTGCTGTTTAGGTAGTGCATAAGAGATGCAAATATTTCAGTGATAGGCAGTAAGAGGTAATGGTAGAAGTCACTTGCAATCTCCAACCTGAAGCAGCTCTCACTGGTTCCTTTGCTACATCATGATCTCACCCAAGAAATCCTGAAGCTACTGTTAACCAACCACAGATTTCCCTTTGGTCTGAAATCAATGGACATTCTGAATGCACAGCATGAAAACAGGAGCTATGGTAGTTAAAATCTGGCTAGAAAGCTGTAGTGGGACAAGAGCTATATATAAAGTGGTTAAAAAGGCTTACTGTAAATTATATTACAAATTAAAGAGAGGATTCTGAATGAGTTTTGTTTCACTTTGAAATCCCACATTTCAAGGTACTTCCCCTCCTAATAGAAGAGGACATAAGTACCAAACCCCTCTTTTTAAGAATGATTTCCAGCCAAAGTAGTAACCCATGGGATTCTAGAATACCTATCTAGTAACTAGATGCTTACTGAAAACAGGAAGAACAAACACATTAGGTAGCAATAACTCTACTGTGTTATCTGATGGTAAACACCTCATGACAATTCCTGTTAATTTATTCTTCATCAGGTAACACAGTCTCTTCATTTCCAGTTAGGTCTGCAGAGACATGAATTTTGACAAAGATCTGTTTTTTTTAGCAGCTGGCTCTCAGTGGCATGTAAGGAGTTCTTTTGCCTCACTTGGAAGTATTCTGGCAAATTCTGGCAGCGTATATTTTCAGAAATTACTGTTATTCCTGGCTCTATTTATGAAAACCAGGCTTGCTTATAGTCACAGGGGTTTACTTCTCCCTTTTCTGAAGGGGAACACAAGAGAGGAAAAGGCAATTTGAGCACACCAAAGTGCAGCATTAACAGAAGACAGGTTCCATTCACTCGCTTTGCACTTCTAAGCTCTTTGGAACAGAATGCTTAGTGGTACAAAGAGTCCCTAAAGTCCCCAGTGTTTCAAGTGCTGCCTGCTGAGGACTACAGACAAGGTGGCAGCTTCCCCACTACAGCTTGCTCAGCAGGAATTATACCTTTAGGGACTGTCTTCAGCACAGGAAGTCTTTATCCATGTAAGTCCTATTGAACTAGCTAGCCTAGGATAAAAGTTCTGTTTATAAAATCCTTTGGTTTAAGGAAAAAAAAAAAGTGTTTGGGTCTTCTCCAAATTCTCTACAAAGCTGAGTTTGCAATGTGTATATCCCAGCAAAGCCAAAGAGAATCTCAGAGTCATTTGAGGAGACCAGGATTGAACCCTGGAGATGGCAGGACTTTTGGTTTCCTTAAAACTCTGACTCTATGGTACTGTCCTGACCAGTTGTAATGACTTTTTCTTCACCTTGCACTTTCACTTCTTGTAAAGTTATCCTAAGAGTCTAGCTTATCATAGAATCATTAAGGTTGGAAAAGACCTCTGAGATTATCAAGTCCAACTGTTGACCCAACACCCCCATGCCACCAAATACCACCTCTACATGGTTTTTGACCCCCTCCAGGGATGGTGACTCCACCACTGCCCTGGGCAGCCTCCTTCAATGCCTAACCACTCTCACAGGGAAGAAATTGTTCCTAACATCCAACCTGAACCTCCTCTGGTACAACTTAAGGCCTATGGCTAGTCACCTAGGAGAAGAGACCAGCCACCACCTCCTTCCACCTTCTTTCAGGTTGCTATTATTAGCCCTATGACTAACATAGCACAACTCCCATTTGTGAGGGTTGAGTGCTAATGGTGGGTTTGGTCTTTCAGGCAATGTATTCTTAAGGATCATTCTTTGCCCTCCTCTAAAAATTGTTAAGAATTCCACTGTTCCTTTACAGAAGTGATTTTTCTTCACCTGAAAACATAAGGCAGATTTGTAAATGCACAGAGATGTAAAGCAGCAACATTAAGTCACTGAAGAAAGGATCACACAGAGGGAGTCTCCTCTGACTGCACCTGTCTGGTTTTTCTCTTAAGCCAGAGGGATTGTTGTGGCCAAAGTGCAGGACTCAGTACTTGGCCTTGTTAAACCTCAGCCCATTGATGCAGACTGTCCGGATCCCTCTGCAGAGCCTTGTTACCTTCAAGCAGATCAACTCTTCTACCCAGCTTGGTGTCATCTGCAAACCTATTGAGGGCACACACGATCTCCTCTTCCAGATCACCGATGAAGATATTAAATAGGATGTCAGTGTTTGCTTTGTATTGTCACTTACTGTCACTTCCTCCAAATGTGTGTATGTGTGCTTTAGAGAATGCAGCAGAGTCACATTTCTTAGTCTTAGTGCTGAATTCTTTGGTGAAACTCTATTGTATATACATGTGCACTCTGCAGAGCAACGTGGAAATAACCTGGATACCTTTAAACTCCAGAAGCAGATCAAGTTTTGACTCTTCTGCTTGTTGTGCTGTTCCTTCAACACTTTCTCATTATTTAAATGAATATATGGAAATCTGTTTAAAATCTTGCAGTGCTGTTCCACTTAGAGTATCACTACTATTTGAGAGAGATGATTTAAATCTATTTCGGTACCTTTCTACTACACAACAGTAGAAAAATTGCATTGCTGGAGGGCTGTATGATACAGAAGGGAGCAATAAAGACTGGAGCTCTAGGGCTGGAGTTGGAAAAATGCAATGAGAATCATTTTATCTCGACCTACACCTTTGAATTTGAAAGATTTTGTGAATTTCCATGCACATAGTTAAAAAAAATGATATGATATCTTTCAGTTATTGTCCTTTCCACCCTTTCAAATATAATACTCTTAAAAAACCCCAAAACTATTTAAACCACAAAAACTATTCAAAAATAAAACCCCAGCTATGTTTTTTTGATACAAAACATTATTTCATTTTGAAGTAACTCAAATTTTCTGATGTTTCTCTTTTTCAAACCTAATGATTTAATTAATTCATTAGTTTTTTTAACAAGTAAACCATGGACAGAAACTAAGCCCAAAATATCAAACCTGAACCTGTAGTTTTTGTAAATGATGTGAAAAGAAAACAGAAGTAAAAGGCTTAGTTTATTATGGTCTTACCTACAGAATCCTAAATGATTACTTATGTTGAGGGCACACTCAAAACAAAACCTTGGTTATTTGGTAATTTTTGTTGCAGAAAAGTAGAAAGTAAGATTTATATATTTTTTAAAGTGTGAGGTATTAATAGTACATAAAACATATCTCAGAAGCATATTAGATCAGACCCAGATATTTGAACACACAAGCAAATACAGCACAATTTAGCACAAATATAGCACATTTTCTATAGTGGCTGCTTTGGAAGTGTTCAGAAGTTGTGTAGATGTGGTGCTTGGGGCCACAGTTTAGTGGTGAGCATGGGAGTGTTGGGTGGGTGCTTGGACTCCATGATCTCAGAGGGCTTTGCCAACCAGAATGATTCGAGGATTTGAATGCAGAAAGATTTATGTTTACTTTGTTTAAAGTATCCCCATTACTCATGGTGCTCAATCTAAGGCCAGACACATCCTGATAACCCTGATAAAACTAAGTGTAATCTGTATTTAGAGGCAGTAGATAGTACATTGCCTAACTAAAACTGTAAGAGCTGCCTGTCTCTAAGAAGAGAAACAAGGAGAAGAATCTTGACAGACAGTGACCCACCAGACAGATTCTTTCTAGTTGCTTGGGTCTTTTTTTTTCCTGTACTCTTCCCCCCCCCCCTTTTTTTCTCAGCATGCATCTCTTTGTCCCAGAATAAATACTTGAAATGGTCCTTAACTACATGAATAAAGGAGAGTTTAATCTAACTAAATTGCAAGTGATTTACAAAAATGCATTTTCCCATCTTTTTTTACAGTGGAACAGAATTGCTGCTTTAACATTTAAGCACATGACATTTAGGAGTACATTAAAAACAACTACAATCCTATATTTCAGCTAGGAAAATGGGAATAATTAACATGACCATACACTGATAGATTTTAACTCTCTCAGAGCACTTAAAGATGAAGTTGTCTTTTTTTATTTTTGCTTTTAGCAGTAGAAAAAAAGAAAAAATGTCAAGAAAGCAAGTAAAATTCTTACTTAAGGATGTCTTTGGATAGGAAGCAGCAAATTAGTAAATAGAATTCTTGTTCAAGCATGTCTTTGGGTACCAAGGAGCAAATTAGTAAGTAACATTCTTGCTTAAGGATGTCTTTGGGTAGCAAGCAGCAAATTAGTTACAGGACCACATGTGATGGGTGGCAGAACTTTTATGGTATCCTATTTACACACTTAGTAAAGTAAGGATTCAGTGGAAAAATAGGATGTGGTTCCATTACTAGTGATTGTGTCTGATGTATATGAGAAAAGGGACAGAGTTAAGGGTGCTATCTTGTTTTTGTTATTTTATGGCTCTTAATCCTTGTATTTGTAGTCATTGCTCTTTTAAAGACATGGTTTTATTATTCTAAACAAATCCTACAGCAGGAATCTTTTTTTCCCAGGTATGAAATGTTCCTGTAACTCAGTTCTTCACAGTGCATTTGTATATACAACTTCTTCTGTGATGGGGTTAGAGCATTGGTGGATAAGGGAAGAGCGACTGACATCATCTACCTAGAGCTATGCAAAGCCTTTGATGCTGTCCCTCATTGACATTGACCAGCAAGATGAGGGAGAGCATTCTCCCCCTCTATCCTACCCTCTGAGACCACACCTGTAGTCCTGTGTGCATCTCTGGGGCCCCCAGCATAAGTAGAAGCAAGTCCAGATGAGGTTCAGAAAGTGCTCCAAGGGCTGGAGCACTTCTGCTGTGAGGACATAGGGTTGTTCAGCCTGGAGAAAGAGGTCTCTCTTCAGGGAGACCTTATAGCAGCCTTCCAGTACTTAAAAGGGAGGGGAGGCTACAGGAAAGATGGGGAGGGGCTCTCTGTGTGTGAGTGTAGAGATAAGACTAAGGGGTGATGGTTTTAAACTGAAGGAGGGTAGGGTTAGGTTAGATGTAAGGAAGAAATTCTTTACTGTGAAGGCAGCAAAGCACTGGAACAGGATGACTAGAGAAGCTGTGGAGATCCTATCCCTCCAAGTGTTTCAAGGCCAGGTTGGATGGGGCTCTGAGCAAGTGGAAGGTGTTCCTTCCCACGGCAGGGAGAGGTTGGAACTTGGTGAGCTTTGAGGTCGCTTCCAACCAAAAGATTTCTTCAGTTCTGTGTCTCTGTGATTCTATGATACAAATACAGTCAGTTTGCCTTTTTTGTTTAATCTGAAATAATGCCAAAAACACACTTGCCAACCAACCTATACATTTATGGAATGAGAATTCCCTGTTTCAAAGCCACTTTCATCTAAGAGTCCATTTCCATTACCTGTGGTGTACAATCACTAAAATAACATTTGCCATTTGCAGCCACAGTTGCTAATCATCCCCAATGTCAGCCCTTGCAGGTCCCTGGTGTGCACTGTGTCTCCAGGTATATTCATTTCTTGATTACTTCATTACTAGGATGTTGCATTAACACAATACGGGTGCAGGTATAGCAAATTAATATATGTATGTAACGAAAGGGAAGAAAGGGGGTGTCTCAGTATGATATCTATTATTAACAAAGCTATAACTGGTTTATTTAGTACAGTATTAAGTATTTTACTGTGTACACTACTTAATGTAGGCTTTCCAAAATAGGAAAATTCTGTTTATTTTCAGCTCTTCCTGAATTCAATCAGCATTCCATCCTCTAGCTGATCCCTTATTAAAATAGTTTCTGTCAGGAGGAAACTCTGGAAATTAGAGACACAGATCTTATGTGAATTTTAGTATATTCAGTCTTATTTGCTACTTTTATTATCAGTAATTCTATATGGATAAAGCTTGTCTTTTCTCAGATTGCATTCTGTATTTTAGCATTAACTCTAGGTTTGTTCTCTGTGAGTCATTTAACATACCGATACAAAAATTTAATCTTCTGCAAAGGGAAGAAAATTACAGTGGTGATTTTAGTTAATCTGGCATCAGATATAAATGGCTTCAAGTTCCTTGGAAAAATGATCTGTAAATGAAAAATAATAACTCTTTAACTCCTTACCATCTGGTGAAATGAATGAATTTTGGATTGAAGACATATCAACTCTAATATAAGTAAAAATAAACATATAAGCAAACAAACAAATACCTGATTAGTAGCTAAGATAATTGGGGGCAGTATGTACATACAATATGAAAAACCAACAGGTTGAACAGTGCAGGGTTGATCTACCTTATCCAGACAGGTATATACTCTGTTAAAAAATACAGTCTGTATGAGAAGTTCAAAAGTTCTGTATGAAGGCTCAAAACACCATGAGAAGTTACATTAGTTCAAGTTTCCAGCTGCTCAGGGATTTCTCGTGGCTGCTGTGCTGTCACTTGGTCTTTTGTCATCATGCAGAAGAGTGAAGAAGTAGAATAGCACAAAGTCTTTGAAGAGAGATGAAATTACATTTATTCTCTACTTGTTTGTCAAGCATCCCTCAAAGGAGGTTGGAGTGAGGTAGAGGTTGGTCTCTTCTCCCAGGTAACAAGTGATAGGACAAGAGGAAATAGCCTCAGGTTGTGCCAGGGTAGGTTCAGGCTGGACTTTAGGACAATTTCATCCCTGCCAGAGTGGTTACACATTGGCCCAGGCTGCCGAGGGCAGAGGTGGAATCACCATCCCTGGAGGGCTTCAAAAAAGGTGTATACATGGCACTTGGTGACATGGTTTAGTGGCATGGGGGTGTTGGGTCAATAGTTGAACTTGGTGATCTGGAGGTCTTTTCCAACCTTAATTATTGGATGATTCTATGATTTTATACAGCCAAACACTCACATATGTGTGTGTATATATATATCTCTCAGTACTAAACCTGTTACCACCTCTGCTTCCCAAGTCCATTTTGCATTTGTATTTTGGGAAAAGCCCAGAGTATTTTCCACTCCTCCACAGATTCTGAATTTCTGGTTTTGAGTAAAGAGGATGTCTGGGGCATTTCATCCATACTTCTACCAGTAAGATTCATCAGTGCTGAACTATAGTCTACAGAGTCTGCAGGCACATTGAAATTAATTTATGATTTGTTTTGAAGAAAGATAGAATATTTATTCAAGCAGCAAAAATTTAGGTTCTCATCTGTAGTTGAAACACATCAGTAGCAAGACTGCTCTAAATTTCAATGGACAGCAAGAGAACTTTATGACTACACTCCCTGATAAGCAGTAGACTTTATAGATGAATTTATCTCACTGTATTGCAGAGGTTTTTCATGTGTAAGTAGTTAGACCTTTCTGCTCAGTAAGTAGTTATGTTGTCATTCCTGCACATCTAAGGTATTCAGTTTGTCATTTTACAGGTAATTTTTTACCTACAAGTATTTTTCAGCATAGTAGTGTGACTTGGATTCCAATGGGCTAAAAAGTGTCACATTCCCCCAGAAACACACAAGATAAATACACCTTTGGGCTTTCAAGAGTAGTTTGAGACAAGGCTAATACTTCAGATTATGCAGCAAGACAGAAGTGGTAAAAAAATGTGTAAAAAACACTTCAATGTTTGGGAAAAAAAGCCCAAACAAAAAACAAACCACAGTTCTAAAACCAGAGTTATAATCCTTTGGGAACAAAATGGATTTTACTTTGGGTCATGGACACTTGTGGGACAGAAAGCCAATAGAGAAAGGTGAAATAAAACACACAAAAGCAGAAGTATTGACTAATGTTGGAGGAAATTTTCTGTCAGGTTCTTTTAAGTAAGAGTTTTCTTGGTCCTTTTTTTCTGAGGGACAATACTGTAAGCATTAAAGTGGAGAGGTGTGGAGAAATTCCTCTTCTCTAAAGCCCTTGGAGAAGAATACTTGCAAAAATCCAAGGCACACAACTATCTGGTAATATTTTTTTCCTTTTATTACCCAGACTGCTGCAACATCATTGAACCTGTTTCTCTGTCACCGTGGCAGTTAGGAACAATGTGGAGTTTCCAGTTGCAACACTTCAGGGTATGGCATCCCTCATCCACTTTTCTCATGGAAGTTTCAGGTATGCAGAAGAAGGAGGGTTGATTTCTTTTTGGTTCTGTGGTCTCCAAGGCACTTTGTCCTCTCAAGAGACATCCAGAGTAATTTACAGAGTCACAGAGTGGTTTGGATTGAAAACGACCTTCAAAGGTCATCTGGTCCAACCACCGTCCACTCAGCAGGGACATCTTCAACCAAATCTGGTTACTCTCAGACCCAGACAACCTGACCTGGAATGGTTCCAGGGATGGGACATCTCCCACCTCTCTGGGCAACCTGGGACTGGCTCTCAGCACCCTCAGTGTAAAACATTTTTTCTTCTATCCAGTCTAAATCTCCTCTTTCAGTTTCAAACCTTTACCCCTTGTCCTGTCATAACAGGACCTGCTAAAAAGTCTGTCCCCATCTTTCTTCTAGTCCCACTAAGTCCTGGAAGTCTGCAATAAGTTCTCCTTGGAGCCTTTTCTTCTACAAGCTGAACAACCCCATCTCTCAGGGGTTCCAGCCATTTAGAGTCAGGGGAATGGTTAGAATTGTCAGGAAATCTAGCAAGGTTCTCTCAGAGCTGGGATAACATCTCTTCAGCTGTGTCTCATAATTCCTATTTCTACAAATTCTTTCAACTTAGAGGCAGATGCATCTGAAAACTGAGTCTACTCTCCCATCACTGCTGCTTGTGATGCTCCCAAGCGCTCTATCTTGCAACAGGGTGACAACCACCAAGTCCTTGGTGACTGCAGATTGGTTACAACACTTTGCATTTGTATTTCTCCCAAAGGATACCAAAGTGGTTTATGTACCAGGCACAGAGCAATCACTTCATCTACCCATGAATCAGACACCGCTGGGGTGGAACACAGCAGATGTTTACCAGCATAAAGCTGCAATACACAGCAGTTTGAAGTGGGAAAGTGAAAAATGTCTTCTCCAAATGACACTACAGAAGGAATTTAGGAAGGCAGAATGTAATTAAGCAAACTGCAGTTTATACAAGAAACTGATAGGAACAGATTATTCTTGCAAAACAATGTCGTGAGATCTTTACAGGGAAGAGGGATAAGGCTTCAGGTTGACACCTTACCTGCAAAGTCAAACTTTCAGCAGCAGGAAGACCTTTAATAGAATGCTGGAGATAGGTAACTGACGGTGTTTGGAAGCTGCAGTTAACACAAGATAGTCAAAGACTGCATGACAAGAATAGCATTACATTTCTGAAAAGATAGTAAGAATTAGAATAATAAGAATAGTAGTAATAGTAATAGCAAGAATGAGAACATGCACAAGAAAATGCATAAGAATAAGAAATTTAAGAATAAAAAGATGCAGAAGAGTAAGAAAATTAATAAAAGTAAGAATAAGAAAATTAGTAAGAGTAATACTAAGAACAAGAAGGAGAAGAAGGAGAAAGCAGAGCCAGACACTAGTCACTGATATCAACACAACTCTGGAAAAAATTCTTTAGTCTCCCTGATGTTAATGTGGATTTGTCTCACTATGTTAGACACCAGATGCTGTCCCAGACCCTACAAATGCTTCATTCAGTTGAAATATTAAATAATGAATAAACATTGATTCCTACACGATATTTTCTCTATTATCTTAAGAGCATAGCATATGTTGCAGCCTGGTATGATGGTTTCATCAATCAGCATCTCTGATTGTTTCCTATTTTTTACAAAATCTTCACCTAATCCATACCATAAATCAATAAAAATGTTGAGGCTTGTTTCCCTCAGGAGCTTTAAAACAAAGGAAACCTCATGCCAAGAAACTGGTTTTTTTTTAACTCACATAGCATGTTGCTTAAGCTTTCTTAGCAGTAATATCAAGAGAAGGGTGAAAGTGAGAAAAATGGTGGTGGTTTGTTTTTTCTTTAAATATCCACATGGCAGTTCATGGAGAGGCTATTATGGGTAAATCTTCACAAGTTGTCAAATTTTCTCTTTCTACATATCCCACAAGGTTTGTGTAGCACTTTAAAAGTACCATTAGCATTTCTTGAACTTAAGGAGTATCTCAGTGAGGATTCTTCTTATTCCTGTAAAGATGCAATACCTACCTAATGTATGTCATTTGGTACCTAAATTCCCAATACAAAAAACTTTAATCCATTCTCAGACTATGCAGATAGTTTCTAAAAAATTCAAAAGAGACTGCTGTATTTTCCAAGGACACAACTTTGTCACAAGGAAAATAACACAGGTTAAAGAGATTGCTGAGTACCCATATGAAATTCTTCTGCTTATTCTAACGGTGTATCCTGATTGATTTAAAACATTAATAACTTCAGTATTTGTTTTGCCAACTGATTGACAGCTAGAAACACAACTGCACTCTGTTAGTCTCAACACAAGCCATCACTTGTAATTGAACAGGTCAGGAATACCAGTAATAATATTTATTTCCCTGCACTTAGCATGTTTCATTCTCAGGACCATTTAAAATTATTGATCCTGTGAACTGTCATAGACTGGACAATGAAATGTGATTCCTTGCTGGCAGGGAAGATGCCCTACCTCCTCAGTAAACATCCTCTGTCAAACAGTTGTGGGATGAAATAAATTAATTCTCTGGTCAAGACAATATTTTGAGGTAGTAGAATATTGGGGTTTGTTTAATTAAAGGAAGCTATAACTTCAATAGGTGGTGCAAATTAGGAGGCCCTGACAATAGCCTGGTATCACCCATTGTGAGAGCTCTCCCTGCAGCTGCTGAAACTGGAAAAGCAGCCCAGGAGATGTTGTAAGGAGTCAGCCAGGTAGCCAGTCATATACCCAGATGCTCCACTGGAAGCAGCAATTTGAGAGCTTTCCATCTGGGATCTTGCATCTGCCAAATTTGTCACGTAAGTGGTCACAGCAGTTAGGTTCTGTGCTCCAGATGAGAGAGAAAGGCACCAAAGGGAGCTGTTTCCCACCCTGCAATCAACAGGAAAACTCTGTGCCAACTGAAAATGTAATCATCTCCACAGCAATGTGCTAATGAGCTCTGGAAATGTTTAGTAGAACAAGAGAAGCCTCTGGCATATAGAGAGATCAGATACACTGTACATACACATCAAATTCTACAGTAACATTGATGATGTTACTATTAGCCATAAGCTGGCTATAAAAACAACCAAACCAAGCCAATGGTAAGGCTATCCTGAGTTGCTTGGCTTGGTGACATATCTGTGATTCTTTCTTCACAGGTAGCTCAACCATTAATTAAAAGCATTCACTCTTCAAAGTCTTGCCTGAGAGAGGCTAAATAGAAGTTGTTTTCTGGTAGCTAACTATGAGGAGGTTATTTGGTCAGTGAAAAAAGAAGAGTCTTAAATTAAACAAAAAAATAGAAACAAAAACAATAGAAAAAAATAGAAACAAACAAAAAACCCAAAACAAACAAAACCCCCCACAAACCCAACCAACCAACTAAAAACCCCTCAAGACCTGAAAGCAAAATAAACTAAAGAAACGTTTCCAACTCTTGGTCATTATGGGGTAAAAAGTTTTAAGACTTCATTCAGAAATCTTCTAAGTGATTAATAATGTGACAAATAAAACTTTTTTCTCTCCTGAGTTGACACTGAGCTGATAATCTTTGGTGAGACTGAGCATGGTCTCTCCCTGCTCTTTCTCTAGGGTTGATTGCAAACTGAGCTGAGATCTCTCTTGAAATCATTCTTGTGCAGCACCTGGTAGAGTAAACTTGACTGCACTGTATAAAATCTACTATAAACAAAAAAAAACACCCAGAAAGACTAAGCACTATTGACACTCTGAACCAGAAGAACAAAAGGTTGCAACCTCCAGACTCAGGAAACCCATTATGACCAAAATCAATGGACATCCTAGTGCATTTCTATGGAAGATCAGTAGAAAACACAAATGATGTATCAGTTTCACAGGGTGGACCCATCTGACTAACAGGGTCAATAAAATGAGATAAATGGGCAGATACATTGGTTGAACCTGTTACATAGCTTGACCAAAACCAACCTGAAAGAGTTTTCCTTAAGTATTGTTTGCAGATATGGAGGAGGTTCTCCTGAAGTGACCCTACTAAACCACCAGGCACACTATGTTACAGCTAATGCATGTTAAGGAGAGAGCCATAGGAATCCCATTTGTTATTCTGGAGATAATGTATAGCCTTAGGAAGACAGCAAATTGTGGAAGCTCCAGAGTGACAAATCATCCTACTCCTTCTGGCTGTTTGCTCCAGTAGTTCATTAATTTATATAGCAAATGTGGGAAATATCAATAGATCATCAATATTAATGTAGTATACCACAAGGGGTGTAAAATATTTAGCTGGGACAGCTGGTAACGATGTGCTCTCTGTCACTGTCCTTTATGTCAGTCCTCTGAGCTTGAGAGTTTTTCCTCAAAAAACAATGTACTTGTCTTCTCCTTCCCCTAACAGTATGGTCTTTCTCTGCAGCTCTTGCAGAAGTACAATATATCTTTGCAGAATAAAGACCCTCCAGAAGTGAGAAGGCTACACACACAACTAAGTCCAAGTGTCATAAGCACATGACTAAGGTCTGTATGTGTGGAGAATAGTGGAGTGTCTTGTTGTTTCCCCAGACCAGGGAGCGCAACCTGAATTCTAGGAGCTTGACAGACCATATTTTGGCTAGTTTTCTAGAGCAGATGGCACTAAAGGGCTATTCTGGCTGGCCTAAATCCTTTAACATCAGCCAGGCTCTTTCTTTTAACAGTTGATCCAAAGACTTCCTTATTTTCCATCCAGGCTACTAAATAAACGAGGCTGAATCACAATATGCATCTTGTAATTGTGTGGCAGGAAGGAGAGTTTTAAAAGGAGTGATGTGCTTGGTCTTACATTATTTACATTATGTTTTTACAATTACTTTCTTAAAATTAATTTGAGCCTTTATCAGTTTTCAGAGGAAAACTGTGGTTGTCTGTTCACAGTTTTGAGTGCCTAGAATATAAGTTTTAAAATGCATTCCATTTACCTGATTATTTCCATTTTCCTAATAGAAGTAAGGACCCTGCCCCCAGGGAAAAACAGAAATTGGAGGTTTTTGGGACCTTGGGTTGGGGACTGGGACTTAGTCTGTGGCTGGGACTTAGTCTGTACTGGGAGCTAGCTGCTGGAACACGGGGGAACTGCTTGAACTGAGAGCTGCTACCGGGAGCTCCAGCACGGGACGTTTGCAGCTTCAGTGGTGACGTAGGTACCATAAAAAGGGGAGTTGGGTTCGGTATTTGGGTCCTGTATATATTTATATGTGTTTCATTTAACATTGCTATTATTATTTAAGTAGTTTTAGTTTTACTCTCCAACCCAGAAGCCTCTCTGCCCTTTCTGTTCCCTGTCCTTCCGGTTGCGGGGGGGGAAGGGAATAATAAGGAACGTCTGCCGGGGGTCGGTGATCATGCCCAGCCTCCACCCACGACACTAGCCTTTGCTGGACTCTCTCCAGTAGTTCTTTGTCTCTCTTGAACTGGAAGCTACTGATAGCAAATGCAGGTGTTGCTACCTGAGAACACATTATGGAAAAAACAAGTTTCTCATAAACCCTTTCCAGCTCAAGAGCATGACTTCTTTAAGAACTTCATTTTTATAAAGCTTTGTTTTATCTAGGTCTGCTGAGCAGATGGATGTTCAACAGTCTCAATCCAACCTGTTCTTCAGAGCTGGGAGCTACAGCTACATAGAATCACAATATCATAGAATCATTCAGATTGGAAAAGACCTCTAAGATCAACCTGCCAGGCAGGGGGGTCGGAACTGGATGATCTTTGAGGTCCCTTCCAACTCTGACAATCCTAT
Source organism: Galbula dea (assembly GCA_013399015.1). Taxonomy (NCBI): domain Eukaryota; kingdom Metazoa; phylum Chordata; class Aves; order Piciformes; family Galbulidae; genus Galbula; species Galbula dea. Next base: position 771,946 of record VWZX01003670.1, on the reverse strand, counting down.
GATCCTATGAACCCAACAGCCACATGCCACTAAACCACGTTGCCAAGTGCCACCTCTACGTAGTTTTTTAACCCCTCCAGGGATGGTGACTACAGCACTTCCCTGAGGAGACTTAAGAGCAAAAGATACAGGAGAAATGGATTCTGAAAACCAGAAAAATAAAAATATGTGGCCACATACATGTTAAACTGAAAGGATTGTTGGATATACATCTCAAAACTTTGGGCAACTGAGTGATTCAGTGAGTTGTAGTAACATCTTGTACTCTGGTTCACACATGATGAAAAAAATCAGCTTTCATCCATTCTCACTGACATTTTATACTTCAGTTATTTTATTTGAAAGTCAGTATGTGTGGTCAGGATTTTCAGACTCTTCTGAGGAAGATGTCTACCAGATAAGCCAGCACAGAAATTGAATTTATTTTTGGTGGTTTTACTTGTACTCTTTCTGATTTCAGGGATAACAGCTTGCATTGCAGTTAAAAAGGTTTATTCAAAGGTGAAACAGTCTAAGAGACAAGTTTCTGCTCATTTATGGGATAAATGTAAAAATCTAAATTTATTAATCATAGAATCATTAAGTTTGGAAGAGACCTCTAAGATCATCAAGTCCAACAGTCGACCTATCACCATCATGCATTCTTTCACAGTAATGGGATAAAGGTAGTATTCATAAGATGGTCTAGGAAATATCCACCACAGGAAATTTTAAGGATTATGCTAGACATAATGTGCAAGTAAAATTGGTTCAGTCTGTATGACTTGGAGGTCTCCTCCTCAACCCTTCAGAAAAATTATAGTAATGTCAATGGAAGGTCTAAATAATCCTGTCTCTTCCCCACTTCATAGAAACTGCTTTATATAAGACCTTTTCCTTTCATTCATCACTACTAGTTCAACCAAACGGCAAATGTCAAAAGCAGAGTGTGCAGCCAACTCAAAGAGCTGGCATGCAGAAAATAAATTGCTATTTAAAGAGCTCTACATTACTACTTGTTATAAACAACTGCAACTCTTTTCATGAAAGATATGTGCACGTTGAATCAGGAACTGCCCTTGTCTAATCAAGTCTGTATCTCAGTAGAAAGTCTTCTAAAACAATGAAAAGGATGATGACTCTTCTCCAGTCAAGGATAGTTGATGCAAGCATTTCAGAAGAAGAGAAGAAAAAGTCAGTAAAATTGATTTAGCAATAGGATTTAGAGTTTTATGCTATATCGATAGGCAACAGAGTGTCTCTCTCTCTATATATATATGTATTTAAAATGTTACAATATAATATACATAAATATATAGTGAAAATTATACATACATATATAAAATTGTATGCTCTTCATATAGGCATGTATTTAGTATTGCTATTAGGGGAAGGGGAAAAAAAAGTCTTTATCCTTTAAAGTAGATTATCTGTTGTTCATCCTCATGATTTTGATAGTCGGACTCAATGATCTCAGAGGTCTTTTCCAACCATTCTGATTCTATGATTCTATGAATTTCAAACTGCCAAGATGTAGCTGAGTTAGTGACATTTGATAGCGCTTCCTTTGAATCAGAATTTCAGGACTCAGTTAAGTTTCATAATGTTCTGTTTTCTCTGGAAGTACTTCCTATATTTAATGAGCATTTTCTGTTATTTGTTCTGCCTCGCAGGAAAACCACAAACATGTTTTGTAAATGTCAGTTAATAAATCTTCCTGAATTGGAAGCTCAGATCCTAGGGAATTTGTCCAGCATAACCTCTAATGTTTAGCACTTCTTGGGTTGTTATAGCACATATGCTCACAGCAAGGGGGTTGGATTAGATGAGCTCTAAATGTCCCTTCTAGCTCCGACCTTTCCATGATTCTATGATTCCTGCTTTTAAGCTGTAGTAGTGCACTTTTCCAATGGATCCATGTAAACCTGTAGTAGCAGTGTATTAGATCTGAGTAAGGTTCACATTAGACACTTGCTTGAGCCTTGCAGTTAAACCTGTAAGTGAAGCTCAAACAGATTGTTTCCTTGAACCTTGCAGCCTAGTCTCTTCTCCTCACACTAGCCACTACATACAATCCCTTCAGAGAAACTCAGGCTGTGGCATGTGACAGTTACCTGCTTAGATTCCCACATCTGCTACCCTCCTTTTGATGACACCTGTTCTTCAGCACCGGTGTCTCTCATCTTGCTGCTGTCACATACCAGCTTCCCTTCATAGAGTGCTAATGTTTTAGTTAGTGGCACTTCAAATGTTCTGCAGCAGCTAGACTATTTCTCTTTATTATCCAACAGCTGTTAGATGTTTTGAATTAATTTTCACAGGGTTTGTGGAAGTGTGGCAGCTAATTACTTATAATTTCACATCAATTTACTAATTTCCAACCCAACAGAACGCCCCTTGTCATAGATATGCCAGGATTGGTTTTTCATGGCCTCAACCCATCTGGCTGTGACTGGAACCAGTTCATGCCTGGTATGGTTTCCAGATTTCTTTATCTGTAGACATCTCAAAAAAAAAAAAATTAAAAGAAAAGAATGAAGTGATGTTTTCAAATAGTCTTAACAGAGAAGCTTTTAATTGTTCACCTACCATAGACACGGGCTAAGTAAAACACTCTTCCAATGGGTAGACCTTGAAAAACTTTGCCTTTTTCCCATCATTCAAAAGTTTGGAAGCTTTTGCTGTTCTACTGAAAATGTTACATAGCTCAGATGTTTTAGCCTTCATCAGCCTCAAAAGCCATTGGAGTTGAATCTGCTTTTTGATCCGGTAAATCAGAAATGCAGTAGAGAAAAATTCATTTGTTCATTTACAGCTTTCCCAAATTAGGGCAGAAACTGAAGAGCTTGTAGGTGGCTTAGTGCTATTTTGGCTATTTGAAACTTCAGTTTGAGTTTCAGTTTGCTGGTTGATGCCATTCAACAAACCTCTTCTCCATACAGAATACTAATAAAAGTCATAGAAGTCTTAGAATCATTGGAAGAGACCTCAAATATCATCTAGTCCAACCATCTGTCCAACACCTCCATGCCATTAAACCATGTCGACAAGTGTCATGTCTACAGGTTTTTTGAACCCCTCCAGGGATGGTGACTCCACCACTGCCCTGGGCAGCCTGGGCCAATGCTTAACTACTTTCTTAAGGAAGAAATTGTTCTTAATATCCAGCCTGAACCTGCCTTGGTGCAATTTGAGGCCATTTCCTCTTGTCCTACCACTAGTCGACTGGAAGAAGAGACCAACCCCTACCTGGCTCCAACCTCCTTCCAGGGAGTTGTAGAGACTGAGGAGCTCTCCCCACAGCCTCCTCCATGCTAAACTCAAGCTCATCTCTATCCCAGTTCCCTCAGCTGCTCCTCACAACACTTGTGTTCTAGGCCTTTCTTGAGCTTCTTTGCCCTGCTTTGGACATGCTCCAGCAGCAAAATGTCCTTCTTGGAGTGAGGAGCCCAAAACTGAACCCAGGATTCCAGTTATGGCCTTAGCACTGCTTAGTCCAGGAAGACAATCCCTGCCCTAGTCCTGCTTCCACACTAGTGGTGATCCAAGCCAGGATTCTATTGGCCTTCTTGGCCATCTGGGCACACTGCTGCCTCATGTAGTTTATTCCAAAGGAATGTTTAGGGCCTAGAACTTTTACAATCTAAATGTTTATTATATTCTTATTTATGTATACTAACAGGAGAGTTGAAATTGGAGGCAATAGAGCCATCATGTTAGGTCTTACGTGAAGCCATAAACAATTCAGAAAAGAAGACCTGCATCTCCAGCCAGGCAAACATTTCCAGGTTTGGCCCAATTTTGAATGACAACACTTTGAACTTAAAATGCTGGAACTCAAGTTCAGCTCTTTTTTTCTCCTCCTATGTTTACCAGCACTCTAAACACACACAACTCATTTCAAACAAAGTATCCCCTACATTATTTAGAAGCATAAAACAGTTTTCATGATGAAAATGGAAAATCACAGAAATCTAGAATCATTATGGTTGGAAAAGACCTCTGAGATCATCAAGTCTAGCCAACACTACCACTAAACCATGTCCCCAAGCACCACTTCTACAGGTTTTTTGAACAAATGTCACCCTCACATGCAAAGTTACCCTCAGTAGTAAGCTGTCACTAGTTTAGAGAGGATTAATTGTTTTTGTAAAACATTCATTTGAGACTTGGGCTTGTTCTTCCATCAGATTCCTTTGGGATTTCCCCTTGTATCTTTTGCTAAGTTTTGTCAGAGTTGTTGCTCTCCAATACCAAATTGTCAAATCTTCCTGCTCCTGGTAACTCATTTTAAGATTTTACATTAGTGTAGAATATTGAGGTAATACATAAGCCAATTTATCACAACTTCTTCTGAGGTCTCTCTGCAAAAGCACATGTGCATTTTACTGTCACACAACAAAATGTGTATTCAGACCCTGAAGCATCTCTGTGTGTAGAACAAATGAGTTTTGTCTTCCCCTTCCTTTCCTTCTTCTTGTAAAGATGAGCTCAAGTATGGATTTCAGATCTGAGTTCTAGTTTCCTAGAAGTATTTGGATCCAAGATTGTGATGCAAGAAAATCTTGGCTACATATTTTTAACAGCAAAAGGTTTCAAGTGAGTATCTTAGAAGCCCCAACTTATATTTTGGACTAAGGAATTATGCCAAAGTTTAAATACATTTAATACTTCTCTTTACAACTGCACCAAAGCCTAACTAATGAGGAAAAAGGGAAATAACAAAATACTGTCACGTTAGAAAGGTTGTTTCTTGTGAAGCACACACAAAAATCAAAGAATCTGCTTTAAGAAAGTTAATATCTTTTTACTCTGAGACATAAAAATAATAACTCCTCATATACCTCAGACTAGTCTGCTAAAGAAAAAACATAGATGATTTCTGCCCTACCTTGTGCCTTTGAAATGTAATCAGTCCTGGTTAATAGCAGAGCAATTTCAGTGAGCCTGTAAATCAATAGGCTGAATTCTCCTGGCCCCTTCCAAATTCCATTTCCATTTCTACAGTAGGGATCAGTGTAGATTTAGACAGCTAAAACTAGGAGTATGTGCAGACTTATTCTTTAATAGACTGGATCTAAGGTATCAGTGGTTGCTGAAATAGACTGGGAGTTAATGGAGATGGGGAAAAGAGGAGCAACCTCCCCATGTCCCTTCAAACAACAACAGCAATAAAAAAAAAAGCCCTTATTCTTGGCAGCCCCTAAATCAGAAGATTTCTGCCTTGGTCTGCTTAATATATATTTAATCTACAAAAAGACTTAGGAATAGCTGATGACAGGAGCAGTGCATATAAAGAACACTCACAAATGTTAAACTCTGAAGATTTTTACATGAATACATTGTTTTGGTTTTCTTTTAACCAAATATTCTAATACATATTTTAACTTGAGTCTGGGGAATGACCTCTCTAAAGAGGTTTAAAGCCCACTGTTGTAAATGTAAGTACTATTACTTACTATGTAGGTGCTATTACTTATTGTTGCTATGTGGGTACTATTTCTTATTATTACTTATTATTGCTCTGTAGGTAATATTAGTTACTATTACTTGGCTTAGAAAAGCCCTAAACTGTAACTCAATCAATGCTGAAGATACAGCAACAAGTGACCAAACACTGATGTAATGATTAGATCTCTACTTGGACTTAGATTTGCCTACACAGTACTTTCAATTCTTTTTGATTCAGCAGCACCTTATATATATATATATATATATATGAGAAATTATATATATTCAGCAGAGCCTTATAATTCAGAGTTCTGTGGAGTGCAGATCTCAGTACTAAAATATTCTTTTTTATGAGTCAGAATAGGACAAAACACCCCCAAAGACTTTTACTCTGCCTGTTATCCCTTTTGTTAGAAGAATGTAGAAAAATGGATGTAATTTGTCCTTCTGGGGTGTCAGGTGCTTTTTATGGCATCTTTGACTATATCACAGAGGAATCTAACAGCAATCTGGAAAACAGGAGTAAAATCAGAGCTCTGAACTGACTCTGAATACCTTCTGGAAGTTCAAAGGACCGAGTGGGCTTTACAGATGAGATTAAAATGTTTGCACCTCTATCCTTTTTCATATACATCAAATTTGGTCTCAGCTAAATACCAACTGTGTTTAGTGCTACCTTTTAGATACAAGATCTGCTTTCACTCACTATAAATAAACCCAAAATTTCCCAGTCACAGCTACAATTGCAGCTTTCATCATATCTTTTCAATGAAATAGAATGAAACCCAGAAAAGTCAGTACAAATTAACTGTTAATGAGTTGCTGAGTTTAGCTGTTTATGTTGTTTATAAAGTGATTGATATGCAGGACATGGGAGGTATGAAAAAGAAAAGAAAGGAAAGGATTCCTCTTTACATTCACAAAGAACCACGAAGTAAGTTAGGAGATAAATAACATGTCAGGGCTATTGGCTGCCATGCATCTTCTCTTTTTATTTCCTGTATATGAAGATGTCTACTGCTTCATTTACATCCATATTTTCTATATCAACTCTATTTTCGTTACCCATCAGGGTAAGGAATTTAACTGCAGCAAAGTCAATATAGGAGGGAGGCAAAAAAACCTCCAAGAGTCTTCATAAGCCCAGGAAACATTTAAAATGTTCCTTAAATTTATTTCTAAGCATTAATCCTCATTCTGAGATGCTGTTCTTCTAAAGCTGTTGCCATTACCATTCTCTCACACCTTTAAAAAAATTACTACATAAATACTTTGCTTGTGTATTCCTGAGTATTACTAGCTAAACTTCTGTGGAGAAATTATGGCATTTCTCCAGCACAGAATCACAGAAAGATTTGAGTTGGAAGATACCTTTAGAGGTCATCTAGTCCAACCCCATTGCTGCAAGCAGGGACACCTATAACTAGAGCGGGTTGTTCACAGCCCCAGCCAACCTGATCTGGTATGGTTCCAGGAGTTAAACATCTACCACCTCTTCAAGGCTAGGTTGCTCCTTGGCATCCTATCTTCAAGAAACAGGATAAAATAAGCTTTTTTCTTCTTTTTCCTCATTATTCAGAAAAAAAATATCTAAATTCTAGAAGCAGTATTTGTAATCATCAGGGGAATAACCAACAGGATTCTTTGCTGTGCCTCTGGAAACCACACAAGCTTAACATCTAGTGGGCAATGGCTGTAAGCTGAAGCATAGGAGATTCCGTGTGAATACACCTAGAAATGTTTTCACAGTGAGGGTGCCAGAGCACTGGCACAGACTGCCCAGAGAGGTTGTAGAGTCTCCTTCTATGGAGGTATTCAAAACCTGTCTGGACATGCTTCTGTGTGACCTGGTCTAGGGAATCCTGCTGTGGCAGAGGGGTTGGACTAGATGATCTTTCAAGGTCCCTTCCAACTCCTAATATTCTGTGATTCTGTGGTATAAAGGTTTATGTCATAAATGCATCTCCACAGTGTATATTGCATAGAATGAATACAAAAATACTTAAGGAAGAGGCAAACAAGGAGAAGCTTTGTGTGGTGAAGGGAATGGTGGTTGATTATCACTGTTCAGCTTTCCAGAGCTCATATACCATTTAATAGCATTCCATTTCTTTTCCCTTACTCATGAATTCTTTTCAGACTAATCCACTCAATCACTTCCTATACAGAATATGTTTTTACTCATGCTTGGTATCTTCTTTAAATTCTTTGCAGCTTTACTGTATCTTTCTTGGGACAGAGGAAGGGAGACTTCCTGCCTCTGGTGTCCCATGGAGTCCATCCATTTTTACAGCTGCACAGGTATGTTCTTATTTTATGTGCTGTTTCTTTCCCAGCAGTTCCTAGGATTCAGTTGGTTCTTCCGGCTGCTAATGAGTTGGTGTTTTCACAGAGCTACTTATCATAACTCATCTGGCTCATTCCTGAATGGTGACAGTTAGGCTCTGAGCCTAAATGTGCAAACTTAAAATTGATGGAGTGGAGTGAGGGATACATTGTGGTTGACTCCATCCATTTTCCATGTTGACATTTTATTGCTTAATCACTGAGTAGAGTAAGGAGATTCTGCAGTTCTTGATATTCAGATTCTGTCTCTACTCTCCCAAATAATTTAAGATTATAAGTGAATTCTGTCACTGGTTTTCACAGTGAGTGAGTTTTTCACTCAGTGAGTGCATGCATTGAACAGTGTAGATCTGGTGGATGTTCTTTGGTGACCTGCACTGCGGGAACAGATTATTCACTCTTACTCTGTATAACCTCTTTTAGTCTTTGGTTATGACAGCCATAGGAAAGGTTTACTTGAACTTCAAAATGGGATTATTAACTGATTTTCTTTGCTCATATACTTCATAAAATCATAGAATCGTTATGGCTGGCAAAGCCCTCTGAGACCATGGAGTCCAACCCCCACCACCACTACTACCATGCCCACCACTAAACCATGTTCCCAAACACCACAGCTCCATGTTTTTTGAACTGTTCCAGGGATGGTGACTCCACCACCTGCCTGGGCAGCCTGAGCCAATGCCTGACAACCCTCTTGGGGAAGAAATTCTTCCTAATATCCAACCTGAACCTCCCCTGGTGCAACTTGAAGCCATTTCCTCTTGTCCTTTCACTCGTTACCTGTGAGAAGAGACCATAAATGTATTTGCTGCAGTTCTTTCAAGGAACTGCAGATGATTTATGAGATAACTTTTAAAACCATTACAACTCTTGCACAGTATGTTGTTCATTTATGAGCACCCTAACTCTGTTCTTTAGTATATATCCTACTAATTTACCTGATGGAAATATCAGGCTTATCAGTTACAGCTATTAAGACCTAGGGAATTTAGGAAAATAATCATAGTATTGTATGTGATAGTAGATTACCTATTTTATATTTCAGTTCCTTTGCAGCTTCTGGTATAATATGATCTACCCCAGGTAGTTTTGCATTTATTTACTCTATTTATTGCATTTCTCTATCTACTTTACTGCTGCTTCTAATGACTCTTTATTTAGGAAGGATCAGCTAATAAGTCCTTCATTAAGACTGATGAATCTCTGAAGTTCTTTTACCAGAAATAAATATATAAGCAGGACATTTGAATTTTTCTCCTATAGGATATTAATTTTATAGTGTAGAGTATTTTTATAGTGTATAACATTTTAGAGTACATAATATATAGTATATAGCATACTGTGTAGTATATACCATTTAATATAGTGTATATATATAATATATACTACAATATAATAAGATATACTCTAATGTATACTATATACTTGTCCTGGTTTGAGCTAGAACAGAGCCAGGACACTACTATATAATATATTCATAGTCTTTTCTTTGATATCTGGATTGTCTGTTGGCTTCATGCAAACCCTCTGGAAAGCTTCTTGCCTTTATATATTTGAACAAAGACATTTTTATTAGATTTTTAAAAATTTGTTCCCCAAACTGGTTTTGTCCTGACTTTGTGTATGTTTATGGTTATTTTTCCTGAGTTTAGGACAGTTTCTTAATTTTTTAAAAACTATAAATACATGAGAAATTCAGTGAAAGATTCTTCCTCCACTTCTCTTTCTATTTTACCTTGCTCTTTATCCAGGTCAGATTCCTTTTGACTCCTTTGTATTTCCAATACTCTTTAACACAGATCTTTAAACACTTTGCACTTAGGAGGTTTTATTTCTTTCTAATTTCTTTTAATTTTCTCTTTAACAAATTTACTGATTTTTATGTAGACCCTTTTCCAAGTTAGACGAAATATAATGAATCAGAGCTAGGATCTGAATGTTCTGTGACATAGCCTATTAAAGGACATCATCAACAGTTAACAGAACCTTAATAAAGAAGAACCTCCCCTTTAATTCACACATGTGTAATTGTTTTTAAACCATTGCACAAATGAATTTATAAATCCTCCTAATTAATGATGTGGCTGTGGCATAGGATTATTTCTATGACCAAACACTGGCAGCGCTCGTGTCCTCTTTGCTCTCTGTATTTTTACACTGTGAATTCTAGATATCCAAGGAGAGAAGAATAAAATTCAACTGCAGTTTTCCAGTTACAACTGGGAAATAAAATCAGCAGCTTCTCTGTTATGAATCAGTGACAGTTCCAACAAACAAACATGATTTTCACATTATCCTCCAATATGCCTTCCACCTTGGAATCCAAATCACGATACTCTTGAAGACAATCTACTGTCAAGTGACAATTCAATTAAAGAAGCAAACCATCTATCATCAGCACTCAGTGATTAAAATGTCCTCTTGTATCAGCACTATCATCCATTAGTTAAAAGCAAGATGCATTTCAGCAGAGGAAAATCAGCAAAATGAGTTGTAGCAAATCTGATTAATCAGCTCCTAATTACCAAAGAGTGACAGAATTTTTTCTTTTTTCTTTCCTCTTTTTTTACCCTTTCTTTTTCCTTTTTTCTTGTCTTCTATTACAGATTTTTCTATATTTATGGGGTTTGTGCCTAATTATATTAAAATATAAAGAGAACTATGATATCGACATCCTTGCTGGATGTATTTCCAGTTTAAATATATCATTCTAAACTTGCATTTATTTTATATCTTACTCTTCAGGATTTTGATGAGAAAAGCCTACAGATAAGCACTGGCAAGGAGATCATGTTCTCTTTCTGCTTGCATGCTAATTAATTTGATTCTAATACTAACTGATGTTGTACACCAACATCAAATGCTAATAAGCCAAACAAAACCCTCTGCAATCTGAAACAAATCTTGTGGCCAGATCTTCATGCAGTGAAACCAGGAGAACATTGCAAAAGTCCCCAGACCACTGATGAAATTTAACTTCTCCTGTATGTACCAGTTCAGAAAAACTCTATTGCAAGAAAATGGATGTGATTTAGTAGCTCAGTAGAGCACAGAAGGGCACATCACACAACACTTTCCTTTTAGATGTCATTACCTGAGGTCTCATCTGTACTTTTCAAATCAGCAGCCTTCACGGATGAAGTGATAAATCCTGAGAAGTCATACTCTTTGTAGTCATATTTTCTTGAAGCTCAAATCTTCCTTTATATAGTGTGCTTGCAGAAGTCTTATAGAAAAATATGTCTGTCTCAAGTATATTAATGACAAAACAATGTGAGCTTTTGCTTGCCAGTATGATCTTCAATGTGTAGCCAAAAAGAAATGGCCTGTTTTCGACTTCCAGTGCTGGATTTTCTTCTCCCTTTCTTCATTCCTCTTTCTCTCCCTTTCCAACTACTATTTGTAATGTCAGCTACCTTTATTTCCTAACTGGAAATGACACTGAGAAGTAAGGTCCACCAAAAAGAAATCACTCTGGCTTTGTTGGGAAGCAGACATACCCTTTTACAACTTCATCAATCTATGGAACTTCTACTGGGTGGAGAGTATCCTATTTGTTACTCTCCCTATCTTGCCTCCCCAGAAGGCAAATGTGTCTTACATAGCTGTTGTGTATGTCATTCTTACACCAAATATCTCCCTGTGGCTAGCATTTCATGTTAATCACACTACCTCCTTCTCCCTTAGAGGAATTGTTTGGCTCTCCCTCCCTCCTGTGGCTGTTTATTATGCCTACAACCTAGCTACATAATTGCTCTGGGTTGTAAATGTGCATCTTCTCTCTTGGTGACTATTATATATACAGTCCTTTTCCTTGTTGCCATTACACTTATGATTAGATGACACTTTTGATCAGAATTTTCTGGCCTCTATGAATGAAGTCTTAAAACTTGGCCAAAAAAATAAAGGGGGAGGGTGGGACGTGGGAGAGAGAATTATTCTTGGTAAAAACAAGTGCAGCAAAATACTGTTTGGCCTTTCATGGTTGCTTCTTTCAAAGCAATCAAGTTGGTTCCTGGACATGCATCATTCTTTGGCTTAATCATAAAATCATTTAGGTTGGAAAAGACCTCTGAGATTATCAAGTCCAACCATCAACCTATCACCCCCCATGCCATGAAACCATGTCCCCAAGTGCCACATCTACATGGTTTTTGAACCCCTCCAGGGATGGTGACTCCACCACTGCCCTGGGCAGCCTGGGCCAATGCCTAACTGCTCTTGCAGTGGAAGGGAAGAAATAGGTTCTTAATACCCAACCTGAACCTCCCCTGGTGCAACTTGAGGCTGTTTCCTCTTGTCTTGTCACTAGTCAGCTGGCAGAAGAGACTAACCCTCACCTTGCTCCAACCTCCTTTCAGGGAGCTGTCATTAATTCCATTCCTTTAGTTGAAATTATTTCCACTGAACTGTTTTGTAAGACCAGGGTCACCTTTCCTGTTTCAAAACATTGTGAGGCTTGACCTATACTTCCTATTTCATAACACTATTAAAACAGAAATATTTTGGTTTTCATTAAGAATACCATTGCTGAAGATCTTGGAACTGAGCATATACTGAACACACTCACAGAATCATTAAGGCTGGAAGAGACCTCTGAGATCATCATGTCCAACTGTCAACCTATCACCACCATGCCACTAAACCATGTCACTAAGTGCCACATCTATACAGTCTATAAAAATAGTTTTGTGAAGTTATAAAAAAGTATATCTCATAGCTAAATCCTCATAAACTACAAAATGTTAGAGCAAGAGACAGTAATAATTTCTGCATAGATGTTTTTGTTTTATGTGAAATATTGATGATAACTACTTCTGTCTTTCATTCTATAAACAATTCTAAAGGGGGAAGAAAGCAGATTTTACAACCTCTCATGACTTTTTTTTCCCCTTTGCCAGAAAAGTTTGATTTTTGCCTCGTTTTATGCAGAAAAATTTGCTACAAGATGAGCAGGTAGATAGGTGAGGCCTCAAAATAACCAGCTTCCAACAGTGTCTTCTCTCCTGAAGACATGACATGCCATTATCTGCAAAATATCTTCCAACAGAAGTCTGCCAGATCTTGATTTCCATAAAGGAAATTGGGTAGTATATTAAAGTCTGCTCAGATGCTCCTTGTCATGCTGTATCATTACATATATTTTTGCTATCTAGTTATGGTTCAAACATGGGTGGAAAAATGTGGTCAAACAATGTGCAGATAGTGCTTTTGTCCTCTGGAGATCCTCTGTCCTCTTGCCCCATGCTCTGCTCAAACAGACAAGCCAATGTGTTCATAATATTGGCTGTGACACCAGTGTAAATCTGTTTATAATTCTTTTCATGTGGAAGCTGTTGTCTGATCATTAATCATGTTTAGTTGCACCTGCAATTATTTTTCCATATCTTTACTATGCCAATTTTATTGCAGTGAATGCTCTCAGGGGGTTTGTAATAGCCATTAAAGCAGCGTTAATTGTTGCCTTCGTTGCAGGATTGCTTCAATGTCAACATCATCAAAGGTGGTGTTGGGAGATGTCAAAGTTTTCACAAGTGTAGAAAGTTTGGATTAGAATTTGAAAACCTTTTTAAAACTTTAGTTTCCAGAAGTCAGAATCTGTTTCTTTCCAGGCCCAGGAAAAAATAACCTTTCATTAATATCCATTGATTATTCACAGAATCACAGGATGGTTAAGGAGGGAAGGGACCACCAAAGGTTACCTAGTCCAACCTTCATGCTCCAGCAGGGTCACCTAGAGCACATTACTCAGGATTGTGTCCAGATGGTTTTGGAATCTCTCCAGGGAAGGAGACTCCACAAGCTCTCTGGGCAGCCTGGGCCAGGGCACTGGCACCCTCACGGGAAAGAAGTTCTTCCTCATCTTTAGGTGGAACTTCCTGTGTTACAGTTTGTGCTTGTTCTCTCGTGTCCTATTGCTTGGTACTGTCAAGAAGAGCCTGGCTTCATCTTCTTGACACCCTCCCTTCACATCCTTATCAACATTGCTATGGTCCCCTCTCAGCTCTTGTTCTCCAGGCTAACCAAGCCCAGCTCCCTTAGCCTTTCCTCAGAAGGGAGATGCTCCTGCCCTCTCACCATTTGGCACCAGGCTAAAGAATTTCCTACTCTTTACACATGGTGCAGGTCCTGCTTGTTTATAGAAGAGCACATACATCCAAGGGCATTGCCTGTCCTTACTGTTACCTTGACATCTTCTCTGCTTCCTCAGAAGTCTGTACCTTTTCCTCTTGCAAGCTTCGTTACGAAGAGCTGATAACATCTGAGTGCAGTTAGTGGCTGATCTAGTAGAATTATTGATCACGTTTGGATCAGTTTAGTTATGTTGGGGAGGGGGGGAAACATGGAGAGGAGAATGTACTGTGAGAAAGTACTAGCTTCACCCTGCTTCCTGACTTCTTCAAAGCACAGCAGGTCCTCAGGGGATTTTTGGTTTTTTTGGTGATGAGGCCTCAACTTTTTTGCAGAAGGCTGTGCTGAAGTGTTCTTCTGTAACATTTTATAATACCATGTAATACAGAAGTGTCAACCCACTGAAATGCCCCTCAGTGCCATTTTTCCTGCTTTGAAACTCAAGTGTCTGACTCTTGGACTTGTGTAGTAGCAGTCTGAATTTGATTTCAGCTTCTAACAGACATTCAGTCTACTATGGTGTGATGGTCAAAAGGGCTTAGGAATTAGTCCTAAGTATCCACTGTCTGCTACTTCAGAGAAGGGTTTTTCTGGAAGTTGTGAGTAGAACAGGAAAATATAGAGGAAACAACAGGTTAATATTCTTTCAGATTGGACAGTGTCCTGGTTTGGCTGGGACAGAATCCTAGGCCAGCTGTGGTCTGCAGGTCAACAGTTTGGAGTCAGCCAGCGCAGTGACCTGACTTGACTCTCAAGTGTATCCCATCCCAGAAACATCAGGCTTAGTATAGAGGGGGATGTTTGATGAGGATAGGGAGCTGTCCTATTCTTGCTTGAGATCTCCCTGACCCTGTTTCTTTTTCTTCTCCTGAGGACTGAGAAGAACTTGATAAATTTCATCTTGGTATTGATATCTGTTTTGTTGTTTCAATAAAACCATTTTCATTTCAGCCCATGGGTCTCCTCTCCTCTTCCTGATCTTCCTTATCTGCTGAGGAGAGGTCATGGGGTGATAGAGAAACTGCTCTTCTTCAGTCCCAGAGAAGGACTAAATGTAGACAGGCAGCTAGAATGGAAAGTGTGGAGGAGGATGTCCCACATTATTGCTATCTCTTCACCTTCTGACCAGAGAGAAGTGAAAGGTTTCAAGGAGATGAATTTGTTACCTCAGTAGCACAGACAGCGTTATTGGTACTGCACAAAGCAGTAATGGCTAATTCTTAACAAACGCTGTAGATAAAATGAAATTAATTATCCTATTCATCTCCTTACAGAGCCTGCTGAGGCCATTTCAGTTGGCTTGATTTCGTTTCTCTTTGTTCAGGTTCTTCAAGGCACAGTTCACCTGTTTATTTGATAAACTTCACTCAATTTATGTCTGTAAGAGAATTGTATTTATTGAATTGGTTAAACTTAAATGTCTTTCCCTGAAGGGGACAGAAGAGCAACTAATTCTTTGCTCCCATTAGCTTTTTCTGTCAGGCTAGCAGCTATTTGTGTCCAGGAAATGACGGTCTTCTGCAGTTCTGATAGCATTTGTATCAACTGGAGGGGGTTATAGAGGTAGCTTCTATGAGAGATGGCAGAAGCTTCCCCCATGTCCAGTGGAGCCAGTGGTAGCTGGTTCTAAGACTGACCTGCTGCTGGCCAAAGCTGAGCACATCAGCAGTGGTTGTAGCTCCTCTGGGGTAACAGATTTAAGAAGGGAAAACTGCTGTGCACCAGTAGCTGGAGAGGGGAGTGAGAATATGTGAGAGCAACAACTCTGCTGACACCAAGGTCATAGAAGGAAGGAGAGAAGGTGCTTCAGGAACTGGAGCAGAGATTCCCCCGCAGGCCATGGAAGAAACCATACTGGAGCAGGTGGATACCCAAAGGAGGCTGTGACCCTCTGGAAAGCCCATGCTGGAGCAGGCTCCTAGCAGGACCTATGGACCCTTGGAGAGAGAAGCCCCCTCTGGGGCAGGTTTTCTGACAGGTCTTGTGACCCTATGGGGGACCTATATTGGAGCAGTTGGTGAAGAACTGCAGCCCATGGGAAGGACTGACGTTGGAGAAATTTGTGGAGGTCTGTCTCCCATGGGAGGGACCCCATGCTGGAGCAGGGGAAGAGTGAGGAGGAAGGAGTGGCAGAGACATCATGTGATGAACTAACTGCAGCCCTCATTCCCTGTCCCCCTGCACTGCTAGGGGGAAGGAGTTAGGGACACCAGCGGTGACCATGAGCTCAGAAAGAAGGGAAGGGAAAAATTATTTTAAGATTTGGGTTTATTTCTCATTCCCCTCCTCTGACTTTTTGGCAGGATATTATTTTCTGCTTTGCCCATGGTTGTAACTCGTTGAGTGATCTCTCCCTGTCATTTATTTGGCTCTGCTAGAGATGTGGTTCTGCTCCTCAGTTCTCTAAACTTCTTAATGGACCTTGACAGCTGACACAGAAGTATTTCTAGCTCTCAAATACTGATGATTTAATATACACAATGTAATTTGAACCTTTTGCTTTGTCAAAATCTAACTGATTGACAGCATCCTGTATCCATTCAGACACTTTCCTTCCACCCAAACTCTTAAATTTCTGAAGCCAGGAATTAATTGCCTCTGAGAAATACTCAAACTAGAGATTTTATATATTAGAATATATATGTAATATATCTATTCTGTCTGTATATATAGATAGAGTACAGCGGTATAGAAATCCCAGGCTGGTGTCAAGCAATTAATGAAAACCTAGGACAGGAGATTCATGTTGTAGCTTGGATTTATCTCAAATACAGTAAAGTGTCTTTTATTTTTTCCTAGTCTTGGAAAATTCATTCCTCTGCTGTTTAGGCTCTTATATGACTGTCATGGTTTGAGTTAGAACAAAACTAATTCTGTTCAGTGATTTTACTTGTTAGTTAAAACTCCTTTGAGAAACTGCACTTTCTGAAACTAACAGCATGTTTTCATAGACACTGCCAGCTTCTAGCAGTGATAAGACCTAGTGTTTAGATTTACTACCAGGGACTGGTATGCAAAGCATGGTCACTGCTAAATCTTGTGTGTCTCATTGGGGAGTGCAGGATAAAGGCTGCATCTACAGGGAGGAGCAGACAGGACAGGTGACCCTAAATGAGCCAACTAAAGTATTCCATCTCACATATGTCATATTCAATATATAAACTGGGGGTCAGCTCCCCTTTGCTAGATGATTGTTCAGGTGATTATTCTGATGATTGTTCTCCCTTGCAAGATTATTATTCTTTTTTGGCTCCTTTTCTCCTGCGCTTTGGTGATCCCTAAGTTCCTTCATCCAGTACCAGGACCCAGACCCTGAGCCTGACTCATCGTCTACTGAGGCCTCCTGCTGCAGTCTCAGTGGTGACTTAGTTACCATCAAGGGGGGGTTGGGTTTGGTATTGGGTTCTGTACATATTTGTATGTATTGCATTTATCATTATTATTATTGTTAAAGTAGTTTTAGTTTTATTTTCCAATCCAAAAGTCTCTCTGTCTCTCTCATCCCCTTTCACTTCCCATTTGGGGGGGGGAGGGGAAGAAGGGATAACAGGGAGTGTCTGTCGGATTGGTGGTCGGCCCAGTGACCTTTTTAATGTCACAGCACAGTTTTAGACTGAGCAGATAGTTACCTACCATAAGGAGAATAAAAGTTTTCCAAAAGCTACAATAGAACAATAACTGATGTACTCAGTCTACTCTTAACCTAAGCGTTGGAATCTGTGTTTTGGGTTGCACTAAAACTTCGTATTAAAAAAAAAAAAAGAAAGATACTAAAAGTCTTAATTTTTGGAGACTTCATTAACTGTTCTAAAATGAAACCTCCTAACCCCTTTCTGCAGTTTGCTGATTCTACTCTTTGGGTTTGTTTTTTTTTCTGATCTAAAATTCTTGTCTTCATAACAGAAAATGTGTTAAATTTAAAGATGTATCATCTGAGCAGTTACCCTAATCTAGTAGGTAAACAGTTAAGGAGGATGACTGGGATTAGCAAGATAATACTACTGTTATTCTGATTTTTCTCATTGTCAAAAAGACTTGGAGGGACAAGTGAGTGAGAAGATACTTAGTTGCTCAGGTTCCTCCCATCTCTTAGAAGAATGACAAATTTCTAGTTGTCTTCAGAGGTGCTTTTGGCAGGGAACTATTTCTCACATGCAGCTTCTGAGGGTTTTGGTGCCCTGACAGTTAGCTGTCACTATCAAACCTACCCTTGAAGGAGAAAGTACAGTTGGCTTCAGGCTTTGCTTCATTTAATATGAAATTTGTTCATATTAATGAGGTTGGAGGAAAGGATTATATTTATTTTTGATGAGCTACTTTAAATTTCTGTATTCCATATTGAAACAGAACTTTTTATTTGAACTTCTCAGGAAGCAGACATCCTTAACCTTTTGAGAAACTTCTCTTTATCAATTTTTTATTATTTAATAGTAATATATTGACCTCAGATAAATGGATAGTGGTAGGAGGATGCCATGCTACATGTAGAAGATTCTGTGGTCTGCTTGTTAGCTTGCTTAGGGAATGAAGGGATTCCAGGTCTGGGACTTTGAAGTGAGTATGGGTAGACCTCCTGGGAAAAGATTATAAAAGGTAGGCAGCTTTCATCTGTCCTCTGGACTTGTTTGACTGCTTAACTGAAGGTAGGCTTAAAGCACCTCCAACACATCAGTAGTTCCTTAGGAAAATTGTAGAAGACATGGCATTTCTAGAGATGTTAATTAATTTGGATGAGCTGATTAGGGTTGGAAGACACAGGAACTTGAAGAAAGACTTCTGGAAACTTCAGGCTGGCTAGAGTCCTGCAGATGAAAGCTGTCAAGGGATAAAGGTGTGTTTTACAGGACTTATGGGTCTGTAAAATATGCAGGAGGTGTAAATACATTTCCTGAAAGAAGAGAGCAACTTCCAAGTTAATTTTCGGAGTTAAAGAGTCTGTAGTTTCTTAATAGTGCTGATTATGTGTAAATGTTACTTAATTTAAGTGAGTATCAGCCCACTGGCAAGGAAAATGGAAGATAACGAAAGGAAAACCATAAACAGAGACATGTTGCTAGAGATTAGGGACAGAAGAACTGTGACAAGGCCATGTATTACATTATATATTATTTATAGAAATCATAGTCTATGTGGCTCTTTGCTGTTGTCTTCTGTGCTTGTTTTTTTCTTGCTACAGAACCTTCTATGATATAAAATCTCTTATCAGTGTTCTCTTTTATCGCTGAGCTCTCTTGCCATCTCTCATTGCTAAGTCCTCACAAGTAGATATCTGAAATCACCAAGAATCTCATTTCATTCCTGACTCAGAAATGAGTTTTTGTAAGGAATTCAATGTTCTTGTTCCTCATGAAGGCTTGTTGTCTGTTTGCTCAGGTAGCTAGGATGCATATGCATATGCTGGAGAAGTCTGGAGAAGAGAAGGCTCTGGGGACACCTTCTTGTGGCCTTCCAGTATCTGAGGGGGGCCTCCAAGAAAGCTGGTGAGGGACTTTTTAGGATGTCAGGTAGTGACTGGACTAGGGGGAATGGATGCAAACTAGAGGAGGGTAGATTTAGACTGGATATTAGGAAGGAGTTCCTCACTGTTAGGGTGGTGAGTCACTGGAATAGGTTGCCCAGAGAGGCTGTGGAATTTTTTAAGGCCAGGCTGGATGGGGGTCTGGGCAACCTGATCTAGTGGATGGTGTCCCTGGCAGGCAGGGGGGTTGGAGCTAGATGATCTTTAAGGTCTCTCCAACTCTTGACAATTCTATGATTCTGTATGCAAACAAATGATGACCAATTGAGGACACAAAAGTCATTTGTAGCTGTATGTGCCTGTTGAGTCTCTACTGTCATTAGTAGGGACGGACACGACATGCAGATAGCACCAGCAGGTAGCCAACAGATAGCAATTTTATTAGTAGCAACACTACTTTTATACTTTTACAGAAAGGATAATGACCAATTACCTTCATACAGAAAGGGCACTAACCAATTAGTGACTAATATCTTCATACACAAAGTGTACTGACAAATTAGCAAGTGACACTTACATATACAAATTACACTAACCAATTAAGAAGCAACACTTACTAGGTAAAAACAACTGCCATAAATGGGGATAAAAACTGTACACTACAAAGAAATGTGAATGTGATAAGACTGATGCTGTGAGCTGTGGGAAGGCGGCATGCCAAGACTGTGGGCCTCTATGTACCAGCTGCAAAGCTCCTGGTTAGCTGACTCCCACCTTCTCTCTCAGGCTACCTAACTTCTTCTTGTGAGAAACTGACCTAGGCCTTGTCCAGCCTCCTCTCTGTAGGAGCCTGGACCCTACATCCCACAATAGCACACCACACTCTACAACAAGTAGTTTGGTGAGCAATACATTTGTTTTCACAGAGTCACAGAATCAGGAAGGTTGGAAGAGACCTTTAAGAAGATCAAGTCCAATAAAAGAGCTTTAAGAAAAAAAAAAACCAGCAGAAATGCAACATATTGTCACTGTTCATTTCATCTCTGTTGTCTTCTTATGCAGAAAGACAGGAAGAAATGATATACAATATAGTATATCTTCAACTATTCTGAAGAGCTTCTGGTTTCTCCTTGAATAAGGATTAAAGGAAAAGCTTTAATTTGGGATTTTTTTTATTAAATACTTTGCTGAGTACCTACTTCAAGTAAAACACCTCAGTTAAAGTCTGTGTGTTGCCAAATATGTTTTATTCCTTTACTTTTCCTTTGCAGTGACCATGAGTGTTAATTGTTCCTAATTTGATTTTTGATGGGTTCTTACCTAATTAGCACTCAAAGAGTTTTTCCAAACTTCAAAAGATGTTCTGATGAAGAGGACAAAGACTCATTACCGTTCTTTACATATCAGCACAAAAGCTTCCTAATGACCGAAAGAAAATACATTTTCCTCTTCTTGCCTGACCTATCAAGCACTCTGATTTTCTCATCTCATTTCTATATTGGAAAGCCTCAGTCTTGGAATCTGACACATTTTGCTAATGTAAGATATGTGCTTCTATTGCTCTGACTACTAATTAATCTTTATAATTACAGCATCTTCCAACAAGAATTGTGTTCATAAGCTGGGTAATAGCAGTTAAAAGGAAAGAAGTGCCTTCATCTGCACTGTAGATTAAAATACCTTCACTTGAAGGAAGTTGGTGAAAGAGAAATACCAATTTATAGTGATAGACTTGAACTTAGGAAGATTTAAATATGACTTGATCACAATCTGTTTTGTTGTTTTCTTATTCTCTCTCCAGCTTTTTCAGGGACAACGTTAATAGTTTGTTATGACAGATCAGGTGGAGGAACTCTTAAATGGAATCCTTGACATCCACAACATGACAGTATTACTTTTCTGTCTGGAGAGACCATAGCTAACTGGTTTGATATCTCAGGGGGGGAAGAAAAGCCCCAAACCCCAAAACTCTACAAACAATCCTTCCTAGATCCATTTAAAAATGACAAATCTTTTTTACACCAACTCCTGTGTGAGTTTATAATACATCAGACTTGCTTAAGTGAATATTACTTTTCCTGATAGCAAGGCTATTAATGCAGGTGTTCCTGTCTATCTTTGGCAGATGGATTTGTGTCTCCATCTGTCTGTATCATGTTGAGTCATTTTCATGTTTGTAAACCTGTATTTTATTTGACCAGATCAGAATTTATTCCTTATCACTGTAATTTATGGAGATTTTTGCAATTTAAGGCTTGCTACACGTAACAGCTGAAGTCAACCTTTATCTCTAGTAACATAGTTAAGGAAATTGTCACACTTTCTACTGTCAGCCAAAGATTAGGCATTGGGAAGGATTTGATATAATGTTTTATTCTTGAGGAGGGAAATTAAGCATATTTAGACTGATATAAGTGGGGCTGATATAATTCATTTAACTAATCAGCTAATATATCTTGTTGAAATGCATAAATCCCCATAGAATTCAGGAGGAAATTTAAATTAGTGTATATTTATATACATATACTTCTTATTGTGGTCTTTCCTTTGTGTTGAAACACAAGGGTTGAAACTCTCTTTACAGACTAGGGGTTTAATCATCAGGGTTTCAAGTACTACTTAAGTTGGAACCACAATTCAGGATGAATTACAAATTCTGCCAAAAGCACCTGATTCTCTGCATTTTGTGTAAAAGCTGCTACAAAATTCTTCTTTCTAACTCATGTTAGAAGTAGCCAAAGTGGTTTTTGGCATGAGTTGGAACATCTAATGTTTCTCTGCCAGGTTTAAATGACATTAAAGTGGTGTCAAGCACTGACACTGTGCCCAGGGAAGAGGGTAGGAGAGAGAATAGTGTACAGACTAAAATAGCCATTTGGGTATTCCAGGGATATCTGCTGCTCAGGGAAAAGAATTTAGCCCTCGAGCACAATGCACAAAACCAAAAACTCCTCAGTGATTATCTCTTTCCAGACATTATCAAGCTTTTTGAAGATAAGTTACCATGTAACCTTCAGGCTTGATATTGTACAATGAGACTTAACAGTCTGGAAAGAATAAATTAGGAAGCAGTTGCATATTTAAGGCTGTTTAGAAGTTACAAAGCCCTTTCATTTGTGGTCAACTCCATAACCACAAATGGAGTGTTTATCCCCTGTTGAATGAAGTTATAATGACCATTTTAGTGTGGACTAAAGAAACTGGAATACAAAACACCAGACTTCAAAACAGTAGTAGAGAAAAATATCCTTTTGTCAAACAAATAATATACAGAGGTAAAAGCTGCTTTGAATTTCAAAGCCTAGTGTTTTCTGTTGCCTTTTGTCTGTTGGGCAAGGTTAGTATCAGAGAGAGGAAAGATTTTTTTTTCTTTTCTTAAGAAATATTGTCATACAACTGAATCTATTCACAGTTTGACAACAAATTTTGAAGGAAATATAGTTGGAACTGTCTTCTTCCAGATTTGCTTCTTCCAGCTTCAAAAGATACTTCATTTTGAGCTACATTTTTTATAATTATCCCCCCCAAAAGAAACCTAATACTTAGAGCATTTTCTTTCTCAATGCCTCAGAACATAGGAGTGATCAGTGGCTCAGGTGATACCCAGCAACTTTGTCACACTAATTTCTTGTTTGTACTCATACCAGCTCCCCTCAGTCACAGTTTTAAAGAGTCACAGTACAATGTGAAAGAAGAAGGAAAGCATTTATTCTCTGTAAGAAAGTGAAAAGAGATCTAACTCTGCTGAGAAGATAAACCCATATTTCAGTGGTCCTCAAGCAGCTCATTATCTTTTCTGCTTTTCATTGTGCCATTTTTTTGGAGTCATTTGAACTTAGGTATATTTATATTTCACATGGTGGAGAGAGATATGACCGGTAAGGGAAGGAGCTTCATGAATGTCATGGTTTTGATACCTCAGTCACTGAAAACTACAGTGCAATGTTTTTTCAGTATCACTCTTGGACAAGGACAATGTCTTAGACTCACTGCAGGCTTCCTTTTATTTCATTACTTGGTCCTCTTTTGGAATCTCTTTTGCTTTTCAAAAGACATATAAGACAAATGTCAACAATTTTGCTATCACAACAGTTAACATGTGTTCCTAATTAATTCTTAAGCAGATAATCAGCTACAAGTGTATTGCGAAACCAGATGGTCTTAAGATTTCCAGGGTATCTGGCAGGGAAGGATGCTTCATTATAAATCCTGTGTGGAAGCCAGGTCTGCTCACAGGCATGCAGTGTATGTTCTAATTGAAGGTGAACTGAATAACTTGGGGAAAAAAAAGAAAAATGGAGAAAAAGAGATTTCAGTTTTCAAAGTTTTTGTTTCACGAGTTGGTTAGGGGACAGTATCTAGGAGAACTGGTGATGTTATTGCTCAGTCTTTTTCATAGAATCATAGAATCGTCACAGTTGGAAGGAACCTTAAAGATCATCTAGTTCCAACCCCCCTGCCTGCCAGGGACACCTCCCACTAGATCAGGTTGCCCAGGGCTCCATCCAGCCTTGTGTTAAAACCTTCCAGGGATGAGGTTTCCACAACCTCTCTGGGCAACCTGTTCCACTGTCTAACCACCCTCACAGTGAAGAACTTCAATATCCAACCTAAATCTACCCTCCTCTAGCTTACACCCATTTCCCCTGGTTCTATCACTATCTGACCTCCTAAAAAGTTCCTCCCCAGCTTTCTTGTAGGCCCCCTTCAGACACTATAAGGCCTTCTCCTCTGCAGACTGAACAATCCCAACTGTCTCAGTCTGTCCTCGTAGGAGAGGTGCTCCAGTCCTCTGATCGTTCTCATGGCCCTTCTCTGGACTCACTCCAGCACCCCTATATCCCTCTGGTAATAGGGAGTCCAGAACTGGACACCAGATTCCTGGTGGGGTTCCACAAGAGTACAGTAGAGGGGGAGAATCACCTCCCTCAACCTGCTGGCCATGCTTCTCTTGATGCAGCCCAGGATATGGTTGACCTTCTGGGCTGCAAGCACACACTGGTGGCTCATGTCAAGCTTCACATCCCCCAGCACCCCCAAGTCTCTTTCTGCAGGGCTGCTCTCAAGCCAATCCTTGCCCAGCCGGTATCAGTTCTTGGGATTGCCCTGACCCAAGTGTAGGATCTCNAGCTTCACATCCACCAGCACCCCCAAGTCTCTTTCCGCAGGGCTGCTCTCAAGCCAATCCCTGCCCAGCCGGTATCGGTGCTTGGGATTGTGCCGATCCAAGTGTAGGACCTCTCACTTGGTCTTGTTGAACTTCATGAGGTTGGCATGGGCCCACCTCTCCAGCCTGTCCAGGTCTCTCTGGATGGCATCCCTCCCTTCCAGCGTATCAACTGTTCCACACAGCTTGGTGTCATTGGCAAACTTGCTGAGGGAGCACTCGATGCCACTGTCCAAGTCTCTGACCGAGATGTTGAACAAGACTTGTCCTACTACTGATCCTTGAGGGACTGCACTTGTCACTGGCATCCACTTGGACATGGATCCATTGACAGCCACTCTTTGGGTGTGGCCATCAAGCCAATTCCTTATCCAGCTAATGGTCCATCCATCAAGCCCACTTTCCACTAGCTCGGAGACCAGGATGTAACGCGGGACAGTGTCGAAGGCTTCATAGCCCAAGTATGAAATTATGGTAAGGCTTTCAGATCTGTTTTTCAAGAGTGCTAAATATATAGAACTATAGAATTGTTTAGGTTGGAAAAGACCTTTCAGATCATCAAGTCCNATTTATGACCAAAATAGTGAGCAGTGAATAACAAAGACTTGATAAAAAATACTTTGACGAGGCATATTTGCACTCTTTTAGTGCAGGGGTGGAGAAAAAGGAGACCCGTTGACAGAAAAAAACACCCAAAACCCACAGTGGCTGCTTAGTGACATTCTTTAGTGGCATGGTGGTGAGAGGTTGACTGTTGGAGTTGGTGATCTTAGAGATCTCTTCCAACCTTAATGGTTCTGTGAAGATAACTTCAGTCAACAGGAATTTTTCCCTTGTCAAGGTTGAAATTTGGCTTCTAACACTGTGTTTTGGCAGACAGTTGGCCTAACTGAGCTTTCCTGAGTAATATTCTGGTGGTCTCAGAAAATGTTGAGGTGTCCTAGCTTTAGTGAGCACATAATATTCTGTGATATTTCTACTGCAATTGCAAACAGTAAGCATTTTTCACAGGTAACTTCAAACATGACATTTAGAAGAGAGGATCAGGCTTGAGGTCATTTAATTTGGTGCTTTTATTCCACAGAAGTAACATCTCTGACCATGAAGGTGGTGAGATATTTTAGAGATGTGAAACATTTTAGGGCATGTCCAAGTTGGATAGTGTTGGGGTTTTATATCTAACTACCAGTTAGCTAATGAATTTAAGCAGAGAAGTGCAAGTTTTTGTGCTTTTAGTGAAGAGCAGCTGCTGTAACTTTAATAACTCCTTCCCCACAAGCATGACAAAGCCCTTTTTAAAAGGTATTCAGTCTGACATTGCCTATTTTCTGTAGCAATCAGTCATATAGTATAAATTATACATTATATGCAACACTTTCACCATGTTGCCTCATGTCCTTTGAAAATCTGTTACTCTTCTGAGACAGCAAGAAGACAGAATCTCACTGCATCTATAAACAGTTCTGGGTTTAGACTTTTCTTATAGTTTCCCCATTGTACAGAAAACATTATTTTGTTTTCATTCTTCTAGATTTTCCACATTCCTGGTTTGTTGGGGTTTTTTTTCATCTTTTCCGTCTCTAATGACCCTAAATTTGTTATACCCTGCTGACACCACAGGACTGGATTGCAAACCAGTGTGATAGGATTTTGGTCATGATTTTTTACCCTTTTAGAGCAATTATATAGCTAAAAATGTAGCACTATTTAATAGTTTTGAATTTTTGTGCAAGGTCTTTCTTCCTGTGGTATATTAGAAGCAAATATCTTTACTGGCAATTGTTTTGGAGAGCAAAAGAATGAAAAGAGATGGAGTGAATTTACCATTAAAATGGAGTATAAATGGAGCTACTGTTGCACAAATACATTATATTACTGTTACTTCTACAGCTCAATTAACCTCAATTAGTTTATTACTTAAACAAAATTACCTGTTTGCAGCTGGTAGATCAGAACATTAACCATTATTAATATTCTATCAGTCAAAGCAGCATTAAAATAGAAGCCTACCTCTTCAGGAAGGTGTAAGTTGTAAGACAGATGATATTTCAGTTCTCAAAGGCTTTGCATCATGGCAAGAAAAGGCAAAGACATGGTATTTTTAATTTTATGCAGATGAAACTTGGCACCTCTGCCACAGTGAGCAAAGTGCCTAATTCTCAGGGAAAAGGCAGGAGTGGAGGCATCTACAATTTCTTGAGCACATGGTCCTTAAACACTGTTTTAAAGAAAAGCACACAGGTTATTCCTAGAATGTGAGGTTTGTTTTGCACCAGGGCAAAGAAGAGGGAAAATAATCAGTATTTCTGGAAATCCTTTGCTGGTGGTTATTGGGTTACATTCCAGATGTTGGATGTGTGGTGTAAAAAAACAGCTGGAGGTGAGAGCAGCTCTGAGTGCAATCTGGAGTTCACAATAACTGGGGGGCTCGAAGTCTTCTGTTTGCTAAATGAATGTTTTAACTGCAGACTTGTCCCCACATGAGAATGACTTGAGCCATGGCAGCGTTGGGTGGATGGCTGGACTCAATGATCTCAGAGGTCTTTTCAAACCAGAATGATTCTGTCATTCTAACTTGTCTTCCTAAGAGGTCTGAACACCAAAGTAACAAAACCATAAACAATCTGGATTAAAAATGATGCTATTAAAGATAAAAGCTTGGATGCAAAACTGAACAGACAGGAATCTTTCCTGTCTCCTTTAAGGGCTTTTTTAATCTGAATCAGTTAACTTGTTACTGTAGTTATATACTCAGTGACAAGAATTCTTCCTTATTATCTCAAAATAGTATTTTAGGGATCCTTTCTATGACTAAATTTTAAGCCTAAGCATTCTTCCCAAGGGATGCTTCACTGATCATCAAAAGACTTAACACTTGCCATAGGTGTGAAGGAGACCTTCATTCCTGAGGCCATGACACTTCCAGAAGCAGAACTTCAGCAGCACAGCAAATACTGAATCATAGAATCATCTAGGTTGGAAAAGACCTGTAAGATCATCAACAATGCTAAATTCTTGAAGAGAAATGATTTTTCATGCACTCTGTTGTAAGCTACTGATTAGGAAAAAGGGAAGACAAGGGCTCCTGCTCTAGCATTCTTTCATTCTAGTCTTAATTGTATGGTCTCTACTTCTGTCATTCTGTCATATTGCAGAAGATAATATTATTTGGAGATCAAAGAGCTCTGGTGTTGATTTCCATCCATTTGAAACATCTGTCATGGAAATCTCAAAATACCTCCAAGTAGGAAAGAAAAGATGAAGACCATTTGCCCTCACTACATAGTGAGAGGACAGATAATAAGGCAGAGGGAAGATGACAGGAGTTAATCCAGCCATTGCCTGAGTAGAATTGCTCTTTTTTACCTTCTCCAGAATCTTTCTGCCCACTTACCTTTTCCCAGTTCATATTCTAGTGCCTCAGTACCTTCTCCTGTTTAGGTAGCTTTACTTCTATTTCTTAGTCAGGATGCCTGTAAAATTGTTGCCTATGGATAGTATGTTTTATTCTATGATTTTTACAAGCTGTTGCAGGTTTTTGTGCTGCCAAGGCTCAAGAGCTAACTTGGTCTCCTCACTGAGCCATTATCTGCATCATGTTTCTGGGCCACTGACATTTGTGCCACTTCAGTTCTGACAAAGGTTTACAACTACTTGACCTTTTCAGTCGAGACAAAAACCCCTATTTCTGAAAAGAGTCTGCACGAATGTTCATTTCAGATTTTCTTTCTTAGCAGAACATAAAATTACACAGGACAGAAACTAATGACATTAGCAATATTGAATCATAGAATCATTAAGGTTGGAAAAAAAAACCAAGATCATCAAGTCCAACTGTTGACCCCACACCCCCATGCCACTAAACCATGTCACCATGTGCCATGTCTACATGTTTTTTTAATCCCTCCAGGGATGGTGACTCCACCACTGCCCTGGGCAGCCTGGGCCAATGCCTAAAAGCTATTTCAGGGAAGAAATTGTTCCTAATATCCAACCTGAACCTCCCTTGGCATAACTTGAGGCCATTTCCTCTTGTCTGTTAAACGTCTACCTGACCCTGAACTTGTGTGGGACTTGCTTCTCCAACAAGATCCCTAAAAGTCTATGGGTCCTGATGGGATTCATCCAGGGGTACTTAAAGAGCAGACAGATGTCCTTCTGAGTCCTGTCTTGATAACTTTTCAGGCTTCAGGGTATCTGGGGAGGTCCCAGCTGGCTGGAAGTGGGAAAATGTCACACTTTATTGCCCTGCTTTGGACACACTCCAGCACTTCAATGTCCTTCTTGGAGTGAGGAACTCAAAACTGAACCCAGAATTAGAGATGTGGCCTCCCCAGTGCCCAGTCCAGGAGGACAATCTCTGCCCTAGTCCTGCTGCCACACTAGTGCTGATCCAAGCCAGGATGCTGTTGGCCTTCATGGCCACCTGGGCACTCTGCTGGCTCATCTTCAGTCACTGTCAACCAGCTCTCAAGAGGTCCTTTTCCTGGGGGCTGCTTTCCAGCCACTCTGCCCCAGGCCTGGAGCATTGAGTTGGTACCAGATGAAATCTAGACCCAAAGTAACTATAGGTATAGAAAATGAGGTGTGAAAAAAAAGTGAGAAACAAACACTTTCTGGACAAAACAAAATAACTCTGAGTAGTTATGAGTGAGAATTATGCTGTGAATATATCTGAGATATATCACTTGATGTTTGTGGTGAAGACACAAAATGTCCTTCATGACTGTAAATGCATTTGTCATTGAAATGCTTTAGATAAGCAATTGTTGGTCTGTGCAATACTTCCATATTATTTAGTGTAACCTCTTTTTCTCCTGCTTTTTTAGGCTTGAGTGTGCAGATGTCTCAGAGGTTTTATGCTTGTTCTCCTGGATTCATTCTGAAGGCAGAATTACAAACAGTAAAACAATCTCAAAGGGATATTTTTGTTCCCTATTGCAAACAAGGAATCCACAGAATTTCTGAAGGAATCTCTAGCATTTGGGCCTTCTGGAGATGTAGAAAGTGCCTGGAAGGTAAAATACATATCCCTGATGAATCTCATCACTGAGTACAGCCTCTGGGTTGCTAGCAGCCTTACAGAGAGGGACAAGCAGCAAGGGTGCTGAGGTAAAATGCTGGAAACCCTCCAACTGTTTCTGCTGCAGCCACTGTTGTCCTCCACAAAGAGGAGCTGGAGACCCATGACAGCGGGGTGCATGGAATGGTGTCTACTGCAAGGAGCCCAAAGGGGAACTGGGGATGATATTGTAGATATTAAAGTATTTTCTGCATCTCTGTGTAACTGCAGGAATGTTAATGTCACATTATCAAAGTACAGATTGTGCCCCCCCCCTCACCTCCATCCAGAGGGCAGAAAGCTTCTCAAGGGTTTCAGAACTGACTACAACTGGCAATACAACTACTCACTCTGGTAACCTGAGTGGGAGTGTTGACAGGAGCATGTTGGTGTAGAAAGAATATTACAGCATGGCTGTGCTTCACCACTGGAGTGCAAAACAAAGTGTTTCATATGGTTGCCCTGTCTTCCATCTCAGCTAGAGATACCCTGATACCCTTGGGGTGTGGGCTGCTTTCTCTCTGTCCTTGCACTAGGCTCTGAGTTTCAAAGTAATACTGTCAAAAATGTTTTTAGTGAAGAGATGGCTCCTTTTTCAGTAGGTGAATAGATATTTTTCCTGTTCTCCTTCCTTTTATATCTATTCTTTTTTTTTCTTTCCTGACAGTCAAGGAAAGAAGAGGTCTCTCACATCATATGAAACTTAATAAAATGACATCAGGTTTACATCTGCTTAGCTCATCCTCTGATTTTTGTCCTGCTTTCATATTCCCTATGTGTGTCTGTGTGTCTATGACCAAAACACAGATGAGTAGGACAGTCAAATTTCATTAGTAAGATCACTTTTTCCCCCTTCAAAATCATCCTTTTTTCTTCTAATAAAAGTTTGTGATACATTGCTATTATGATTTTATCTCCAGTACATCCAAAACCATTGGAAAACACCTCATAACAGCTTCTAAATAGTCAGTGATCACAACTTTGGGAAAGGTTTGGAAAGTGCTGTCAATCACTCCTATGTCCTTTTGTTTCAGTGTTATTCCAAGCCTTTGGTCTTGTTAGCACTAGAAAACACTGAATATAAGGAGATGTTCCTAAGCTCAATCACACAGCCTCCTCAGTTAATAACTTAGTACCTTCCTGTTTGGTAGTACCTATATAGTTCAAGAGCCAAAATTGTTTAGTCAGCAATATATCCATACTAAATACTGCAAAACTTGCAGAATATGAGACATCAACATTTTTCACTAATATCTACTAGTTTGCAGAGCACTGCTTGCTTTTCAGTGTTGCTGTATGCTAAGCTTGTAACTAACTTGCAAATAATACTGAGTAACTTTGTGCCAGGAGTGTGAGCTAAACCAACATTTCAAATCAATTATAAATTATCAAATTCAGGATAAATTGGAGTGATTCTTTGAAATAGTTGTCAGTATATTCTTGGTGTCTTTCAGTTATCTGGGTCTGGAAATGACAATCAGAAGTTGGAGAAGTTCTATTTGTTGACAGATATGCATATATGTACATGAGATAATCTCATAGAATCATTAAGGTTGGAAGACACCTCTAAGATCATCAAGTCCAACCATCAACCTGTTACCACCTTGCCAGTAAACCATGTCACCAAGTGCCATGTCTACATGGTTTTTGAAACCACTTCAGGGATGGAGACTCAACCACTGCCCTGGGCAGTCTGGGCCAATGACTAACCACTCTCGCAGGAAAGACCTTTTTCCTAATATCCAGCCTGAACCTCCCCTGGTGCAACTTGAGACCATTTCCTTTTGTCCTCCTGTCATCTAGGTATATGAAATTAGCTATATCTGGGGAAAAAATATTAAAAAAATCATCATTTCCTAAAATAGGTGGCAGAGAATTCACACCAATATCTTTGTGAATAATATACTCATTTCCTGTTGTCTCCAGAACAAAATATTATTGTAGATTTATAATATAACATTCATTAATCTTTCCTTTCATATCTGTCCAGGTTTTGCTGGGACAGCATCCTGAGCCAGCCATGCATGTCTTCAGGTTATCAGCAGTTTGGAGTCAGCCAGGCCAGTGACCTGAGTTGGCTATCAAGTGTGTCCCATCCCAGGATCATCATGCTCAGTATGAAAGGGGAAGTTTGCTGAGGGCTGGGGAGTCTCCTGCTTGGAGCTTCCTTCTCTGGCTCTTCATGGCTCTGTAACTCTTCCTTCTCCTGCCTTCCTGTTTATTTACTGTGACCACCATGCATTTGCTGGGGTATTACTTTCTATGCTTTATGTTGTTATTAATTTAGCTGTTTCATTACTCCATTTTCAGTTCAGCCCTGGAGCCTCCTCTCCTTTTCCTGATCCCCTTCTCTTCTGGGGAGAGGTCATGGGATGATAGAGCAACTGCTATAGCTTAGCCCCAGGTGCATCCTAAATGGAGAAAATCACAGAATCACAGAATATTAGGGGTTGGAAGGGACTTCTGCAGATCATCTAGTCCAACCCAAAATAAAAACCAATATCTTCTCTGTGAATTACTGCCAGATGCTTAATCTTTCTATGCTGTTGCAACTCTGTGAGTTTGTTTTGAATGAATTAGATTACTGCAGATATTAGAATGCTTTGTTTATCTAAAAAACCCCCTCTTTGCATCCTTAGTTGTGTTTTTATCTCAGGCAGGTGCTTCCTTCATTTAAAAATGGGATTTATTTTGTTCCTAAAGATTCCAAATTAATAGGAAAATTTACAGTGTCTATCCTAATAGCTGCAGAGGGAGAAGGGAGAGAAGTAAAAATTGGAAGGGAGAAGACTGGAAGGATGAGGCAGGGAGGCAGCAATGCTAAGGAGAAGTGAGAGTGGAAGGTTAAGAGGAGGAGAGGACAGGTGAACGTTGAGGAGAGGGAAAGGTTAAGGAGAGGAGAGAGGAAGGATAAGGAAAGTTGATGAGAGAGGAAAGGTAAGAAAAATAGAGAATTAAAAAAAAAGGAAAAAGAAAAGGAAAAAGAAACAGGCAGCCTTTAATTACCAGTCACATCTCTGGAAAAATAGGTTTCATGCTCATAGATACAGATGTCAAAGACAACAATGGTCCAGACTAGAAGAACACCTCAAACACTTAC
Source organism: Galbula dea (assembly GCA_013399015.1). NCBI lineage: Eukaryota > Metazoa > Chordata > Aves > Piciformes > Galbulidae > Galbula > Galbula dea. The sequence continues at coordinate 739,248 of VWZX01003670.1, read as the reverse complement.
TGTTCATGGGTCACCACTGAATTTGAGTTGCATCTAAGTTCAGATACCGATTTTTTAGCACTGTCTTTCTAAAAAGATTGCCAGTTTGATTCTAGGAATCTAAAAATGATTTGTGAAACTCAGGTGGCGCACTTGAGAAATAAATGCACTGGCCTTTTAATGGTTGCAAAGAGACTTATCTTGAGGGACTCTCAGTTGGATGTTCAGGGACTCTTAGCTGGATTTTAATTAATCTAAACCACATTTTTTTAGAGGTTGTGGAAGCCCCATCCATTCCTGGAAGCTTTTAAGGCCAGACTTGATGGGTCTCCGGGCAACCTGATCTAGTGGATGGTGTCCCTGCCAGGCAGGAGGGTTGGAACTTTAAGATGATCTTTAAGGTCCCTTCCAACTCTGGCAATTCTAATACATGCAGCATGAAGACTTATTTGTGGAACTTGTTCTGTCTGTCTTGGAGTTGGACTTGCTACCAAACTGCTTGACTTAACATACAAGGTGAGATATTTTATAGTTATGGGATTAAAAAACCCCAAACATTTTGTATCTGGAGCTTCTCAGAGGAATCATAAGAGCAGGATCCAGTCTCCAAACAGGCAACAAGGATTTGAAGAAGCTGAAACAGATCATCACTTGCAAGGTGACCCCTGAAGAAAGCAGAACCTATAGAAAAATGGGACCAGGCTGGGCTCAGGTCACAGAATAGTTGCATATAAACACCAAGGATACTAAGTAGAGCTTGGGGAAGAAAGAAGAGAGCATTTTGGTTTCAATTTCCCTCTTTGAAGATGAGTTGGGCCATCTCAGAGAGACTAAGAACATCAAAGAGTGTGGGTATCAGAGTCTCTTGGTAGGAAAAAGTGATGATATCATTTAGCCAAGGCTCAGCTAGTATGTAGGATTTCTGCATGGTTTGCAACTGTTGATAAAGTACCTCAGAGTTATAGAAATGCTTGCCTGAAGCTTTACTGTGTGCTTGGTCTTAGAATACTCCCATCAGAGTAGTTCCCAATCCATGGCAGTACAGCCTGGTTGTGCTCTGTTGTGTGTTTCATTGCAGACATCTGTGTTCACCAGTTGCTGCTCTAGACAGTTAGATACTTGAAAAGTCATCTACAATAGCATTTGGAAAACATCCAAGGAAATCTGGTCCAATAATATGGAAAAAAGTCACACAGCAAACTTAATACCATATTTTTTTCTTGTTTATCCTCTGCTACTCATTTCCCAGATCTCTTCAAGCATATGAGGAATTCCTCATTAAACAAAGATGCTTCCTTTGAATAAAAACATGTAAAATAATCTCACTGGTAAGGACAAAGTTGCTATTCACAGACAATTTTACATTATGGGTTGCTTGGAAAAGGGGAAAAAATCATAATACTGTAGATGATCTAGAAGCAATTAGGAGGAAAAAAAAAAAGTTAATTAAATCTGTTCTGAGCCTCCTGACACAGATGAGCAGCTGCTGCCTGTCCAACCATTCTGGCTGACCCAACACAGCCTTCAATTCCTTTGGAGGATTAACTGATTGGAGATTGTATATTTTTTCTGTTCTCCTTTTCTTCTCCACTAGTTTTCCTTTACAAGACTCAAGAAAAAGTCATTAGGAAAAAAAAATGTAAACAAAAATTAGTTCCTCACCAACATTAAAAATCAATTAGGCTGTTTGGCTGAGAGCCAAAGGGGGTAACTACTAAAATAATCCAAACTAGTCTTTCAATCAGTAGTGAATATTAGCTGAACAGGTTTTTCCTAGCTTTTATCTCCAAAACAAATCTGTTTGTCTCCTCTCCAGCTCTACTGGCACCTTAACTCTAAATACATCTACATATCTGAGCTGACGAGGCTCAGTGCTGCCTCAGTCCATCACAAACACAATCTCAGGGTGCAAAGACTATCTGGGGACCCTACCAGGTTTAGATCCAATTATTTGATCCTAGCAGTTGCATGTTACCATTAATTAGATAGAAGCAAATACTGCATAGAGAGTCATTAGGGTTATTGAGCCTGGAGAGGAGAAGGCTCTAGGGAGACTTTATTGCAGCCTTTCAGTATTTAAAGGGGCCTAGAAGAAAGATGGGGAGAGATATTTATCAGGGCCTGTTGTGACAGGACAAGGGGTGATGGTTTTAAACTAAAAGAGGATATTTAGACTAGATGGAAGAAATTTTTCACAGTGAGGGTAGTGAAACCCTGTCCCAGGTTGCCCAGGGAGATGGTAGATATCCCATCCCTGCAACCATTCCAGGTCAGGTGGTTTGGGGCTCTGAGCAAACTGCTCTCGAGGCAGATGTCCCTGCTGACAGAAGGGGATTGGACTAGATGACCTTGAAAGGTCCCTTCCAGCCCAAACCAGTCTATGATTCTATCACATATTAAATATACCTTCCCTAACAAAGCTGAAATGGATGAGAAGTGTACAGAATGGTGGAAGAGGCTTTGTCTTTAAGACAGGTAGATTCCCCAGCCAGTGCCACAGAGAGCTGGACATTAGTCAGATATTGACTGAGACTAGTCCAATTGCTCCAAAGGCAAAACTCAGTCTCCAAACTGATTTTCATATTGAGCTAACATTGGGAGAAAATTATTGTTCTCATGTGGCTCATATACCAAATGCTCTCATTACTTAGTAAGAGAACAGTTAATGGCAGCAGGTTGTAAAATGACAGATTCTTTAGATCATTTCATGGCTGGGTGGTGCTTGGCAGTACTTGTCTAGGCTTCAAATAGAGCCCATTTTGTGGAAACCTGAAGTTGCCATGGATGGTATTCCACAGACTGGAGAGTGAAGTCACCTTCCCATCTGACCTTGTACTGGAGACAAAAGGTCCCAGTTGGTGCTAACTGGCATCCTTAGAGGCAGTGTGAGGAGAGAATGGAACCTTACAGGCTGCAGAGACAGCAGAACTACCTTGGAGACAAACTTCTGCTGAATAAGCCTAAGACAAGGGTAGGAGCAGGCAACAGTGGAAGTGCTTATTACTGGGCATGGTGGTGATAGGTTGATGGTTGGACTTGATGATCTCAGAGGTCTCTTCCAAACTTAATGATTCTGTGATTCTGCTGTTTCTTAAATAGAACCATGAGACCTAACTGGGAGTTGGAGTAATGTTGTTCAAAGATTATCCAAATAATGATGCTAGTTGTAGGTAATTTTATTTGCACTTCATGACACATACCAGTGTCTACAACCCAAAATACTAATCAAAACATACTGAGGATTGAAAATGCTCTTGGATATTTATTCTGCCCTTCCAACAAAATAAAGCTTAAAGAAAGTAGTATTGGTTTCATAATCTGGAAAGTGATCTGCATCTCTCAAAAATAGAGCAAAATGGGACATCTTGTAAAAATATGGAGGATTTTAATGCTTGGTTTTGCCAATACAGTGTGTTTTAGTAGCACTAAATTCACTTGATAGCTGGGAGAATGAGTTGATACCAAAAATTCAACTTGCAATTCCATTTCCTAGTTTGCACTCAGTGGAAGATGCTTTCTTCTGTGGCAAATCTCAGAACAGAGAGCTGAGCACTCTGGAAGTTATTTCCTTTCAATAAATGGAGATAACTGTGTTAGTTTCAGATGGCTAACCAGATAGTACAGGACTGTGAGAAGTCATTTGTGCATTTATGCATATGCTAAATTCTGGGTCCAATATCAGATAAAACAGGGAGTACATGTTGGAGCTATTCTGAGCTCTTGCTTCCTGGTGCTTCCCAATATCTTTTCAAGTGAGGACTTAGAAGAAAATAGTGCTTGGTTTTGGTTGTTGGTTTTTTTTTTTTTAATTCAAGAAAGAACTATAGTGTATTCTGGCAGTAGTAAATGATATAAGAAAGAGTCCCGTGCAAGTCACAGAGAAATTTGACAAGTTCCACGGTTTGTGGAGAGCTATCAGTCATGGCAGAGCTATCAAATCTGCTTCATAAAGCACTATATATACATCTATATATATTTAAAGATATTTTGCAAATTCATTCAGTTTTGTATTTACCAAATTTTCATTTGGTAAAGAATATTAGTAATTATCTAGCCAAATTTGTAACCTCTTTTAACAAGAGGTTGTGGTGAAAGACTTCTTAGGATGTCAGGTAGTGATAGGACAAGGGGGAATGGACATAGACTAGAGGAGGGTGGTTTTAGACTGAATATTAGGAGGAAGTTCTTCACTGTTAGGGTGGTGAGACACTGAACAGGTTGCCCAGAGAGGCTGTGGAAAATTTTAAGACCAGGCAGGATGGGGCTCTGGGGAACCCAGTGTAGTTGGAGGTGTCCCTGCCAGGCAAGGGGGCTTGGAACTAGCTGATCTTTAAGGTCCCTTCCAACTCTGACAATTCTATGATTCTAAGTAGTTAAAATTCACACCAGAAAGGAAGTCTTAAAGTCTAGATGTGATAAAAGTGAAGGCATGTGACCTATGTGTGAGACTTCATTTTCACTGGTGGTCCACAAAATGCTGAAAAGTATAGATAAAGAATGGCTTGGGGGTTTTTTTAGTGGGTTTTTTTTTTTGTTTGTGAGCTGTTTTTTTGTCTGGTGGTTCTGTGGTTTTTGGTTTTGGTTTCTGGGGTTTTCCTCATAAATAGCTTCTATGTTTCTTTCAATCCAACCCAACATCAGGAGCAATGAACAGGTAACTCAATTATTTTTCTTCCCCTCTTCAAGGATAATTTATGAATTTATGAAATTTATGAAATTTATGAATTTAAGCTTCAGCATCTGCAAGCATAATAAGTACTGTAAAAAAAATATTCTGAATCTGTATTGTTTGATTTAACTACACTTTTTCCCCAGTCTAAACTCAATTTCAGATATATTTTCTGATTGATTTAATGCCACTACTGCCTATAGTCAACTGAACTTGTCATTCTTCTAACTCTGTAGCTAGTTGTATTTTATTCTTCTGTACAAGTCTAAGTATAAACTGCATCATGTAGTGGGCTTCAGAATAAAAAGTTGGCTTAAGGTGAAAGTAAATATTAGATTAAAATGTATTAGTTGAATAATGTATATAGAATATAGCCAGTAATATCTTTAATGCAACAGACAAGGTATCTGTAGCATCAGATACAGGATATATCCATTTCTGAAGTGCTGTTTGCTTCCTGCTCAGATTAATGCCAACTAGAATTAGAGTATTTAATGCTGGTTTAAAAGACCTTACCTGCAACAAATTAGGAGTATCAGGAATAGATCAGTAGGATTGGGCTATTATCACCAGTGTTTGACAACCCATACTGCATCTTATCTGCAGTGTGTTTTCTCAGAAGCTGGTTTTAATATTAATATAGGCAGTAGAGTCTGGAGCATCTGAGATTGGCCTCATATGGATTTGTGCATAAATCCCAATATACTGTGTGAATAAGATTAATAGTGTTTGTGACCTGCTCATGGACTGAGATCTCTTCACATATTAAGCAGGAGGAGGAAATGGAGGTATTAGAAGATGAGAATTAATCATACAGACTGGATGAAAAATCTTGTCTGGATATCCTGTCTCAGACATTTGTCAGTGGCAAATAAGCAAGGAATAAGGTGAGAAAAGGTGATATGTATTTATGTATGTTATCCTCCTCTTGGAATACTCACCCAGTTTCCTGGAATTAATGGTGTACCAATTTTCTCATCTGGAAACTGCATCCACATTGTCATGTTTAATGGCCAACAAGAGAGATATCCTTTGAACTCTTTCCTTTTGTGACAAAGCACTCTGCAAATAACTATTTACCATTAAGTGTGGAGCATGAAAAAGTATGTTATTATCAGTTTCAAGGAAAGTACTTCAAACAGATCATTTCCTTGAACACTTTTCTTTTTTCATTACAAAATAGAAAACTGCTTATTTTTTTTCCACTTTCTTCAAACTGTTTATTAATAGATTTTTATTATGTCATTTAAATAAACAGTGCTAATCTAGTTCATGTATTTCTAGAGTTGTATAGAGCCTTGATAATAACACAATGATTATTTGCATTGTCAGGCAATAATGATGCAATTCTCCAGCTTGAGTCAGCACTAAATTCCAGAGGACACTTGGACTTCACATAGGCTTGGTGTAGGTCACAAAATGACTGGTTTCTTCCATGTTATTCCACTGTAATATCAGGAAAGTACTTATGATTTAGTGTAGAGTTTTGGAATCTTTCAGAATGAACATAATACATAATCATCTGCATGTTTTAAAGTAAATGTACATGTACTCTTGCAGTGTAGCCCTCAAAGGATAAGGTCACCACTAAAAGTTGCCCAGTGTCCAAGAAAAAGTACGGTTTTGTTCTTTAGAGCCATCTCCTTGTGAATTCGGTGCCACCTATTTCTAATGTACCCAAGGTCTCAAGTTGCACTAGAGAAAGTTTAGCTTGGTGCTTGGGGACATGGTTTAGTGGTGAGCATGGTAGTGTTGAGTGAACGCTCAGACTTGATATCTCAGAGGCCTTTTCCAACCAGAAAGATTCTATGATATTAGGAAAAAAATTTTCCCCAAAAGGGTTGCCAAGCCCTGGCCCAGGCTGCCCAGGAGAGTGGTGGAGTCATCATCCTTCGAGGGATGTAGAGAGGCAGGGACTGGTCTGTTCTCCCTAGTGGAGAGTGATAGGACAAGGGGAAATGGATGGAAATTGCTCCAGGGGAGGTTCAGGTTAGATATTAGAAAGAATTTCTTTACTGAAAGGGTTGTCAGCCATTGGAACAGGCTGCCCAGTGAGGTGGTTGAGTCACCATCCCTGGAGGTGTTTAAGAGACGAGTGGATGTTGTGTTGGTGGGAATCATTTAGCAAGTTGATAGGGCTAGGACAAAGGCTGAACTCGATGATCTTCAAGGTCTCTTCCAGCTGTAACTGTTCTATGATTCTATGATTCCATGACATGGAGATGTGGTGCTGAGGGACATGGCTTAGTGGTGACCTGGTAGTGTTAGATTACAGTTGGACTTGATCTGAAAGGTCTTTTCCAAAGATTGTCTAGATGTGGTTGGAGATGTAGAGAAGGAAAATGTACTAATCAATATTTGAAAATATGATGGTTTTTCATATTTGAAAATATGAAGCATTTCACTGTTTAAGTTGTAAAGTCACGAGATCAGTGACTAAAGCTTGGACACTGTGGGCTCAGGACACAAGGCTGTGAAAGAAGCATCTATTCTCTGGCAGATTCTGTGGCTGTTGAACTGACAGCTCAAAAATTGCTTCTGGATCTATTTTTCGGTCAACTATTGACCCTCCAAGTACTTTTTTCTTTCATGTACCTCAGTCTTAGAGGAATTTAGATTCTTTTCCTTATGGAAGTTCATGCTCCTATTCAGATCTTCAATGAAAGTTGAATCCAATCTCCTCTGTTAAAAAGAAGGAAAATTCATCTATTCTCAAGTTTCACTCATTTTTATATACATAAATATTGCATAGTCTTTATCTTGGAGTGAACAGGGTCAGATTTGGATAAACAGACCTGTAAATTCAATATATGGCAATAGTTACATACACATTCTTTCTACAAACTACTTTATATTACTTTATAAAAATTCTTTATATAGATTTATATAAATTACTATTGCATCTCACACAGTGTGTCTTACAGCAGCATTGTTATCAGCCTGAAATAAATACAGCTTAAGAAAGAAAATAGACAAGTGGTGTTTGTCTCTCCTACAGTGAAAGGACATCCCACTGCCCTCTTTGGTGTTCTGACACTGAGGATAGATCTCTTAAGCTGTAAAATATAAATTACTAAGCATTTTTTGATGAAGACTGGTTAAATAGCTGTTTGTTCAGCTTCTTTGAAGTGAAGAGGATTACAGTTGGCTATTGAGGAGGAACTTTCTAACTGCAAGAGCAGTTCAGCTTAAACATTTCACCAAACAGTAGAGTGTCTTTCACTGGAGGTTGGTAAGAAGACATTGCACAATTATCTCTCCATATATTATCTGACCTTGAGGACTGTAACCAGGTAGGGCTGGGAAGTCTTTAGGCTTCACAGAGTATTTTGGAAGATGATATGGTTCAGTCTGTTGGTTGATACGTTTTTGGTATAGCTCTCTTACAAATGCGGTGAAGGCAGAAGGACAGGGATCCTTGCAAGGGAACTGTGAAAGCTAATATGGTTAATAGATGTTTATCAGGACAGGCATTGACATTTTCAGAGCTATATTTTCAGATTTATCTTTTTAATGGATCAGGCATTGATATTTTCAGAGCTATATTTTCTGATTTATCTTTTTAATGGATCTGGAATTTATAATTTTCAGAGATAACAGTGAGCTTGGTTCAACTTGTGGCAGAAGATGAGAGTTTGAGAGCTCACTTCTTGTAGTGAGAGTGACATGGTATACATTACATACTTTCTGTGTCAAATTGCTTGAGAAAATGATGTTTTCTAAAGCACAAAATCCTCCTCTTAATATATTTATAGTTATAAATTCAGATTTTGTGGCAGCAAATGCTTCACCTGTGCTACAGTCAGAAATAGCTCAGCCCATGTAATAAGATATACTTAACAGGTGATAAAAGCTCTCTCTAAATTCAAGTGAATAGTGCAGTGACTCCAGTCAGTTATGACATAGTAGTTGTGCACTAGTCCCATGGACATAGGAAGAGTTGCACAGTTTTGGTGGTCATTAATTGAATTTTCAATTGTTTCACAACCTGTGCAGTGAGTTTAGAACTAGTTCATATGCTTTGGCCATAGATTCTTCTGAGTGAGCTGCTTGCACAGTTGTAGCCATGAATAGCACATTAGTTGTCCCTGATTTTCCCTGATAGAACCCAGAATATTTTTGTTCAGAATTTGTTTTTCATGTTTTCTCTTTGATGTTTTTTATCAGTGCTGTGTGTTTTCCAGATGCATGCTATGAAGCTTTTCTTCTGTCCAGGACAACCACAACATATTCATAAGGACTATATAATTCTAAACCACTGTGTCCTTAATGTATTTGGTGCTTATTCTGCCTTAAGGCATAGCCTAACATTTTCAGACGAGGCAAAATGGATAACAGAAGCAAGAAGAAGAGAAGAGGCTGAGAAGAAAGTAAAGTTAAGAAATATGGCTAACAGAAAGAAGTGAACTAAATTCAGATGATAAAGGAGGTAAAACCGTAGTGAATGTTGATTATGGCGACTTGAGTATTTGTACTAGCTTATATATGTCCGTTTTCTATCCTCCAGACCAAATAAAAAAAGAGATTATTTTCTCTCCAACCCCCTTCCAGACATCTTTTTAACCCACTTATCTTTCTTTTAGCTTTTGGAAGAACTTGGAAAGGATTAGCAGATGCGGGAAATTCAGCGAAAACGAAAAGCAAAGCGAACTCCATCCTTTGGGAATGGTGAGTCTGGCTTGGCAGGAGCTGATTTCTTGGCAGTAGGATCTTACAGAGACATATGTTGCATGGGAGGCTGGGCCAGCTTTGCCATATTTTCTGCCTCCAAAATCATCCTGCAGAGATTTCCAAGGAAAAGTATTAAAAAGGAAATGTATTCATTGTCTTTGCATCGTTTGCAGCAAAGGATGAGACTGAATAATGAATTCAGGAAAGGCAGAATGGCCTGCATATTTCAAATCTTTTAACCTTAAATGGAAGGGTGAAGGTATTTCCTTCTTAAAACCCAGGCCCTGGGAAATGTTTTGACTGCTGACAGTCTTCTGAGGCTGAAGAAAATGCCAAACAGTGGAGAACCATGCAGCTTTTGTAAGGCCTGGAGCTCCTTTAGGTTCTGGCAAAGTTTTTAACCATTAACATGTTGGGCAGTTCGGTGAAGGGATTGGCTTAAAAATCAGGTTATGAATAAACAATAACAGTTTCAATGGAAAGATCTCAAAGGACATTATAGACATTCAGTGTTTGAGACTTAAATATTGGCAGTTCAGAAAACACTGAAAAATAATTTTTTTTCTGTAAATGTAGATCCACAGTTTCCATGTCTGCGCACTTTACATGCACAACTGGATCATGGATCTCTAAATTCATGCCTGTAAACCTTTTTGCTAGGGCAGGGAGACTGGACTGGATGACCTTTGGTGGTCTGGATGAATCTTCTTCTGAGGCTCTCCAAAGCTCCAACTGAACAATGGAATTCTGGTTTTGAGAAATCAGCATAATAAAGAAAAAATATGTCCTTCAGACTTCACATGATGTTATCATAACAACTTGAAGATAGTTCCCTTTCTTGCCTTGTCTGTTGGCATATTCTTCTCTTGCTAACTTTTGATATATTATTTATATTAGTGGCCCCAAGTCTTTGTTCAACAAAGGGATAAGCCTTTGGAGACTGAAGTGCCAAAGAGTTTTGACAGTGACAGAGTGCTCCAGGGTCCTACAGTTCTGCTACAGACAAGAGGCTGCTGTTGAAATCAGTGAGTAGTTCCATAGTTAACTGTTCCTTACACAGAGCTCGCTTCTGCTTTGCATGAACCTAAGAAACTATCCAAAGATGTAGAAGTGATTTTTGTTTTCTTATTTTACTCTCTTGAGATTTGAAAGGCATAAACACAGTTGTTTCCCCCCCCACCCCCATGTCCTCCATTTTTCAACCTTTCCCTCATCTTTCTCATTGAAGTGCTTTTGTAAATGGAACAGGGAATATTTTGTAAAAGAAAATAATTCCTTCTTTCAGTGTTCCCCTAGGGACATGAATTGTGACTGGGGTGCTAATTACTCTGCAGTAGTTATTGTGAAAGATCTTAAATAACACTAGAGTTCAGAGAGAGCAACAGTTGGTAGGGGAGAGAAAGAGGCAGAGGCAGACTTTTTAAGCCTCTAGATACATAAAGGGCTGTCATTAGGTATGGTTACTCCTCTGGGAGATGAGGAAAACAGGCTCTGAAATGAAAGAAAAATCCTCTAACTAGCAGCAGCACTGAGCTAGCAAAGTGTAGGAGGGAAAGGAAAATTCTATTTAATACTGGTAGTAGGAACCAATGTCAAGACATGTAAAAGACAGGACTTGACCATGAGAGAGAAAAATAAAATACAGTAAAATACATAGGAAGAACAGTTCAGTAGTAAAGTCAGTGGTCTACCTAAAATATTGGAATTGGCACTGGGAGAGGCTGCCCAGGGAGGTGCTGAAGTCATCATTCCTGGAAGTGTTCAAAAAACATGGAGCTGTGGTGCTTGAGGCCATGGTTTAGTGGTGAGCATGGGAGTGTTGGGTGGGTGGTTGGACTCCATGATCTCAGGGGGCTTTGCCAACCTTAATGATTCTGTGATTCTATAAAAAGGAGAGGTAAGTAGTATGTAGCACACAGCTTCCAGACTCAAGCTATCAGAGTATTTCCTAGGTTGAAATCTTCTACCTGTATAGTGTCCATGTTGCATGGCTGCATGGGTTTGGGTGCCTGCAAGAAAAAGGAAAGAAAATAGTGTTGAAAATGTGATTTCTGACTCAGAGATGATCATTTTTGTAACCTGTGAAGCCTAAATTGATCCTTTAGCAGAATTTCCTGAATACCAACAGCAGAGCTTCTGAATTGAGTGATGATTTACATTTCCAATCTTCATCCTGCTTAGAGCAATGCTACTTAGCACCATACCTTTCTAGCTCACAGAGGAAATCCTTTGCATCTTGAAGGCTGCATCTGTTGATGTGGCATAGTGTTGAAAAACTATTAAGTGACCATGATATTCATTCAGAAGCCACAAAAATGCTTTGATTTTAGAAAATTTGGTCCAGCAGGTCCATGTCTTTCCTGTGTTGAGGGCTCCAGAGCTGGACACAGTACTCCAGATGAGGTCTCACCAGAGCAGAGTACAGTGGCAGAATCACCTCTCTTGATCTGCTGGTCACACTTCTCTTGATGCAGCCCAGAATGCGATTTGCCTTCTGGGCTGCCAGCTCGCACTGTTTGCTCATGTCTAGCTTCTTATCAACCAACACCCCCAAGTCCTTTTCTGCAGGGCTGCTCTCTATCTCCTCGTCCCCCAGCCTGTATTGATAGTGGGGATTATTCTACCCCAGATGCAGGACCCTGCACTTGGTCTTGTTAAACCTCATGAGATTCATCTGGGCCCACTTCTCCAGCCTGTCCAGGTCCTTCTGGATGGCATCCCACCCCTCCAACTTATCAACAGCACCACACAACTTAGTGTCATCAGCAAACTTGCTGATGCTGCACTCAATCCCACTGCCAATATCGTTTATAAACATATTAAAGAGTACAGGTCCCAGTACAGACCCCTGAGGGACACCACTTTTCACTAGTCTCTGTCTGGACTTCGAGCCATTGACCACTACCCTCTGTATGCGACCATCCAGCCAATTCCTTACCCACTGAACAGTCCACCCATCAAATCCATAGTTCTCTAACTTAGCCAGGAAAATGTTGTGGGGGATGTGTCAAAGGCCTTACAGAAGTCCAGATAGATCACATAAACAGCTTGTCCCTTGTCCACTGAGGTAGTCACAGGATCATAGATATCATTCCAGTATAAGAAATCCTGAACATTCCAGTATAAAAAATCATTCTGATGGCAAGTAAAAAAAAAAAATCAAACCCACAGTTTTAAAATAGTCTCTGTAGAAGAAGTGCTGCTTGTAAAGTTTTTTTCTACAATATATTTTGTAAAGGAAATGTTTTCTAATTGTAAGATCCTAAAGTAGGTGCCCAAATATCAGTACAGTCATTGCATGGAAGTTCAAAATTTGAATATATCTCCACATCAGCAAAATTGCTGTATGTAAAGATTTTATTTCCATGGCCTTTCCCACTGTGTGGTGGATAGTAATTGGGTGTGGAATCAGAAGAATTTTCTTTGTGGCTGATGAGAAAAGAATACACTCTCTCCACACTTTATAGCTGGTATGTATTAAATATTCTTTGACCCAGAACAGTGGTAGCAAGGGGAAGAACTTTCTCTGTGTTTCATGTAGCGTCTCCACACTGAAGCATGTTGCTACTGAATTCAGGCTCATTAAAAAAGAAGAATGATGATCAGCCTGCAATGCTTATAAAAGCATACCAGCTGACTAAACTGACTGCTGGGAATTAATCAAATTAATGACAGAATGAAGAGTCAAACAAGGCAAAATCCACGCAAGACAGACCACCAGGACTTTATCATGAAGCTGATTACTATGGCTCTTGTTGCCCAGCACTACCAATGTGTTTCATCCACTTGCTCCATTTGACTTCCTTGCCCACTTCCCAACTAGGATACTTAATTGAGCTCATTAAGTGGAACTTCAACATTCCAATTAGCTGATCAAAGCTGATGTGAGAAGCACGCTCTTTGATTATGTTTACCTTTGTATTTATCCATTCTTTTCCTTCATGGTAATTGCATCTTTAATAGTTGCCCATCCCTAGACATATCTATCTTTAGGTTTTAAAATGTCCTAATAAAAAAGTTGGTTTCATATCTGAAATGCAAGAAGTGTCATTAGAACACACTGTTAAATTAACTATCCCATTTAAGACAAAAAGACAATTATCTCCAGATCATAAACAAGGCTGTTCAAGAGACAAACTACCAAAAGAAGGGGAGAGCTTGCTGAATGTAAACTGTACACCTAAAATTGTGCTGGAATATTCTGTCATTCTTTTTAGATCCTTGAGTGTTTACTGCACTTCCAGGAATGATTCTGGGCTTGTTGTGCCCCAAACCCTTTGAAAAGATACACGTGTATTTGGTCTGTTTCTCTTGTTTCACCCATTGCAGGGTTCATAGAATTAAGGTTGGAAAAGACCTCCAGGATCATCAAGTCCCATAGTCCACCTAACACCCCCATGCCACTAAACCATGTCACCAAGTGCCATGTCTACTGTTTTTTTGAACCCCTCCAGGGATGGTGACTCCACCACTGACCTGGGCAGCCTGGGCCAATGCCTAACCACTCTGGCAGGGAAGAAATTGTTCCTAATGTCCAACCTGAACCTGTCCATGTGTATCTTCTGGCAACTAGTGAGTCATTCTGGCATTCTTGCATCCAAAACCAGTGAGGTTAATCATAGGAGTTCTGGGAGTAAAATCTGGGAGGTTTGTGGTTTGTGATTTGCCTTGACTAAGATTTTAAGCATCGATAGAAATTTCTGGTGGAACATCACTGAATTTGGTGCTTCTCTGTCCACAAATAAGTTAATCAAGCAGGACTATTAAATTTTTTTCCAAATAGTTTATGCTTACAATTTCTATGGGATTTAAAAAGCTTTAGAGGGAAAAAAAAAAGAAACTGCTATGGAATCAATAAGACATTTTCTGCTTTAGACTTTGAATGTAGCTTGGAAGAAGAATAGCAGTGGGTAAATTACTGTGGAATGATTTGGTTTATGATCACTTGCAGAAAAAGGTACCTGGGAATGACAGATGTGTGTCTGATTGGATTTTGCAAATGAAATGCTGCAAGAGAGGAATGCCTGATAGAAGGGACAGCAGGAATTTACACCTTCCAAACCATCATCTCTGTTCTTTTTTAATCAAGGAGGACATGTGAGTTAATGAGTGGAGCAGAAGTCCCACCTAGGGAAGGCTCCAAGAGAAGTCCTGTTCAATTGCAGTCTGTGGGAATTTTGCCATCAAGTTTGGTCAGGTAAAGATTTCCCTGTAGGAACCAGAAGTCCTGAAATACCTTCTTTTGTTATGTGATGTAGACTCTAAAGTCACAGCCACACATCCTACCACAAGAATATTTTCTTAGCTTAAAAATGGTAGTTATGCACACATTACATTCTCCCATTCCAGAAGCAGAAATAACAGCAATTTTATTTTGACTCTCCAGCAAGACCACTTCTGTCATTCCCAAGGAGCTTTTTTTGCCTTTAATCAATAACAAACCTGTATCCCAAGTGATCACATGTTCCCCTATGGAAACTGGGACAATGAACCCAAAAAATAGTTTATGCAGTTCTCTCTCAACAAGAAATCCAAATATGACAACACATGTGGGACCTTTTCCAAGTCTCACATGTGCATGTTCTCTGTTTGCTTCATCTTCCATCACTTGCACTGAAAAATGAATGTCCATAACCTGCCCAGAGGTGTTTAGAAGATGGACTCACAAGAAATGCAGGATTATTTTCAGTGTTTACACATATTGAGCCAAGAGATTTTTAGTTTTCATGATTTTGTTTTAAATAAAAATCTGAAATACAAATAATTGAAACCAAGCACACACTGTGATAATTAAAATCCACACCTCAAGTCCTTGTATGTCAGTGCAAACATCTAATAACAATGCTTGACTTCTCTTGGCTGCAATTTCATCCATGAAACAAGGGATGAGGAAAGAAAAGTAACTGATGGCTATTGAGAGTGACTGTGATGCTCCTAATGTGCCTCAGCTGACTGTAGGGGCAATGAGCCATGCTTAGTGTCCCAGCTCCAGGGGTGAGTCCCTACCTCATCAGCTTATCCCTGTTGATGGTGTGTGGCTAAAACTGTGGATTAATGCCAAATCTAACACACCTACTGTTGTAAAATTTGCACTTGGTAGGAGAGAAAAAAAGTATTTTCTCTGCCTCTATACAAACACTCTTTTCATGCTAAGTAAATGGCACAAAGATTACTTGGGTTATTAAAAAGTTATTTAACTTGTAATAACTACTGCTCTTTTATTTTTTTTTTTACTGCCTTTGTTAATTTTCAGTGGTCAAACAGTGAGAGATACTTTCTCCAGTACATTATTCATTTTGGGTTTGGTTTTTTTTTTTGTATTTCTTGCAGATTTCAGAGTCTGTGTGTCTGATTATTCTGCTTTGGCTGGGACAGAACTCATGCTGGTCTCCAGGCCTTCAGCAGTTTGGAGTCAGCTGTGGGCAATGAGCTTAGTTGGCAACAGGTGTATCCCATCCTATGAACATCATGCTCAGTATATAGAGGAAAGTTTGCTGGGAGTGGAGGACTTCATAGTTGGGTTTCTTCTGTTTGTGCCTTTTCCTGTTTCTTCTTATTCTGCTTTTTCCTGGCCCTGGAAGGACTCACTCGCCATTCTGTTCTTGAGGACTGGTGTCTTGTGACTGCTGTGCCTTCACTGGGGTGAGCAGAACTTTATGTATTTGATATTGGAACTAGTTTTGTTGTTTCATTAAGTCTGTTTTCATTTCAACCTGTGGGTCTTGTCTCCTTTTACTCCTGGTCTAGGGAATCCTGCTGTGGCTTGAACTAGATGATCTTTTGAGGTCCCTTCCAACTCCTAATATTCTGTGATGCCTCTCTCAGCTGGGGAGGGTTCACAGAGTGATAGAGGAATGGCTGTAGTTTAGACCCAGATAAGGGCTCAGTGTTGCCACTGCTTTAAAAGAAAAAGTGCATATTTACCTAAGCCAGATGTGACCTGAAGACTTAAGCATGTAGGTAATGTTGCTCATGAGAGTGCATCTAGCAGGGGGAGTAAGACTAATTATGTGTGCAGCTGTCTTTGTAATGGTATGGGAAAGCTTTTCTCCTGTATCCCTACCTGCAGGATAACCAGAGACCTTTGGAATCCAGCTTGTAAGCTACTGTAGCTTAAAGTTGTGAGTCAAGGTACTCTGGAAACTCACATTCAAGCACTAAGGAGTCCCAAGCTAACAGTGGAGACAATTACATTCACACACACATTTAGTTCCCAGACCAGTGTAAAAGCTTACTCTTCTTTTCAAGACCCATAGGTTAAGAGAATTAAATATGATATTGGTCCTGTCTTTGAAGTCACTGAACCTATGTTAGACATTAAAACCACCAAACAGTGTGAAAATGGAGTGATAACAGTGTAGCTAGTAGGAGAAAAAGCAAGAGAAGGCAGTGGCAGAAAGGGGTAGTAAGCAGTATTTGATGGGTTGTGATATAGTTATGTTCTGTGTAATAAGAACCAAAGGCAAATGGAGTGTAGTAAGATGAAAGTAGGACTTTAACAGCACTAGTGAGAGAAGTTTGTATGGGGCAAGTCTCAGAACTAATTCCTGTTGCAGGCTCAGGATGAGCAGATGAACTCTTCATCTGCAAGAGGAGGTAATTGCAAAAAGTATCTTGAGAGGGCAAGAACTTTCTATGTAACTGAAAAACTTCAAACCCTTATTATCTGCAGCATTGTATAAGTGCCAGAACCTACAGTAATTAAAAAAAAAAAAAAATCATAATACACTGTTAAAATATTTAAAGTAGTGCAGTTAATACAAGTATTCATTACTGGGTACCTGTTCATCATCACTGCAGATTTCTCTAGATCTTTTTTCTGAAAAGTCAGTCATCAGATGATCACAAAATAATTTTATTGACAAATTTGAGGACAAATCAAGACAGATTCAGTAGCTTGACTTGGAGAATTACCAGTAGTCCTCAATTACTAGCTTTAGTAGTATAGAAAATAGCCTATATATTCATGGTGGAGCCATTTGATTTAAAAGAAAAGTATTATTGAAAAGGTTTGATCAGGTAATGCACTAAGACTTTTTTTTTAGGTGTTTATTATAAAAGAAAAATACTATTTTGAAGTTCTTTTAATTCTGTTTGTTACTCATTAAGTACTCTCCTGGTAATGGAAGGAGCTCCTTCCTTAGCCAACAAGGGAATGGTTTTGCTGTGTGTGGATTGACTGAGATTTTCAACACTGAGAAAGAAAGCCCAAAGGCTTTTTTTTTTTTTGGTGGTGGTTGTAGTGTACCTAGACAATATGTTCATTTTCTAAACTGTTTTTCTTGTTTCATTAGCAACTTTTCTAAATGAGGAATTCTCTAATCAGATATACCAGAACTCTTACATGCTAAGATAAATTTTGCTAATGGTAGGTTTTTAAGGGCTGAATTAAGAAGTAATAAGCTCTTGGTGATAACTTTTTTCCCTAATGCATTGTTGAACAAGAAACCCACTAAGCTCATGTGTGTGCTGAACAGGAAACAGGTTGCTTCTGTTTGGGGAATCCATTGTATACCTCAAGGGGGGGAGTGACCAGAATGGACATCATTAATGGTTCTGCATAAGAGTGAAAATAACTCTGTAGATTTCCATCTGTTTGTTCATTTTTATTATCAGTATTGTGGGTTTTGCCTGACACCAGCATGAAGAGAAACCAAAAGACACATTGCTCTCTGCAGTAGTGTATTACACTGAAGACTGTGGATCTTGAAGACTCAGATAACTTGTATTTACCTTATAGGGGTTTTTTGTGATACTTACCTTATGTACAGAACAGTGTCTGAGTTTGTCACAGAGTAGCCTGGGTTGGAAGAGACCTTAAAGATCATCTAGTTCCAACGACCCTGCTGTGGGCAGGGACACCTTCCACTAGATCAGGTTGCTCGAAGCCTCATTCAACCTGGCCTTGAACACTGCCAGGGATGGAGCATCATCAGCTTCTCTGGGCAACCTGTGCCAGTGTCTCACCACCCTCACAGTAATCTAATCTAATATCTAATCTAAATCTACATCATTTTGTTCAACAAGTTAAACCTTTGAAGCTAGTTTGTCATTAAACTGGGTCAGGCTTACACTTGCCTGTGAAGAGCTTGACAAAGCTTGAGACTTCCTGGGTTAAAAATGAAGCTGCAAGTCATTCTTCTACCACTCATTTGAATCTCCATGAAGACGAAGGACATGATACTTTAAGGCTTACCATCTAGCTTCCAGGGTCCTTGGGTTTTTGAAGGTCTAGAGAAAATAAGCCATCTGTAAAAGAATTGGCTTGCTTGTTTCCAAAGCACAGTGAAAGGAATTAAATATTGGTTGACAGGTCATATATGTTGTGGGTTCAAAATTAGAAGCTGGATACTTAATTTATTGTGATGGAAGGGAAGAAAAGGAAGCATGCCTGAAAAATGAGGTTTTAAAAATCTTCCTGATTTGTTTACAGAGGACTTGCTCAGTATAAAGGTCCTAGAACAACAGATGTTTCTAATTGCATTCTTAAAATGAAAAGCTTTTGTTCAGAGTCTGCAGCACAGGAAATATCTTTCAGCAAAGGGCACCAGCTGCCAAAGAGTGAGATGAGCTTGAAACATTTATCCAGTGATTGGCAGGGTTTTGCCCCATTAAACCTTATAAAGTTCATATTTATTCATGTAAAATAGGAATTTTAGCAGGTTTAAGTCCTGAAATAAACTAAACCCTTTTGACCATTCATGCAGTAAGTGGCCTGAAAGGAAAGACTGTAGGTACCTGTGGTACCAGCTGTTGTGATTTAAATCAGCAGGTAATAGTAGAATCATTTAGGTTGGAAAAGACCTCTAAGATCATCAAGTTCAACTGTCAACCAAACACCCCCATGCCACTAAACCATGTCACCAGGTGCTGTGTCCACACATTTTTTTTTAACCCCTCCAGCAGCAGTGACTCTACCACTGCCCTGGGCAGCCTGGGCAAATGCCTAACCACTCTTGCAGGGAAGAAATTGTTCCTGATGTCCAACCTGAACCTCTCCTGGTGGAACTTGATGCCATTTCCCCTTGCCCTATCACTAGGATAGGGAGAGGAGAACAAACCCCACTTGTCTCCAACCTCCTGTCAGGTAGTTGTAGAGTGAGAAGTTCTCCCCCGAGCCTCCTTTTCCCCAGACTAACCAACCCCAGTTCCCCCAGCTGCTGCTCACAACACTTGTGCTCTAGACCCTTCACCACCTTCCTTGCCCTTCTCTGGACACACTCCAGCACTTCAGTGAAGTGAGGAGCCCAAAACTGAATTCGGGATTCCATAGTGCCCAGGCCAGGAGGGCAATCTCTGCCCTAGTCTTGCTGCCACACTAGTGCTGATCTAAGGCAAGATGCTGTTGGCCTTCTTGGCCAACTGGTGTGCATGATGCTGACTCATCTTCAGCCACTATCAACTAACACCCACAGATCCTTTTCCACTAGGTTACTTTTAAGTCTTAATCGCTTAAATACTACTGAGAAGAGCAGTGTGGTGACAGCACTGAACAGAGAAATAACACTGATATTTCAGGACAAATTATTTGACATTTCTTATTAGGAGCAGTTTTTAAACAGCTTTCCTAACCTAAAAGGAGGAACCATCAACTAGTCTAACATAAGTCTTGAGAAATGAGTACAGCATTATTATATGATACATAAATAATTATTTTATAATGCTTAATTTTAGTCTTGGTAGTGATCAATATGTTGACTTCAGAGCAGGTGTTCCTCTGACCTGCTTGAATGCTTCACTTGTACCTCAGTTTCTCTTTTCTCTTTCAACTTTTCACCTATTTAAATCCTTAGCTCTAAATATCAAATGAAATTTCTAAATGTTGTGGTATTAAACAAAAATGCCTGCCGATTAATGGAAATTAATTCTTCTTAAACAAAAGGAATGAAAAAGTCTTTTCAGCTAAAAAAGAGAATTGTAATATGGTGGAAATTATGATGCTGAAGATAATATATAACTCCTGGAATAGGACTATATGGAAACTACAAAGTCTGGAGTAGCAAGAAATCATAGGATAATTTTAAAAAGAACCAGGATATTTTCTGGAAGAGAATTTCAGTTCAAAAGTTCAAATAGTTCTATGCTAATGGCCTTATATATACTGTGGCCACACCATGTTAATTATTTTGGGGTTTGAGTAAGTAAAATACAGACAAATAGATTTCCTTCCCTTTATTAATATGGAAAAGAAAGATTTGGTTTTTTGGGGGGAGTGGAGGGGGAATGTGTAGGGCATCTTTAGAAAAAGAAAAACGGAGGCTTCAACATGTTAAAAAACATGAGGTGGCTGAAATGTAGATAGCCAAGAGAATAATGAGTGGGGAAATATACTTCTGTTGGAAGACAACAGCCACCTTCTGGATTTTATTTCTTTGGAGGGTGTGGGGGGGTGGAAAGGTTGAAATAATATGATTCAGATTGTTTTCTGTTTCTTAAAGTGGGAGTTTGTGTGGTTTGGTCAGAGGACTGAAAGTCAGTCTTCCTGCTTTCTGTTCCCAGTTTCACAGGTGATTAAGTGTGCAACACAGGTAAATAAAAACCTGGACATTGGCTGGATATAATCTTGCTTAAGGCCCTAAGGGAAATCTTAGGCAGAGCAAGTAACAAAATTTAGCATGGCACCAGAGCAGTCAACTAATTAAACTGAGCTCCTCCTCTGCCTGTTTGGACAGTATTTGGAGGAGGAGTTTTTACCTACAGCCATAGTTCTTACTGACTTGGAACAAAAGTGGCAGAAATAGGAGGAGGGCTCCAGGAAAGTAGATATTTGGAAATAGAACACTAGGAAAATATTTAGACCCAGCAAATTTACCCTTCTGTGGCTGGCTACCTTAGTGAGAGAAAAAACTTCCAGGCAGGTTCTTGGTCATTGTAAGAAATCCTCCCCTTCAGTCTGAGAAGAGAGGATTCTCTGTATCAAAAAGAACCCAAGTTTTCCATTCATCCAGAATTTCTGCTCTGCTGCTTCATGCTTTTTATTTCACTTTTACATTTTTCAGTGATTCTGTGGAAGGGAAAAACCATATGTTGCAAGTGATCATTGTCTTTTCCTGTTGCTGTTTATACTAGATGCTGAAGTGCTTCCTGCAAGAACCAGATTCTCACTTGTGTTCTGTGGAATCTCATTCTGGACTTGTTTTTGTTACTTGGGAAAGAATTCTGAGCTCAGGCCATGGTTACAACTTATGTCTGTTGAAGCTTAGGTTAAGAGGCGTCTGATATCATTTGAAACATAGAATCATTTTGGTTGGCAAAGCCCTCTGACATCGTGGAGCCCAACCATCCACCCAACACTGCCATGATCACCACATGTCCCCAGGCACCACATCTCCATGTTTTTTTGAATCCCTCCAGGGATGGTGACTCCAGCACTGCCCTAGGCAGCCTGGGCCAATGCCCGAGAACCCTTTCAGTGAAAAAAATTCTTCCTGATATCCAATGTGAACCTCCCCTGGTGCAACCTGAAGCCATTTCCTGAGACTAATCATGCTGTAAAAATCAGTCCAGCTGAGAAAGGTTTTCATTCCATTTAAACAAGAAATTGGGCTTCCTGCTCTGCTCTCAACTAGGACCTCCACTGTCAAGTGATGAGTTTAAGCTGCATGAAAAGCAGTTGGTTTTAATATTGAAACACCAAAGCCAGCTTCTAACATTTCTTCCAGAGTCCTCTTTCTTCATATCATTATACCACTTTGTTTATGCACCAAGATTAGTAAAAAATAGTAGTACTGCTGTGGCCTAAATTATGAATCACAGAATCATTAAGATTGGAAGAGACCTCCAAGACCAAGTCCAGCCATCAACCTCTCACCACCATGCCACTAAACCCTGTCCATAAGTACCACATCTCTGTTTTTTAAATGGAGAGATGTTACCCAACTATAAAAATTTAAAGCAAAAGGTCTATTTAATCTGTGTTGTTGGCCAGGTTTAAGATATTCTGGTTCCCTGCAGCCTCTTTCTCAATTGTTTAAGCTACATCCTTGACTCTCATATTAAAACCAGAAATCATTGTTTGATTTGAAATGGAATTTAACCAGAAGGCTCTTGCTTTGCACCTAATAAAAGTATCTGCTCCAACATGAACACATGTAAGTCCTGTAATGCTAACATGCATTGGAAGTAATTTGCAGGCTCTTTTATGTGTCTCACTAAATTCTTTATAATTGACAGATCTATCTGAGATACATTTAATATTTCATTGTAGTGAAAATGAAATAGTGTCTTACCAGACAAATAAATGCTGGAATTCCAACTCCCAAATAACAAAGGCCTTTCTAAAAGGAAGTAATGGCAAAATTAAAGCAGTAATTTAAATTACTTCATATGCTAATATTAAATATGTCCATTCATCTGACAGGAGAAATGAAAACTCTTTGGAAAGCAAAATTGTCTATCCTAGAATATATATATCACATATGAAATGTAATCTATATGGTTATTCTGTAAATAAAACAGATTTAAAAGGGAACTACAAACTCAGCAACACCAAAACTATTACCAAAACCAAATAAACATTGCTAAAGAAGAAAACTGATACAGTGCCAAGATGAGAACTGATCCAAACAACAGAATGTAGATAAAGGATAAACATTATTCAAACTTTTTCTTCATAAAATACTCAGAAATGCTCCTGTAGGAAATCACAGAAGTGTAGGTTCCTGTAAAGGACTGTGAGAGCGAAGAGCAAATCTCATTTTCCCTTCACTCATAATAACTGGAAATTAAATATTGCAACCATAAATATGAATTATGATAAGTACAGCTGCTGGAAATAAAAGAAGAAGCAATCTAAAGTGGTTTAAGCACCATTGATTTAAAGCTAACATAGTAACTGAAAAGCAATAATACAGACTATATTAGCCAATATCCAGGTAATTTCTAATGCTAAGGAAGCTTCATCAAACCCAACAATCTTTGCTCTAAGTGCACAACATTTGGAAAGTGGATTGGAGTGAGCAAACACTTTTGTCCTGTGGTTTAGGCTGCCTGATGTCAGTCATACGTGACAGAGATTGGTTGGCAATCACATGCTTGGCATTTGTGCCCAAGGTTGTCTCTTGCTCCGTACAGCAAGTCCTCTCCTGTGCACAGTGTCTCCTGAGTGAGGATTTCTACCTAAAGATGTGGTGTGTTTGTGAGATCTTCCCTCCATCATCCTTTGGCAGTATCTCACGTATAACTATAATAATAATTGTCACAAAGAATAAGCTTCTTTTGACAGCTTACTGAATCCATAACTGATTTGCCTCCCTTCCAGTTCTAGTCCCTCAACATGCACAATATTTTGTCATCACAGATTTTAATCAGCCTAACTGCAGTTTGACTACAGCATTTCATCCACAGATACAGAATATTTGTTTCTTTTTCAGTTTGTTAGTCTTTTGTTTCTGTCCTCTGTTTCCATACATGCTTTCAGCCACCTTTTCCATTCAGCCCACAGCTGAATATTGGTGTCACCTCTAGCAAGGAACTGGGGTTTTAACTAGGCATTGCACGCACCTTACACAGAAGATAGTATCACTGGAATCTTATCTACTGACTCTTTACATTTACAGTAATATTATCAATTTGCATCTCTAAACCCACAGATGTAGCAAAATTTCAACCTAACTGTTTGGCAGAAGATCAGTTTTGGAAATAACAAAGATACAGTTTCTGTGCCTTAGTAATTTTCTGATTTCCCACAGCCTCATAAAACTTCCTTTCTTCTGAGTTCAGTGACAACAAGGCTGGAGGAGAGAAAAGTTTATGATGCCATAAAAAGAAGTAATCTGCTTCAAGAAAATGAATGAAAGCTCTTATGATACCGGTACATTTACAGCCACAGAACTTCACTGAAATTCTGGATTGTGTCCAGAATAGTGTGGCCAGCACACACTATTAGCACACACTCCCTATTATATAGGGAGGTAATTGTGCCCTTGGACTCAGCACTGGTGAGGCCACACCTTGAATACTTTGGGCTCCTCACTAAAGAAAGGGCATGGAGGTGTTGGAGCATGTCCAAAGAAGGGCAACAAAGCTGTTGAAGAGTCTAGAGCACAAATGTTACGAGGATTGGCAGAGGGCTGTGGCAGGGGGGTTGGACTAGATGATCTTTCAAGGTCCCTTCTAACTCCTGATATTCTGTGGTTCTGTGAAATGGAGTTGTTTAGCCTGGAGAATAGGAGGCTCAGGGGAGACCTTCTTGCTCTCTACAACCCCCTGAAAGGAGATTGTAGTAAAATGGAGCTCAGTCTCTTCTCTCAGGTAGGAAGTGATAAGACGAGGAAATAGCTTCAAGCTGTGCCAGGGGAGGTTCAGATTAGATATTAGGAAGAATTTCTTCCCCAAGGCTGCCCAGGGAGGTGGTGAAATCACCATAGCTGGAAGAGTTCAATAACTCTGCAGATATGGTTCTTGGAGGACATGGTTTAGTGGTGAGCATGGGAGTGCTGGGTGGATGGTAGGACTCAATGATCTCAGAAGGCTTTCCAACCCTTATGATTCTGTGTTTAGTTAAAATATATACAGGTATATATAATGTGACAGTGAATCTTGAGGTAGTAATGTAAGCAAGTTTGCCAGAGCAATGCTGACTTCACAGATGATTTCTAAAGCTTGTTTCGCCCCCATACCTCATGTAGTGCTGCTTTTTATGAGGAAAAGGGCAAATATATAATCTGCAAATGACATCTTGTGAAAGGATGGAAAAGAGCAGCATCAGCAAATAGTCCCTATAGATCTTATAGTCCATCAGCATACTTCTTTCTTTAAAAGAGGAAATTAGAAGTTGGAAAAAGAAACTAAATTTGTGATAGCTACTGGTCTTACATTGCCCCAGACTTTTCCTGAAGTGCATCTACACTTTGTTGACTTATCTTTATTCTGCAAGTGGTTTAAGAGTCAGTGCTTCCTCCACTTTATAAAGTTATGCTTACTGTGCCAATATATGTTTTCTTGGGTCTTGCACCAGCTTTAATTGAACTTGGTGGAAATAAAACCTCTAAATTTAAATAAGCTCATGACCTTTTCAGGCAACATGGCAATTGGTGCAAGCGCAAATGGAGTATAACTGAACTGACCTATCATATTGTCTGTTCGATTCAGTGGCTCAGAAAATCTCCCAATTCATGGATGGCTGGGCCATCAAACTTAGGGAGAAAATAAAAAGCATTCACTAGTTGCAGGCAAAGACAGGAAAACAACTGGTTTGATTTTTATTTTCTTTTCCAAGGTAAGAATTGGGCTTCCCATCTTGGAGTTATTATTTGTTCAACCTCTATTGTATCTCAGTCTGTTGCACCTAGAATTCAGATAGGTGTCTAATATTATAGTTCTCTTCTAGTAGCCTGGAAGGAAACAGTATTTTTTATTATTTTAAGTTTTTAGAGTGTAATCCAGTAGAACTTATTTGGAGTCTCCATGCCATTAATCTAAGTGGGGGAAAATGGAGGCTTAGTAATCTTTGTGCTGTCCTCTATAGCTAAGGTTCTCTTGACGAGCCCAAGTCACTAACTGCTCTATTGTCCTGCATTTTCCAAAAGTAATTATCTCCTTTGGAGTCCTAAATTTTTGATGCTAAACTTACTGTGCCTTCTCTGGATATGACGTTCATAGAATGATTAAGAGTTAGATCTCATCAGCATCTTGATATTGGGCAGGGTTCGTCATCAATCCAGATCTGCTTATCTTGGTTTTCTACATTGTAATGTATTTTTATGTCAAGTTCCATGTGGTTATAGATTAGAAATCCTAGGTAAAATCCTCTCATGCTTTAACTTCTTGTAGCTTCCAGTGTATCTACAAGTGACCTGTACATTCAATATTTAGAGTAGGATCTTCTTTCAATGTGCAGTAAGAGATTTGAAGTGCTTACACAGTATCTGTGGTTCAAAGGGGTGCATTTTAGATAATGTTTCACATCTCCTGGGATGGTGATCTTATTCTGGAAACATCTCAGGAGCAACCTCTTTAACCATTACTCCTATTTCTCCTACTCAGATACTTCTATATATTGAGAAGGTCCCCTTTTAGCCTCCTCTTCCAGATCAGTAATGAATAAGTTGAACAGTACTGGTCTTAACATTAACCTTAGTGGGACACAACTAGCTGCAGGCCTCCAGCTAGACTCCATGCCACTGACCACAACCCTCTGAAACCAGCCACAATGTGTCAGCTCACACCAGGCATGGGAGATAATCTTTATTTTGTTGCTGAGCTTTGTGGAACTGAAGCATTTGGGCTCTAGCCTACAGTCTCTGAATTAAATGCTAACTAGACCATGGTCTGTCATTCTAAGTTTAGGTGATTATAAACAAGCATCAGTATTCAATGATTTCTATGGAGGAGCACCAGAAAAATGTCTACCTTGTCTGAAGTTAAGACAAACTCCACTATATTATGTTTTTATTATGATGGTGTCCCTGCCAGGCAGAGGGGTTGGAACTAGATGATATTTAAGGTCCCTTCCAACTCTGATGATTCTGTGATTCTATGTTAAATAACAAGATAGTACACAAAGGTTCATCTTAAAGACTTATATGTAGGAGTCTCAATGTGAATTTTCTTCTACTGAGACCTTAATGTCAGAGACAAATTTATTTCTCTCTTTGAGAGAACTGTAGATGAGTTTTGAATTGGTTTGGGGGAACAACAGTCAGTGTTTTGTTACTGCTGGTGCTGTTAAAAAGGCTGAAAGCCTGGATTTAGTCTGTTATTTCTTTGTGTCTCATCTCCTGAAACCCCCAAGGGCTTTCTGTAGCTCTGTTTATTAAATACCCAGCATTTATGAAATACATGAAATACAATACAAAAGGAATATTAATATTTAAGATAAACAAGCTGCATAGCTAAATTCAGGAGATGAAATTTCCCATCAGGGGTTTGGAGGAACATACAGTAATTCTGAGAAGTGAAGTACATAAAATTCACAGGTTTGACGAGGTCAGGAAGGGAATTTAAATGTTCAGTGCTTATATATGTGAGGTTGAATTTTGAATGGCTCAACTCTTTAGGCACTTAGTTTGTTTTAACTATTAACTAACAGAAAAAAAGTCATGCCTAAAAAGACATTAGAATTTGCAAACAAACAATTCTGTGATTGTAGAAAAAAAAACTTCTGGAGTATGCATCCAAGTTTGGTTTATTTAAGGAAAAAAGTGTTCTGCTGGCTTAGGCATTTATCAGTTTATTCCTGTAGAAACCTGGTGCTATGAAACAGGTATCTATTTTTGCACCCTACCCTCTCTCATTTTGCACTTTGCAGGGACTATTAGTGTCATTATCCTCTAATTCTGCTTTTCACCTAATTCTTCTGTATCATGTGCTTGAGTTGGTAGAAGGAAACAAACTGCCAATGTTCGTCTTTTCTATAAAGTCACTTTCTAATTCCTTATCTTCCTTCTGCCTTGTCTGCTTTCCAGGCACAAGTCCTATGCTAATACATCTGCCTCAATGTTAAAACACTTGTACATTTGCTTTAAAACAGTACTCCCTCTTGTTTCTGCACCCCTCCCTCTATTTTTTGCACGCTGCCCTCTTATTTGTGCCCTCTTGGTTTTGCACCCCACACTCTTCTTTTGTCCTCTGTGCATTTTACCTTCAGGACATAAGGGCAACTCGAGCTTGACCAATGTGGTAGCCTCCTATGATGGAGTGACTGCAACAGTTGATGAGGGAAGACTGACTGATGTCGTCTACCTGGGCTTCTGTAAACCCTTTGATACAGTTCCTCGTGATCTCCTTACCTCAGACTTGGAGAGATATGGGTTTGATGGGTGGAATATGGGTTTCATGGGTGGACTATTAGGTGGACAAGAAATTGGCTGCATGGACACAGGCGAAGAGTTGTGGTCAATGGTTCTTTGTCTAGGTGGAGACTGGTGCCAAGTGGTGTCCCTCAGGTCTCTGTCTTGGTACCAGTGCTCTTCAATGTATTTATTAATGACCTAGACAGAGGTATTGAGCGCACCCTCAGCAAGTTTGCAGATGACATGAAGCTGAGTGGTGTGGTTGATACACCAGAAGGGTGGGATGGCATCCAGAGGGACCTGGACAAACTCGAAAAGTGGGCCTAAGAGAATCAGATGAAGTTTAATAAGTCCAAGTGTAAGGTCCTGCATCTGGGTAGGGGCAATCCAAGATGTAAGTACAGACTGGGAGATGAGCTTGTTGAAAGCAGCCCTGCAGAGAAGGACTTGGGGATTATGAGTTTGCACTCAACAGAAGATGCTTTGTTCTGTGGCAAATCTCAGAACAGAGAGCTGAGCACTCTGGAAGTTATTTCCTTTCAATAAATGGAGATAACTGTGTTAGTTTCAGATGGCTAACCAGATAGTACAGGACTGTGAGAAGTCATTTGTGCATTTATGCATATGCTAAATTCTGGGTCCAATATCAGATAAAACAGGGAGTACATGTTGGAGCTATTCTGAGCTCTTGCTTCCTGGTGCTTCCCAATATCTTTTCAAGTGAGGACTTAGAAGAAAATAGTGTTTGATTTTGGTTGGTTTGTTTTTTTTTAAATTCAAGAAAGAATTGTAGTGTATTCTGGCAGTGGTAAATGATATAAGAAAGAGTCCAGTGCAAGTCACAGAGAAATTTGACAAGTTCCACAGTTTGTGGAGAGCTATCAGTCATGGCAGAGCTATCAAATCTGCTTCATAAAGCACTGTATATACATCTCTATATATTTAAAGATATTGTGCAAATTCATTCAGTTTTGTATTTACCAAATTTTCATTTGGTAAAGAATATTAGTAATTATCTAGCCAAATTTGTAACCTCTTTTAACAAGAGGTTGTGGCGAGGGACTTCTTAGGATGTCAGGTAGTGATAGGACAAGGGGGAATGGATATAGACTAGAGGAGGGTGGCTTTCGACTGAATATTAGGAGGAAGCTCTTCACTGTTAGGTGGTGAGACACTGAACAGGTTGCCCAGAGAGGTTGTGGAAGTTTTTAAGGCCAGGCTGGATGGGGCTCTGGGCAAACCTAACCTAGTGGAAGGTGTCCCTGCCCATGGCAAGGGCATTGGGACAAGCTGATCTTTAAGGTCCCTTCCAACTCTTGACAATTATATGATTCTGTGATAGATGAAAAGCTGGATATGAGGCAGCAATGTATACTTGCAGCCCAGAAAGCCAACTGCATCCTGGGCTGCATCAGGAGAGGCATGACCAGCAGGTGAAGGGAGGTGATCTTCCCTTCTACTCTGCCCTTGTGAGGCCCCACCTGGAGTACTGCGTCCAGTTAGGGGGTCCTCAGCATAAGAAAGTTGTGGATTTGTTAGAGCAGGTCCAGATAAGGGCCACAAAGATGATCAAAGGACTAGAGTACCTCCCCTGCAAGGATAGGTTGAAGGAGTTGTGGTTGTTCAGCCTGGACAAGAGAAGGCTTTGGGGGACCTTCTAGCAGTCTTTCAGTACCTAAAGGGGGATTACAAGATGAAAGGGGAGAGGCTTTTCAGATGGCAGAAGGTCAGATTGCAGCAGGACAAGAAGGAATGGATATAAGCTGAAGGAGGAGAAGTGGAGACTAGAGATTAGAAGGGGGTTCTTTACCCAGAGGGTGGTGAGGCACTGGAACAGGTTGCCCAGAGAGGTTGTGGCTGCCCCATCCCTGGCAGTGTTCAAGGCCCGGCTGGATGTGGCCCTGGGAAGCTTGGTCTAGTGGGTGGCATCCCTGCCCATGGCAGGGGGATTGGAACTAGATGATCTTCAAGGTCCCTTCCAACCTGGGCTATTCTATGAGTCTATGGTTAGTAGAGGTTTAAAAAGATTTTCCTCTGTAAATCAGAAGCTGTATTTGAATTCTTGCATATACTGAACATATCTATTATCATCTAATTCTGCTTTTCACTTAATTCTTCTGGTTTGTGTTCAGGGTTGATGGGAGGAAACAAATTGCTGATGTTTGGCCCCTCTTAGGGTAGGTTCTGTTCAACGCCTTTATAAATGACTTGGATGTTGAAGGCCCAATAAGTAAGTTTGCAGATGAGTCTAAGCTGGGAGGTGCTGTTGACTCCAATGAAGGCAGGGAGGCACTGCAGAGAGATCTGGATAGGTTAGAGGACTGGGCAGTCACAAACCATATGAAGTTTAACAAGGACAAGTGCTGGGTTCTGCAATTGGGAAGGGGCAACCCAAAAGCAACCTACCAGCTGGGGAATGAGAGACTGGAAAGCAGCACTGCTGAGAGGGATCTGGGAGTTTTGGTTGATAATAAGTTGAATATGAGTTAGCAGTGTGTGCTAGCAGCCAAAAGGGCCAGCCAGGTCCCAGGGTGCATCAAGCACTCCATTGCTAGCTGATTGAGTGAGGTGCTAGTCCCACTTTACTTGGCACTGGTGCAGCCTCACCTGGAGAATTGTGTGCAGTTTTGGGCACCACAATGCAAGAGGGATATTAAGTTGTTGGAGAGCATCCAGAGCAGGGCCACAAAGATGGTGAAGGTTTTGGAGGGGAAGACATATAAGGAAAAGCTGAAATCACTTGATCTGTTCAGCCTGGAGAACAGGAGGCTGAGAGAAGACCTCATTGCAGCTTATAATTTCCTCACCAGACAGGGAGGGGTGGGTGCTGGCCTTTTCTCTCTGGTGCCCAGCGACAGGACCCAGGGGAACTGCATGAAGATTCAGGTTGGATGTTAGGAAGAGCTTCTTTACCCAGAGAGTGGTGGGGCATTGGAACAGACTCCCCAGGGAGGCTGTCACGGCCCCTACTCTCATAGAGTTTAAGAAGCACTGGGACAGTGCTCTTAGACACATAGTGTGACTTTGGGGTTGTCCTGTGCCTAAGTCGGAGTTGGTCTTGGTGATCCTTTTGGGTCCCTTCCAACTTGGGATATTCTGTGAAACTGCCCCTGTTTGCCTTTTCTATAGAATCACTTTCTAAATCCTTCTTTTCCTTCTACCACACGTACTTTTCGGGCTCAACTCTTACACTAATACATCTGCCTCAATTTTACAACACTTGCAAATTTGTTATGACAACTATTATTTTTAAAAGTCTTATTTTTCTCTGCTTTTCTTGTCAAGCTCTTCCCCTTCCACTCAGAATGCTAAACCTGTTCTTAAATTAGGTGTGAGCAGAGAGATACAGGAGAGAAAGAAAGGAGGATTATGCTTCTGCACTTGGCTTTCCTAAGTATTTAAATAGCTTTTCAGAGAAGATGTAGCAACCTAAATAAGTGAACACCCAGGAGATGCTGCTAAGTATAAGGCAGTTGTGCCTTGCCTCTGAATGACAAAGTTCTGTTTATTGATGAATCTGTCCTGACTTCTTGCTTTTATTGGAAGTATATATTTTGAGATCATTTTCTAAGCAATTTAATACATGGATTCCAACTTAGGCAGGTAGGATTGATTCTTTGGATGTAACTATTTTGTTTAGGATTTTTCTTGGCTGTGAAAAATTGCAAGCTCACTGAATAGAGAAAGAAAGCTGCATAAGGTTCCTTAATGAATGTAGTGTGGATTTCATTGGGATTTACTTAAGTGCTCTAGTAAGTGAGTGAAATGTTGCACTAATGGCACTGACATTTTAATTTTAGTTGCTTGGGTTTATAAAACCTCTGCAAACAACTTGCTGTAAACAAAACAGTGATGGAGTTTACTGAAGTGCTTTCTGTATTTCTGCTTTTTATTAGAGTTTTATTAACCCATGATTGATATTGCTGCATTGTGACCAATCCTGAAGCCCCCCTAACACCATGACGAGACATGAAACTATATTCCCTGTGCCTGTAACAGGAACACACTAGCCCCTAGGACTTCATTCCTCCTCTTGGTTGAACTTGAGAGAACATTAAAGAAGCTCTAAGTGTTTAATACTGAAGGGAAGTTGTTCTGCTAAGAAGTTGATATTGAGATCTGTTTTATTAGGATGCCAAAGATCTCTTGCTCATTGCTGTTAGTCCTTGGGTTAGGGACAGAGTAACCATCATGGTCAGTAGGTCACAGTGGGTCTTGAGCAATGAGAACAGACATGCAAATAAGGCAGGAAAATAAGTGAAGGCAAATAAGCAGAGGAAAGTCATTATCTTGCCACTTTGGGGTTTATTCATGGGTTATCCATTCAGCATCAAAGTTTTTCTTTTGTTAAGGTGAGAAACAGTTCATGGCTTTGTGTATCTGAAAACAAATGTTTATTTCTCTCCTAAATGTATTCTGTCCAGTCTATTTCCTGTCATAATTACACTTTGGGGTAGGATTTTACTGACTATGAAGAACTAAAAGTTTCTGGCTTAATGTTATTCTGAAATGTTTCTCATCTGATGATATTAATCATAAATTAATCTAATAAATTATAACTGGGCAAATAATGTTGTTACTAGTGCAGCACAGGGAGCTGTGCAAATGGAAAACGGGCAAACCTCTCTTTCCAGCTGGGGATTTATAGATCATTCATGTCTCCTTAGTGTCTGAATTAAATCCCTGTGAATACTGGCTCTCTGAAGAGATTCCACACAGTCAGTTCTGCTTGCTCAGCAGCCATGTTGTTGCATGAGAGCTGTGAGTGCATTGAACAGACTGGACAAGATAACCTCTCCTTTTTTGGAGACAAAAAATGTAAGTCCATTGAAGTTCTGTCTCTGTTCATCTGGAAGATACTTTCATGCATTCCAGGTCAGCTCCCAGACAGGGTAATTCAGAATCAGAGGATGGTTAAGGTTGGAAGGGACCACCAGAAGTCATCTAGTCCAATCTCTCTGCTCTAGCAGGGTCACCCTACAGCACATTACTCAGGATTTTGCCCTGAAAGTTTTGGAATCTCTCCAGAGAAGGAGATTCCACAACTTCTCTGGGCATCCTGGGCCAGGGCTCTGACACCCTCACAGCAAAGAAGTTCTTCCTCATGTTTAGGATTGTGACCTGTGGATGGCTGTCCTTCTAACCATGCACTAATGCAGGAGTGTGATCCGTGGCTGAGTGTCCTTCTAACCATGCCAGCATCCTCTGGTTCCCTGGGAATCAGGATAAGCTTTGGCATTAGGCTTTCAGCTCCCATGAAAGAAAGGAAGGTAAATATTTCTTGAGATAACTCTGGCTGTCTGATTCACTCTGGGAGAGAAGGATTTGTCTACAAGCTGTCTAAAATACGGGTGGGAGGAAAGATGATTGTTTTCTTGTCATCAGTGATAAAGGAAGTGTAGGACCAAAAGACTAGGAGAAGTGAAGCATCAGGCTCCAAAGATTACAGTCTAAACTCAAGCCCCTTTTATTTCCATTTCATTTTGTATTACTAAGGAACAATAGAGATGCATCAAAGCAGCTATATTGTTCCTTCATATTTCAGTTTTAGTATTTCCCTTCTTCTCTGCAAGAACAAGGAAAACTTTTTGGCAATGAAGAGCTATGCTGAACAGCAAGCCCTTAATTATTTTTCTGCAATTAATGACAAGAATAGAAAATTGCTCACTAGATCTATTGGGCTAATCCATGATTTAACCCATACATGAGTTTTTAGATGGATGTGAGGTTGTGGATTTAGAAAATTATTGGAAACTGTCTTTGCAGACATCATTACAGAACTATCATAATATTTGCTATTATTAATCTTGATTTTCTTTTTAAAGTAATTTTTTTTTCTTTTTGGTAATATAGAGATAATGAAATCATTATTTCCTTTCTGATCTGTAATGCCAAAAGCAACAGGTCAGTTAAAACATGCTACACATGCATCCAACATGCCAAACAAGCCTTTTGCTTTCACTCTACAGCTGAAGGACATCTTATTATGGTACTTGCATCTGTGAAACAAATAATTGTATTTAAAAACAAATGGTTCCCTATGATTTAATCCCAAGACTATATTTTTTTACTCTTTTGTACAGAATTAGGCTTCAAAAAATTAGTTTTATAGATATATTTCAGCACTTAATTTAGCTCCAATTTGGAATAAATAATGAACATGCTACCATGTACTTAAGAGAAATCTTATTCCTGTTGCTCAGGTGCCAGAAGGAAAACAGATTTTGGAACATGCTCCTTTCCTCAGCACTTCACTGAGCTGGGAAAGATTCTGTTTCCATTCAGTACATTTTACACACACAAATTGATTTCAGGTTCTGGTATTTATGACTTCATATTAATGTGACTGATAGTCTTTAAGGAGTGGCAGAATGCCTCTTTCTCATTGCTCTTTCAATGAGAAAAATAGGATTTAAGGAGCAAATACAGCCATGGCAAACCAATAAAATGTGCTACAGTTGTAATAAATTGGGATCCAATAAGGATTAGTACAGATTAAGTGGAGGTTTTTCTGATGCCTGTGGACATCTATCACCACCACTATCCTCACTAGTATCTCGATGCCTGCTTTCAGTTGATTGAGCCAACTGAAAGACAAACAACTACTTCCTTTGCCCCTTAAAATTCAGATGATTTGGTCTGAGGAACAAAAAGAATTGCTTTCAGAGAGAAAATGTTGTCTGTTATCTGTGCAATTCCACAGTTTTATGAAAGTCTGGTTACTTTGATTTCTAATCAAGATGTTCTTCTTACCTTCAGGCTTGCTGTCTCACTTATGCTCCAGCATGGGTTAAGACCAAGAGTGAAGGAGAATGATGTAATGAAAAGCTAAAGCCTGAGGCAGATTGAATTAGTTTTCATGGATGAAAAAAAAAAACCCAAAACCCTAGTGTGCTGCTGAAATGAGTAATGTTTAAAAAAGGGCAAATACACTGATTATTGTATATGTTTTTATTTATGTATTCATTTTGGTCAATCCTAAGGAGCAATTACAGAGTAAGACTAAGGTCACAGAAAAACAATGTTAGATAGTAAAAAGGATAAAGTAGATATTAGACAGGGGAAAGCATCATTACCAGCAGAAGCTAAATTGTACAAGTGAAAAGGCATGGTGAAATTTCTTGATGCTGTAATGCAGAACAATTCAAGTGAGAATACCCTGCCATGGCATGATCATAGAATCATAAAATGTCCTAAGTTGGAAGGACCCACGAGGATTGTGGAGTCCAACTCCTGTCTATGCAGAGGACAACCCCAAATATTACATCATGTGTCTAAAAGCATTGTCCAGATGCTTTCTTGAATTCTGTTGGGTTTGGAGCTGTGACTACTGCCCTGGGGAACCTGTTCCAGTGCTCCACCAACCTTAGAGTGAAGAACCTCTTCCTATTATCCAGCCTAATCTTCCCTTGGCACAGCTTCATGCTATTCCCTTGGGCCGTGTTGCTGATTACCAGAGAGAAGTGATCAGTTCCTGCTCCTCTGCTTCTCTTTGTCAGGAAGTTAGAGACTGATGAGGTCTCCCCTCAGTCTTCTCTTCTGCAGGCTGACCAAACCAAGTGACTTTAGCTGTTCCTTGTATGACTTCCTCTCTAGACCCTTGCCCATCTTCATGACTCTCCTCTGGACACTCACCAGCAGCTTCATATCCCTCCTATATTGTCATGCCCCAAACTGCACACACTACTCAAGGTAATATTCAGTAGCTGTTGGGAAGATTTGAGACCAGATATACAAGTGTACCATGATGACTGAGGAGAAGTTCTGTTTCCTACTAGAATTTAGAGAACAAGCTGCTAGTAACCTTACTCCCCCCCAACCCTACTCCACGCAATGCTGGTGAGCTGACTGTTAACGTTGCTCTCACTCTACCTGTGGCAAGGCTAACAGCATTGGGCTGCACTGCAAATTGGGTAAGCTGTGTGCTCCAGTGCAGAGTGTCAAAGAAATGTCACAGAGTTGGGGTTTTCTGAAGAGAATTGAGAAGATCCTGCAGCACAGTGACAATCCAGGATTGTCAGTCCTTTGGGAAAAAGGCTTTTGTTTTTTAAATGCACGAGGCAACACAGCAGCTGAAATCCCACTGTGGGCTCTGTGCACTGGCTTATGTTGGCAATAGGAAAATGGACACAGAGGTATGGAAAAAGACAGAAACAAAGCCACTGTCTGTTGTAGGTCTCTATTCCCTGGCATGAATTTAAGCTTAAGGAAGATTTAGAGATCTAAGCATCATAAGTCAAAGAAGTCCAAGAAGCTCATGAGTTGGCTGCACAATAGAACAGGTGTAGCAAAATCCATTCCTACATATAGATGACACTGATTTGATTTTTACTGGTTTGTGGAAAGCAGGAGGTACTTATCTTACAGAAATCCTGGAACCCTGTAGTAAAATCAATCTGTACCCTCTAGGGTTTTTCCCCAGGAAGGGTGGACTTCCATTTCTTGTGGGCATTCTTGTGCTGATACCTCATACTGATGAAGCCAGGAAAGATGAGCAGGTGATGCTTGGATTGGCTTTGGAATCAGACAGAGATTCCTAGACTTCCCCTGATTAGACATTGAGATTATGTTTTTCCCTTTGCTTTTTTAATACCAATTGCTATGAAGATTTCTGAAGATTATTGCTTTCTGATTGTAAATCTGGATGCATGTTAGTAAGTCTCTTAGAAGAAGAAACTGCAAACAAGGCTGTGGCAAATTGGCTTAGAGATGTGACGTTCTGTGGATGAAAGAGCAATGTCGTGGCACTCAGGTCCATTTTAGGCCACTTGTCAGAAAAGAGATCTACTAACCTTTTCTATAGTTGTAAAGACTGAAAGAATAATCACAGCTACAGAGAAATTCTGGATGGCTTTGGTGATAAAAGCTTTTACTGGTTTGTCAGAAATCAGCAATGTACTCCAATCAGAACTCAACAAACACCTAATGAACATCTCAGTAACTCAGAAGATATGGCTCTTCTGGTTGTGATCTACAGCTTCCTCATGAGGGGAAGTGAAGCTGATCTCTTCTCTCTGGTGACCTGTAACAGTACATGAGGGAATGGTATGAAGCTCTGCCAGGGGAGGGTGAGGTTGGATATTAGGCAAAGGTTCTTCACCCTGAGGTTGGTGGAGCACTGGAACAGGCTTCCCAGGGCAGTAGTCACAGCATCAAGCCTGACAGAATTCCAGAAGCATCTGGACAATGTTCTTAGAAACATGGTGTGATTTTTGGGGTTGTCCTGTGCGTAGCCAGGAGTTGGACTTGATGATCTGGTGGGTCCCTTTCAACTCAGGAGATTATGATTCTGTGACATACATCAGCAGTTTCCTAAGAAAAGATACCATATTTTTCCTTATATCCAGGGAGTAATAATTGTCCATAGAATCAAAAGCAAAAGGTAAGAAACTTCAATTTTAATTGAAGAGACACTGAGCAGGAAAATTCAAATGGAAAGAAAAGTTGTTGAATGATGAATCTCAGTAGTTTGTTCTTGTTGTCTATTAAGCTAATTTGCTAATTCATATGGACATTGTGGAGAATGTGGATTTTTGGTCTCACTTAAATAAGATAGGAAAGTCAGGGCATTTCTAAACTGGGTTTGGTTTGGGTTTTGGATTTGTGTTTGTTGGTGGGATTTTTGGGGGGTTTTTTGTGTGTTTTGATGGTTTTTTTTTGGTGGTGGGATTTATTTTCTTGGTGGTTTGGATTTGTTCATTTGTTTGTTTGGCTTGGGAAACATTACAGCATTGTTGGAAGGATTGTAATAGGAGATGATGATGGTCCTGGTAATCAGCTACATAACAAACCCACTGTTCAATAAATAAGGCTGCCAGCTTGCCACTTGTCAGAGAATCATAGAATTATTTAGGTTGGAAAAGACCTTTAAGACCATATTTTCTTAAAATCTAGGAAGTGTAAAGACACCAATTAATGCTCTTTGTTTTAATGTGTGGGGGTGTGGGTGGAGGGGCAAGAGCAAGAGTATTGTGAAATTGTAACTCTGAATGGAAGCTATAATATTTGCATTTTATATTTGATATCTAGTTTGCCACCCTCTGGGCCATGACAAGAGACAGATGCTGTCAGTACAAATAACAGCACTTAAGTAAGATTGTGACATACCTGAGTCAATTCAAGTATTCATCTCAACAAGGGCAACCACTTCTCACCTCTGTCCTTCCTCTTCAACCTGATAGGTAATGTATTATTTTCTGTTCTTTAAACTGGGAATATCCCTTTTCTGGAATGTAGGAGAGCTTTGCTTTTTCCTAGAAATGTTGTGCATGAAATACCTTTATCCAGGCTACTACAGGTATTGATACTGTAGGCAACAATGCAGGAGGAAAGATACATTTCAATCATGCCTTTAAATTCCACAGTCACAGGTTAGAAGAAGAAAAGTGCCATTAAACTATGAACAATAATCAGGATGATGACTACAGTGGCATTGGATTTTTATGGTTTCTTGATCCCTGTTGGGAGTTGTACTGAGCTCAAGTTGAACTCAATCTGAGAAAGGGGTAAAAAATTGAGTCCTTTTTATGACAGGGCTTGGGAATTGTATGAATTCACCAACTACTGTGTGACTTCAGTAGTTAATAGCAGTCTCTCCAACTGGCTTAGCCTTGCATTTATTATGGTCTAAAAGAACCTTGGTCCAACTGCTTCAAATCATTGGCCAAGAAAAGGAAAAGTCAATTAAGACAGATGGTTAAATGTGCCTAAGGAATGTAAGTAGAATCAAATACCATTCTTTGAACATTCATTAATCTAGGTGGCTTGGTTACCTGAAATTTCAACTGCTTTTGCCTCTGCTGCTTCTGATGTCTTTGATGCTGCAGGAGTTTGGTTTGGAAAGTGTAAAATTCATTTTATGTTTTTAATGGTTATGTTTGATGTTTATTCATCTTTTTGTGGTTTTGTTTGTTTGATTTCTTTTCTTATTAAAAGAAAATGCTAATAGTATATCTGAGAAATATGTATGTACCCTATGACCCCCAGCAGTACTCTGTTAGACCTCCTCCAAGTCCATCAGGAATGCTTAGAGCTAACAGCAGAAGCATTTTGGGAATTATTTCTTCAATTACTTTTTCCTCAAAGTGTATAGACAGAGGACATAGAGAAATACTCAAGTGGATGCACACTACCTGCAACCCCCTGCCACCCAGGTGTTCAGCTGAAGGTTTTGGAAGCAGCTGCTAGGACTTATCCACAACATCAGGTCCATGATAATAATGCAAATTGTGCAAGGGAAATAATTAGAAACTAGGAAACCAAGGTTCCTCAACAAAGGACTAAAAATAAAGACTACTACTGCTGCTGAAGGGCAACTTTATTCCAGTATTCCTAATATTTTTTTTTGCATAAGTAACTGAAATTTCTCACCAAGCACTCCAGGAGTGTTAAACCCAGGTGGTAAAAGGTTTCTGTTCTTAAAAATTACCATTATTTATGGGAAAATGAAAGAAGATAAACAGTTATTTTGTGAAATAGCCCCTAAAGATTCTTTTTTTCAGTGACTTATTCAAAGGGTATTATTGTTTGGTTTATGAAGTTTTGATTTTTTTCTGTCAGAAACCCTCTTAGGAGCACTGGAGGGTAGAAGAACTTGCTGCAGTCTCCTGAGCTTGCCTGCTTTTCTAAGGCTGCATAAGTAGAGCCACCAGGCACTCAGAGTATCCCTGTTGAAACTGGGTATCCTCTAATGAGGCATTGCATGGTATCCTTCTGATAGCCAGGAATATATGGGAGCTCCTCCTTGGATTTTTTTTCTTGCTCTTGTTAACTTTTGCTGTCTTTTTCAATATACCTTAGTTTCTTTCTTGCTTTTCCAGGTGCCAGCTTTTGCTGTCCTCCTATATTGTATCAGGCTCTCCTCCTCACATAGTCAGCAGAGCACTCAGGACCACAACTGTGTTGGCATAACATTCTGAGAAAAAATTTAAAAGTTGGAATTTAATCACTGGAAATTAACTTTTGGTGTTTGGTTTTGGTTCTCTGGGAGTTTTTGAGGGGTGGGATTTTTATTTTTAATGTGGGCAGGTGTTTTCCAACCACAAGGCTTCAGTTTCAGCTGTATCTGTATTTAAGATTACCAGCATCGTGCTGGAGTCATAAGTCACTGTGGGAACCTTCTAGCTCCTGATTTCTTTCAGTACAGAGCCTCCTTCTGCCTTATAGTACAAACCCTGTTCTTGTAAAACACAAGGAAGTCATTACAGACCAAATTCTTATGTCAAGCTCTCCCAAACAAACTAAATACTGATTAGTAATGGCTTCTTACCTGCAAAATGAAATAGTCTATGTAATCAAAGTCATTTGGGTTTATAATTGAGGTGATGGGACCACAAATGAGCATGGTCCATTTTCATGCAAGATTTGTAGGTGCTAAAAGTCCTCCTAAAATACAACCTGGCAAAGACAGCACATAGTTGGCCATTAAATGATACTACAAGGAATGCTTGTTACAGGGTGGCTGGAGAAAAGTCATCCTGAGAGACTCTTCAGTGGCAGCAAGTCCCATCTCACTCCCATGGAGAACCAAATTTAGGAAGGGCTGCAAACTAGGCTACCCACAGACCACCATCAGCTTGTCTAGCTGTTCCTTGGATCTGACTGACTTTCTGGTGGCAGGCACACAACCTGGAATGTGGAAGAGACAAAAAGACAATCTGACAAGTGCTCTATGAAAGGTTTTCAACCACTGTATTAAGTTGCATGAACAAAGAAGGCCTGACACACACACACACAAAAAAATCTCTTAGCTACCTGACTTGTTTGTGTTATTATAGGACAAGGGGTGATGGTTTGAAACTAAAAAGAGATTTAGACTGGATAGAGTAGAAACAAAGTTTTACACTGAGGGTGGTGAGACACTGGACCAGGTTGCCCAAAGAGGTAGTAGAACCATTCCAGCTCAGGTTGTTTGGGGCTTTGAACAACCTGATCTAGTTGCAGATGTCCCTGCTGACTGCAGGGGTTTGGACTAGATGACCTTGAAAGGTCCCTTCCCACCCAAACCACTCTAAGATTCTATGACTTCTTTTTTGCTAAACATGTTGTAGTATCTACTTTAACCAGAGCTAGCATCATTTCATGCTTATCTCATGCAGAATGCTTTCTGTGGTGTTATCTCCCAGTTTTTCATATCTGAGACATAGGAAAGTAAAATTAAATGAATTCTAACAAACTACCTACTCACAGTATTTGTTTTCAGTTTTCTTTACTCAGCCATTCTGACACCCCCTTTTTTTTTCTTCCCCAGTGATTCAAAGAATTAAGTTTCCAAGCAGAATTTTTTAATCCTACTTCCAAACAGGAAATTTTTACTGATGTAAACAGGTTTTATTACAAGTTGCTACTCTTCCTGTCTCTCTCTCCTCCATATACACCCCATTGGTTTATTGTACTTATTTATTTCCTGTAAGAAAGCCACTGGAGAACATACAGAGTCTCAAATATTGCAGAAATCTCTACTAAAACACCTCTTATGTTTTAGTTTTAGTACTTTTTTTCCCCTTCATTATTAAGACTGCTCCCTGGTCAAAATAAATACGAAAGTGTCTTCTGCCTCCAAAGATTTTCGCATAATGTCTAATATTCTCTTTTTTTTCTCAATTTCTGGCAAAAGGGAGACTAAAATAGGGTTTAATGGTTGAGCCATGTTCATTTATAGACCCATGAAGGCTCTGGTGTTGAATATTTTATCATGTATGTGGCAAAATGGCTCTGTTGAACTAGCCAAATGTTGCTTGTGTTCAGGTCTTTAACAGTGCTGATGCTTGCTTTGATTCACATCTTACTTCTTTGGAAGTTGATTCAATGACTGCTAGAGACATATTTGTCTTGACACCTGCTGCTAAAGCTGCAGCTATGGAAAAACAAGGGAAGCTACCAGGCCAAAGGCAGGTATTTCTGTGGGAAAGGACCTTCTGGGGAGATTTGGAGATCAGGTTTCTGATTCTACACCAGCTCCCTGAAAGGTGAACTGAGCATGCCATACACATCTTACTACTTTAGAAATTTGAAGAGTTTATGAAGAAATGGGTTTAGGAATTGGGAATAAATTTCAGCTTGGGTGATGGCAGAGAAAGTACCAATTTAAAAGAAAAAACACATGAGTTGCCTGGTAATTTTGGTGGAACAGATTAAAAATTAAATTGTATTAACTTTTTCTCACTTTAATATCTGCAGTGAAATATTTGTGTGGTTCCAGATGATCACAGAAGACTTTACCTCTTCTGCTGACAGTAACAGAAAATCTGTGATGACAATGAAAACTGAAAAGCTTCCATGAGTAGTGGGCTCCAAGGTAAGTTTCACAGTATATTGTCAAGATACTTCATAAAGAAACTGGTGTCAGGTCATATTCTAAGAATGAGGGGGAAAAAAAAACCCCAAAACTTCAGAGCAGGCTTTGGTCTTCTCTTCTCCATAGCAATTGTTGCTGAGATAGCAATAGGCTGTACACAGTAAGAAAAGGAGGTGTCAGATCTCAGTGCCTCTTCCATTTAATGATACTTTCCAAAGCACAATGTTGCCAACAGCCACAGATACTTCTTCCACATAAGAGGGGAGCCAAGTCTCTATTTTGTTTTCCCTGTTATCCCCTAACCTTCCCCAGCAGGTCTTCCATCCTTGCTTCTTACCTGACAGTTATTGGTATTCTTGTTACTCAAAGAATAGCTCTTACTTGTGTACCCTTAATTTTATTATCCTTGGCAAATCAATGTTTATAGCTATTTACAAAGAAAAAGAGAATTGTGGTGAAGGTGTCGTCTTATGCTACCTCAGGA
This sequence comes from Galbula dea, assembly GCA_013399015.1. Taxonomy (NCBI): domain Eukaryota; kingdom Metazoa; phylum Chordata; class Aves; order Piciformes; family Galbulidae; genus Galbula; species Galbula dea. Next base: position 696,415 of record VWZX01003670.1, on the reverse strand, counting down.
TCATGTATTTGACATTGGATGAATGGATAAGGGAAAATAAAAGGAAAATGTGGCAAAGCTAAGCCTCCTAGAGACTGAGTTGCCAGACCCAGCACCTCAGCAACAGACTTGGGGTTAAACATACTTTACAGGTAGTGAGCATTCTAGTTCCTTCTCTAGTGTTTTCAGTGCTACTGTTTACTTTTCCAGATTAATTTCCTCTGATTTTGTGAAATTAACCAATCAAAAAGCATAAGGAATCCTTTGAAAGTCCTTTGGAAAGAGGATGTTGGAGCTGTACCCACCTTATAGTAAATGAATATTAAAAAACCAAAATCAAATTAAAACAACAGAAAGCTAAAAAGGATCATTTGCTCTATAAATTCATTACTTCTATGATTTGTGTTTCTTAAATTAAACTACTCAAATATGACAGCTCAAGAAAGAACATATTGTTCCAGCTCAAATATTTGATGAAAGCTGAAGGCTAAATATTTATTTGCACTGGACAAAGAAAGATTCAAAATAATTAAATCAGGGGCTAGTTTGTGAAAACATAGAGCAAGATTCATTTGTGATTTGTTATCCCAGTAGAACTGAGAGGAAAAATTTTAAATGAAAAATCTCATCTAAAGTGCTTCATTTATTACCTCAAATAATGCAGTTTCAAAATACCTAAGTATGTAAATGTGAGTAATCCTTGAGTTCCTTCTTATATGCACATCTGTGATTTTAGACATTGTAGACATGCAAGAGAAGGTTGAAACTGTTCTAAGAAGGTAGGCATCTGAGTAGAGCAGATAGCTCCAAGAGTTCCAACAGCAATGAGATTACACACAAGTGTTTCAAAGGATCAAAATGCCAATGCAAGACAGATTTTTGAGAAGGAAAAATAAAAGGAGGGAAGAAAAAATGGCTACAGTCTGCTTGGTGGTACCTCTCCATTGTCCAAAATATACCTGCTCAGCTCTGCTGTACTTTTGAGATGATAAAATCCAGTAAGTTTGGGGTTTATCTCTTTGGAGAGACTGGGAGCACTGATTCTTAACCCATGGGTTGTAAGGAATTTACAGTGATTTTCTGCTCAGACCTCTCTTGATGGATATAAATTGTCATCATTTGCAAGAGTGTTCCACCAGCTGAGGGCTGTTGTTTTAACTATTCAGCCTAGAATTCACTGTTCTCTCAATTCAGTGATAAGGCTAAGGCTGCTTCCATCCTCCTCCAGGTTCAGATTTCTAGCTGTTAATTGGCTCACATTCCATAAGCAGTAGCACCTTGAATTTCAATGGATGAATTCTGGGGAGAGATGAATTCTGGGGAAATCAATGTCTCCTACAACCCAGTAACTTCTGCCTGTAAGCCTCTCTTTGTGCAAACAAAGGATTAAGACCATGTGGTAAATAGCTCATGAACATGAAGAGAAAACTCAGATGACACATGTCCCCCACTCTTTAATGGGTGATTGTTCATTCTGTTCCAGGCCAAGGCACAATTATTCTGACCAAACATTTGCAGGTTTTGTCCCTCTGCTGACAAGAGCTTCATTAAAGCATAGCCAAAAGCTTCTTATAAGACACGTGAATAACAACAATTAACTGAAATGTGGGTTTCAGGCAAGGTTTAAACCACTGTAATGCCATCAAAGAAGCTGAGCTGGGAGTTACCTATGCTACACATCAGCAACTTCAATGTGCCTCCCAGTGTTCTAGGAAATAACTCTGTTATCTATCATGTTTAATGCATTTCAAGGTCATAGAAAAATACAGCAGCAATAAAAAGTCATAAATTGGTGAGATACACTGCACTCTATATTGTTCAGAATGAGTCCAAGAGGCTAACAATAAGTCATCAGAAGGAACAGGCTTAAATGATCCAGAAAACTTAAGTTGGTGGTGCCCATCCACTCAAGTACTTCCTTCTCAGAAAGAAATGGTAAATCTTGCCAGAAGTTAGTCTGAGGCAAACCTTTTGTAGTTCAGGAAGATGAAATACTAAGTTAATCATAGAGGTCTTTTCCAACCATAACCATCCTAAGATCATCAAGTCCAACCATTGGCCCAGCACCCCCATGCCACTAAACTCTGTCACCAAGTGCCATGTCTCACACAGGTTTTGAACCCCTCCAGGGATGGTGACTCCACTGCTGCCCTGGGCAGCCTGGGCCAAGGCTTAACTGCTCTTGCAGGGAAGAAATCGTTCCTAATATCCAAGCTGAACTTCCCCTGCTGCAACTTGAGGCCAATTCCTCCTGTCCTATTGCTAGTCACCTGGGAAAAGACTCCTATTATCCTCATTTTCCCTTCTTTTCTCAATATTATTCTATCTTGGATCTTTCTGACTGCACTTTGGGAAAGGTACAAAAGTGTTCTCCATAGCTCTGTATCCTCCAACACAAATGTTCAGTTGAAATCCTAGGGGCTACTCAAAATCAGATAGCACAGGGTAGTAAACCATGATTAATTCCAGTCAACAAGCACTTATTTCTTAAACTCTGTTGAAATTAGAGATAGCTCTGCAATAAATTTAAGGACACTTTTCTTCTCAGGTACATTTCAGAATCAGGTTTTCTCAGCAGCTTATGGCCTGTGATACTGTGCAGCTCATCTCCAACAGAACTAAATGGCATGTTGCTGAAAATAGCCCCAGCCCTAGCCCTCCCTTTGTAGCAAGCCTTTGCTTTGAATGTCATCTAGCATCCTTTGCAAGAACATCCTGTATGTGTTGTGATGGAAGATATCATAACTCAATTGTGCTGAATGACCCTTGGAAAATAATCATCATCTGCTTATTCATGGTGCCTGTTGCTCTTCAAATTACTGGTAATCTTTGCATTGCTATCCCTGAACCTTCAATAGTGCATGGAGAAGTGTTTAAAGGTGTACTGAGAAGAATTGTTCCTCAGCTGTGGGACACCCCAAACTGAGAGAAGATTATATAGGTATTCTTGGAGATAATAAAGAGGAAGGTGGCATTTCCCTCATCTTACTGCCCCTTGTTAAGACTGCACATAAACCAACATCAAGTAGATGCTTCTAGACATGGTCACTATAGAAAGAAGCAGTAAATGCACCCCAAATCTGCATTCAGACCTCTGATGCTACCTATATATAGGTTAATGGGGGAAAGTCCCTATCCTAAAATCCCTGAAACTAATAATTGCAGCTGAGTCGAAGGGAAGCAGGTCACACTAAGCACTGGGGGGAAAAAAAGAGTCTTAAAATAGATTAGTAGTGTTACATTTCTAAACCAATGTATGTGTCTGATTTGTCATTTGTCCTTGTTAATATTTAATTGCTAGAGGCCAAATTTGGACTCTGTTTGGAGTCACTTATGTAAATCTGCAGCCATTTTCACAACATGCTTTGTGTGTACTTCTGTGTGATGGATCCACGAAGCACATCCATTGGTTTTCATGAATGCTTCTTGGGCACCTGTCTGTGCCCCCAATTTCCAGATGATACTGTAGACTCTGCTTTCAGGAATTCCAACCCCAGTCTCCAACAAGTACAGGCAATGACCATGTTTATTGAGTTGAAATGTGGCAAGAAAACCCACAGCAGGAAAATACTTCTTCGATTTATAGCAGATTGGTTCTACTAGGAGATGATAAACACATGTCCTTCACCTTCTTAATGGGCCAGGCTGAGTTAGATGGTGGCTACAGACCTGCTTTCAAGGCTTCTGGTAGATGTCATCCTGCCACTTCACATGCCATTCTTCCTGCTTCTTCAAAACAAACAAGGAGGCTTTCAAGCTGAAAAGGGGAAAAACAATCCTGTGTCTGAATCCATTTCAGAACAAACTCTAGTCCCTTCTATGGACACAAACTTTTTACTTGGTATCTGTAAACTCATCTTGCACCACAACTGTTCTCAGGATGCTTAACTGCAAGTTGCTGTGGTTAGGTTCATAAATTTGTTCCTTCTCTCCTTCTTTGACCCTGTAGTTCTTCTTACTCCTGAAAGTAAAAAACACCCTAAAACCCTAACAAAATAAAATAAAACAAAACCCCAAACAACTGAGAAAGAGATCCAAGGCAAACTGTCCAACAATTCAGAAGATATCAAATGCTTTCTAGGAAAACTAAAATAGAATTGAAGAGATTTCTCTGAAATGCTTTCTAGGAAAAATGTAATTGTTTTGAGCATATTCAGCCAATATAATGATTAAAATAATTCCTTGAGGCTTAAATTAATTAGCCTAACATTCAAGAAATCAGTCCAGTATATGGAGGGTAGGTACATGTCATTACTTCATCATCTTCAACCCCAAGGGATTAAAATGTTTATAACCTTAAGTATAGCATCTAAGAATGTTTTAAGACATATTAAAAGAGTTTCCACACTTGGGAAATGTAACTGTATTCCAAAGCAGGCTTTTAACCAAAATGTCAAATATCAAGAAGGAATAAAATGTACAAACAAGAAGCTTTTGTTTCTTTCCCCTTTTAACAAAGTATCAACTGCTTAAAAGACTGCTGGGGCACAGATTATCACAATTGATAAGAGTTCCTTGAGGGAGGGAGGAGAGTTAGGCTTAGCTGTGTCCATTTATCACCCCGAGTGTAGGGAGGAAGAGGCATTTTGTGATTAAGCCTCAGGGTTGGGAGTTAAGCAATCCAAGGGAAATGTTTTGCTGTAGATTTCCCATGTCATCTTCTGCAAATCATTTCCATGTTCTGAAGCTTTTCTTCCTCAGGAACACTGGTTTTGTGCTGGGGTGTTTCTAGTGATGCTGTTGCAGGGAATTGAGGTCCTGGAGTTTTAATTTTCCAACTCTTAAATAATTGAGATAGTGAAGTTTCTAACTTTCTTATCCTTGGTTTATAGGTCTTCATTAATTCATATCCATGTGTTCTTCTCTGGGGATAAGCTGCAAGTGTAGCACTAGAGAATGTTGATCTATTGATGAGTTGACTACAAGAGGCAGCATAGTTCCAGGAAGAAGGGAAGTGCTTAGGAGAATAAGAAATTCAGGCTTCATGGCTTCTTCACACTCATGTGCTGTAGAAGCCTTGCAGTCATTTTACCATGCTGTACCTCTTCTTTTCTGCCTTCCTCTCTTCTATTTAGAGAACAGACTTTTTAGGACAGTTATTGTATCTTCATATTCCTCTCCTTTGCATGCTCAGCCTTTATGATGGTTTCTAGGCACTTCCTTAACATCAATAAGAGAAGAAAATCATTTTGCTTAGTTTCTCTTTTCTCCAAATCAATTTTAACTGCATTCAGGCATGCAAATAAAATACAAAAATAAGATTAAAACAGGTCCATAATTACCTGCTTGCCTAAAGCAATTGCTAATGTTCCTGCTTGTAACTGTTTTTTAGGAAATGGTAAAAACTGTTTAAAATGTGAAAACTCATGAAAAAAAGCTGATAAATTAAGGAAAACCTAAAGAAATATATATATATTAAATTATATTAATATACAGTTCAACCAAATTCAAGGCAGTGTGAGGCTTACCTGGAGAGGAATTACTCTGTTTGCCTGACTCTATTTAAGGTAAGTTCCAAATGTTTAATGGAATGAGTGCTAAAGAAATTGACCCATGCAGTGCTATTGACTCCATCCAAAAATCAGAGAGACTGTAAAGGGCTTTTAAGTCACTGAATTTTTCACTTCATGTATTTATGCTTCTTTTAATTCCCTTCTTTAAAAAGCATCTTTAGAAACTAGATTTTCAAGCTGCTATCTTTAGCATTATGGACAGAATAGACATTGCCATTGGTAGGTCTATGTTCAGCTCTGCTGGAGTTCTGAAGAGAGCACCAAATAGCAGAAGTCAGACTGATATTTGCCAGGATCCTCCAGGATTTGGGCTGAATTTTTCAAATGGTGCATTAATGAAGACTCTTTGCAATGCCTTGGATGAGGGAGTTATATTTATACAGAACATCCTGAAAAATCATTTCCTGTCTGATAGAGTTAACAAATGGTTTGCCTGAAGACTCCACTTGCAGGTTGAGTGTGTCAAGGAAACTACTTAAGTGGATTAAGTAATAAGTAACTTCAGAATGAGACTAAGGGAAAACATTTTTGGGTTTATGGCAATAAGATAGAAGAACAAATGCATTTGGTAAAGCTTCCTCTTGCCCTTAAAGAGACCCAAGGCCCATTAATATAAAACCAACAGCATAGAAATGGGAGATAAATTAGTTTTCTTCTGTTTCCTTTGAATTTACTTGTGACCCACAGAGCTACTTGACTGCTTAGTTCCTACTGAAATATTTCTGGAGACCAGTTTTTGTTTTCAGTTCTGCATTCGTGCGGTTGTTGTGACCCGAGTGTAGGATTCAGCACTTGGCCTTGTTGAACCTCATCTCATTGGCCTCAGCCCATTGATCAGCTTGGCCAGATCCCTCTCCAGAGCCTCCCACCCTGAAGCAGATCAACACTTCCCCCCAACTTAGTGTCACCTTACTGAGGGTGCACTTGATCCTCTTGTCTAGAAATACTGGAAGACTACTGAAGGTAGTCCAGAGTAATTAAAACCCCTCAAGTGAGTTTCTGCTCAGAATCATCACCTAGCAGGAGGCATCTGTCTCCTAATCCAAGCTGGGTGCCTAAATGAGGCACATAGGAGTATCCTCCACCAACTCCAGAAAGAGAATTTTGTGTCTCATATGCTCTTCTGCATTTTAAAAATAGATCAGGAATAACAAGTGCACACTAAGCTCTGTTCATGCCAATGGTTCAACTTCCATCTGAAAGTTAAATATCTCCTGCAGCCATGTCTCCAGGTTGGACTCTGTGATGTGCTGGGAGGTTGTCATTAGAAGTTGTCAGAACCCTTGAAAGGAGGGGTGGAAAATCAGATGGCAGAGCAGGAAGGAAAAGAGGAATTTGCTGTTTCAAAGACAGTTGACAGACAACTTTGATCTGGTTTATACACAAATGGAGCTTTGAAGAGCTTAGATATTCCCTACCTAATTGAGTGCCAAAGTTCATTATCATACAGTCCCTGACAGCTCCAAAATTGGATCTGTTTTATTTTTCTTTTCTTTCTAATGTTGGTTTTTCTCTAAAAAAGTGCTGCAGCGACTTTCCCAGAGGCAAGTTCCACCTTTTGGAGTACAAAGCATTAGTTTTGATTTCTAAAAGAATTGGGGCTAAAACATCTTTTTCCTCTTTGTCATTGTAAGCTTTTGGTTTGGTTTTTCCCTCTAGTGAGATGTCATTTGAATTATCTTTGAATTCTGAAGGGCCATGGGATGCATTTGTGGTTGTCAGGTATTTTCCAGCTGGAAAAAGGAAGTGGGATGGCAAGTTGAAGCTCACATAGTTTGGTGTGGAAAAGGACTTTATTTCAACTGAAATTTAAAACAAAAACTAAAAACCAGCTTCCAGTTTTAGGTGTGATATAAACTGCAGCATTTGCATGAGTGCTGATTTTCTGAATTTGATTCCTCTCTCTGTTTGGAGTCTGGACACTTGTCTGCTTAGTTCTTACCACTCTGTTTTTGGAGAGCAATTTTTCTTTTCAGTTCTGCACAGTTCTCAAAGCTTGGTTTCCTGTGAAATGTGAGGTGCACTTGATACACTTCAAGCAAGCAGCTGGCTGTTTCTTGAAGTGTTGAGTTGTGCCAAGGGAAAATAAAACTCCTTTGGCAATGTCAGTGGATGCAGATCTGTCACTTTAGGTCTGGCTTAGACACTTTCAAAGTAGCTCTGTTTATAATTGGGAAATGACAAGGAAAATCTTTTATATACATATATACACACACTTTTGTTCTTTAGATTCTGAAGTGCAGCTCTAATATAGCTTAATATATTCCATTTTCTCTCTATATATTTACTCTATTTGGATTTAGTTTTCCTTCATTTATTTGACAAGAAGGTTGAGTATAACATGAAAACTCCAGAAGCTTCTTCACCCTAAGTGAAGTCCTTTGCCCTAGAAGAGGAGTTTTTATTAAGAGTGGTCATCAAATATGTGCTTAGTTATACAAGAGAAAATGTTGGTTTTAGTTAGTTGGCAAAGTCTTAGGCTTGTTGATTCTTATTGTTTCTGCCTTCACAGAGTATGTTTGCAGCTTGTTTTTCCTCAGCAAATGTGTTCTTTTGTGAGCAAAGACTCCACAGTTTGTGACTCCTGATCTCTTTGGAACATGTTTGTTAGGTAAATGGATAAAAAGAAAAGAGTGTTGGGTAGAAATGATCCTTGTAGTAGTGCCTCTTCTACTGGGGGAGCAGGAGGTGAGTTCAGCACTCATTAAAGAATCCCACGGGGAAAGAAAGGTATTAAGAATACCCTAATCCTCATAGAACCTGTTCCTGGCATTGACAGCTGCCTAGAAACATAGAATGTTCTACCATAAGGCAGAAATCCAGAGGGAAAGAGCTTTGGTTACTTCTGGGGCTTACAAGGAATATTTCTGTCCTAAAAAAAAGACAAAGTTCTTAAATAACATCTTACTGTGCAAAAAATTATGATTGAGTTTTAATAACCATTCTCACTTTTTATGCAAGATGAAACCTTCAGAGTCTTAAAAAAGAGAGTATCAGTATACTCAGCTCTTTTTGTTGGTGACTGTGTTAGATTGACCTTGGCCAGATGTCCACCCAGTTCTTCCCTCACTCTCTAGGACACAGGGAGAAAATTAGATGTGGGTTGAGAGAGAAGCAGGGAGATCATTTGCCAGCCAAAAGCAAAACAGACTTGGCTTGAAGAAAATTAATTTCATCTACTGCTGGTTAAAATGGATTTGGGTAAGAACAGAGATAATATTAAGACACCGTCTTGCCCCTTGTCCATCTTTCTTCTCATGCTCAACTTCACTTCTTCCCTCCTGATTTGTCCACTTCCACCCACACCTGAATTGATCTTTTCTGCCTCTTCTTCCTCCCCACACTTCTCGTTTACTCCAGCATGGACACCTGACTGGTCACAGTTCCTTCAGGATATATCCAACCCCTCCATCGAGGGGTCCTCCATGGGCTCCAGTGTGGGTATCTGCTCCAGTGTGTACTTGCCTGTGGACTGCAGGGAAACACCAAGGGAGGTTTAGATTTGCTACTAGGAACAATTTCTCCACAGAGAGAGTTATTAGGCATTGGCCCAGGCTGCCCAGGGCAGTGGTGGAGTCACCATCCCTGGAGGGCTTCAAAAAACCATGTGGCAGTTGGTGACATGGTTTAGTGGCATGGGGTTGGTAGTTTGGCAGTTGGACTTGATGATCTCAGAGGTCTTTTCTAACCATAATGATTCTATCATGGTCTCCTCCACAGGCTGCAGGAGAGAATCTCTGCTCTGCCTGGAGCACCTCCTCCTCCTCCTTCTGACCTTGGTGTTCACACTTGTGGCTGACACATTTTTCTCTCCTCTCTGCTCTCTGGCTCTTTTCCTTTTTCTTAAATATGCTTTTATGGAGATTTTTTTTCCTCAGCCTCTTTGGGAATTGCTTTTTAATTCCAGCCTGTACAACTAAAATCATTATCCTTTGCAGTGTTCCTCTTTGGTTCTCTGGCATCATTCTCTTTATTTATTTATTTATTCTCTGACCTCCACAATGTTGTCCCATTCTTGTCCATCAGGAAGAGCCCATCAGCTTTATTACTTCTCCTATCCAATGTGGCTTTATCAAACTTCCTTTGGTTGAAAACCAAACGTGTTTCCCATCTTCACTTTTGTAATTGGCATATCTTCAAGTTTTTGTGCTCATCTTGCTGCCTCAGAAATAATATTTTCAGATGTGTTTGTACAAGGGAGGATAGTCCCTGGAATGCCTCATTTGCTAGACTCTCATGTTTAAGGTGCTTTCTCTAGATGACACCATAAAGAAATGGAATGTACACAAGAGGAATGACACAAGAGGAAGATAACCTCCAAAAGCTATTCTGGTTATTCAGAAAAACCTCTGGGTATTTACAGTATTTGTTAATCCTCCATTTTTTGGTGCATTTCTCCTTTCTGAATAACAACATATTTAAGAAAGCAAATATAAATCACTTGCCCAAATTCAGACAGCAGTGGAATGAAAAATAAGAATCACAAGCTCTGTTCTTCTCCAATCTAAGTCTTTAATGTAAGTCCCATGTGAAAATGTTTTCAGTTTCTCATTCTGAACCAGGAAAGCTGCTGTTACCTTACAGAATCACAGCTAGTTTGAAGAAAATCAGAACTAAATTTATTTATGAAACTACCTTGTTTCCTTAAGGTAAACATTAATGGTTCTTTAAGGAACCTTCCACTCAGGGGAAGTGACTAAAGAGCCCCATTTCAAAACTACTCATTAGTGGTTGTGATTAATTAGTGGGAAGAATAATGAGGTATCTGAAATGAGAGTACCAATAATTACATTGATTGCATAAATTCTTAGATTAATAAAATCCAATTATTCTCCTATGTAATTGGCACAGACTTTTATTTATATCTCCTGCTGAAAGGTTTGCTAATACTCTCAGAAGGTAAACAAACCAAACTAATTGTAAATGAATGTAAAGTTCAGTTAAAGCTCAGAGCCTTGCCAAGCCAATTTTGGGTACAGATGAGCTCAAAGGCCTGATTTATTCACTGAACACATCCCAACAGTTGTGAGTGGACCATGTGGAGAAGTTGGAACATCTTTCATGCCTATGGAGGCGACTAGAGGGGTCTGGGCTGAGTAACGGGGCAGATTTTTCACACTGTGACATAACAGAATTTTTACTTGTGCTATGAGGAATTCTCTTTGATTTAGTAGAGCATAAGGACCTTCTCACTCTCTACAACTACCTCAGAGGAGGTAGCAGTAAGGTGAGGCTAGATCTATTCTCCCAGTTAACAAGTGATAGGACAAGAGGAAACGGCTTCGAGCTGCATCAGGGGAGGTTCAGGTGGGATATTAGGCAGAATTTGTTCCCCCCGAGGATTTTCAGGCGTTGGCCCAGGCTGCCCAGAGCAGTGGTGGAGTCACCATCCCTGAGAGTGTTCAGATGTGATGCTTGAGGACATGGCTTAGTGGTGAGCATGGAAGTGCTGGGTGGATGATTGGGCTCCGTGATCTCAGAGGGCTTTGCCAACCATAAGGATTCTAGATAAGATTTGTACCCAGGACCTAAAGCAAGTTTACAACATTCCAAGAGGGCAGGGGAATTGTTTTCTTTTGATGTCAAGAAGACTAATTAATTGATTCCCCTTTGTTTCTGCCAACGAGTTCTGTTTTGTTAATCATCACTGCAGAGCAAGACCAGAATGATCAAACAAGACCTGATTGTAACAATAGCAGGCTGAACTAGAAGGGGAAAATGTCTCCAAAAAGGTAGATGTAGAAGACAAAGATGTCATCAGATGCTCAGTAGGAGTTATGGAATATGAAAAAAGTAACACTTTTTAAGGGATAAAAAGATGGGTAAAGCAAATTCAAAACCAAAACCCAAACAGACCAGCTTTTCCTCTATATTTTAAAGTTATTTCTATTTGTTCTGTGAGAAATTAATGAAAGCCTAAGATGCCAGTTCTCCCCCTGGGAAGGTAATGAAGGAAAAGAAGAAAGCTATCGTGAGAAGCTCTCTTACAGAACCTTCTGCTCAGGCAAGAGGTGAGTAATGAATTTTGGGATTTTGTAAACAATGACAAGAATTATTCACAAGGTAGGACCTGGTGATAATAGGAACATTTAATTATCGAGTATGGCTCAGATAACTTGAGATGTTCTTGGAAAAGCTTAGGATCAGCATGGTCATAAACTGCAGGAAATGATTAAAAGCTGAGCCCTTTTAAATGGCATTTTGACCCAAAGTGGTAGAATAACAATAGAATTTCAATAGTGTTTCTGATTTTAAGGACAGAAAAGAATGATCAAAGTGAAATGCAGACAATGAACTTCAGAAAAAGCAGAGCTCAGTGGCCTCAGGAAACTGATCCTTAGGGACTTGGGATAAAAGGATGTAGCAGAGCTGACTGAAAGAAAAAGTATCAATTCCACGGTGACAAACTGTCCTACATCAAAAGAAAGAGGAGAATCCTAGGAAAAGATGAGTAGGGCTTGAAATTCCCAAAATGAAAACTGGAGAGAAACACACCAAGAAGAGAAAACAGGATTTGAAGTAGTAACTCAGGCTTATAAGAATGAAAGATTAGAAAACTAACCAAAAACCAAACCTCAACAGAGCAATTAAAGAAAAAAACCCCCCAAAAAATACAAAAAAAAACCAAACAGAAAAAAAATCCCAACCAAACCAAAACTAAACCCCCAAACCTACCATGAATTTACATGCAAGAAAGGACTTGAAAAAAACCAACAAACTGTCTAGCAAATGAAAACATGGCTGTTCCTAGATGGGAGGATATCATTATGGATTCAGAGAAGGCTTAAAACATTCAGCTCTTTCTTGACTTCAGTCCTGACAAAAGAGGTTAACTGTAAGCACCTAATGAATGGAATTAATTTTAGTACTGACCAGGAATAATAGAGGATGAAAATGCTTCTTGTTTTACATATCAGATTTGAAACTTGGGGTTTATTAACCAGTGCCAGGAACAATGAACAGCCAGATCCCAGCAAGAAAGGCTCTTGCATTGTGCAGTTTTATAGTATATTTTATTTTAGTTCTAACAAAGAAAAAAACAACCAAAAAACCACCTCCTTATTTATTTCCTGTCTCACAGCCTCAGGTTTTTGTCTCATTTAAGGCTCTCCAAACTCAGAACACCACCAAGAGTCACAGGAGACACTATTATAAAGTGAATTAGGAGTTATCATTTTGTTTCATGCCAGGTGAAAAGGCTGTTATTACTGGATTATTTTGTTGGCTTTTCTCCATATTGGTGTAGCTGTGGTGAACCATAAGGGGCCTTGTGTTTCCTGTGCCATATAGGCTGTTCTCTTTTTACCTTTATATATTGGAGATGTTCATTGCACTCCTGAAGAAATACATACAGATATTGACAAAACAGAGTGTTGAATAAAAAAGGCAAATTAGGAGTGAAGGAAAGAAGACATATCACCTGTTTTTAGAGGAAGACTATAGAGACTAAATATACAGAAGTGGTTTTGCAGGCTTTGGGTTTTTTTCTTTCTTTGTAGTGTAAGTCTCCATGTAAATATCTATGATTAAACATATAAACATCTGCTTTAAAAAATCCTCTCTTCAAACTGAGATTGTTCCCAATGGAGTGTGATGAACAATAACCACCACAGACTTCAGGGTATTTTTCTTTCACTCCTGTTTTATTAATCCATAGATAGTGTCTCATGATTCTGTTGTTTTGCCACTGCTGCAGTTCAGAGAAATACATTCCTTTCTTTAGATTTACTTTCTACAGAGAAAAAAAAATAGTGAGTTTTTAAAGTTGCTACAAAGACACTAAGTTTGATGCCTTGCTGATCACTCTGAGTCCACATAATCCTAAATAGAGATGCTCTGATACCATCCTAGAAAATATTACTGCTGCTAAGTTTAATAAAATAAGATTGACTTGCTGTCTTTATCATGGCCAAGATCACATTCTTGCAACGATCCAAGATGACACATTGAAAGCTGCTACTGAAATGCAGAACTTGGAGACTCTCTCAGTTCTCTCCTGCTGAAAGGTGCTTGCTCCTGGGTTGTGCTCAACTCTCTTTGCTGTCTTGGCAGCTTGAAGACATGTTTCTGACTCCTGGCAGCAGCCCCCAGCAGAACTTCAGTGTCAGAGGAACCTGCCTGAGACTGCCCCTTCGGTAGCTGTGGTCTTGCTGTGTTCTCCTTAGCAACAACTGTGCTAAAACTCCTAGAGCTTGTCAAGAAATAATGTGTCCAGAAGTAATTACACTGACTCATGAAGCCTTTTTGAACCAAAGCAGCTTGTGGGAGTTAACTGGAATATACTCTACAAAGTCTTGCTGTTTGGATGCCCAAGCCAAACCTCACTCAAACTGGCTTAGCAAAGCTGTCTGCCTTGTTTGCCCAAAGAATCTCCATCTTCCTCTTCTGAGCTGCTGTAGAAGTTAATAGCTAAGCTGTTCATGCTTGGCTCCCTGGCTCCTGGTTGTTGAAAACAGGATGTCCAGTCGTCGTCCTCCACAGTGAGTGAGTAGCTCTTGTCACAAAGGCACCTATGTGCTATTACTCTTTCACTTTGCTCAGTCCTCTTAAAAAAGAATGCTCCTCAGGGAAGATTGAACTCCTTGGTGGATGATTTTACAGGCACATGACTACTCTGTAACTCCATGAAAGGAGGTTGTAGTAAGGTGGAGCTTGGGTCCCTTCTCCCAAATAACAAGTGATAGGACAAGAGGAAATGGCTTCAGCTTGTACCAGGGGAGGTTCAGATTAGATATTAGGAAGAATTTTTTCCCCCAGAGGATTCTCAGGCATTGGCCCAGGCTGCCCAGGGCAGTGCTGGAGTCACCATCCCTGGGAGTGTTCAAAACCCATGGAGATGGGGTGCTGAGGGCCACGGTTTAGTGGTGAGCATTGGGAGTGTTGGGTAGATGGTTGGACTGGATGATCTCAGAGGTCTTTGCCAACCATAATGATACTATGATTCTGTGAATTATCTTGCTCAGAAAAACATTACAGTGCATCTTTATATCGCACAAAAGAATTTTCATTTTTTCCTACAGAAGGAACCTTTGTTGGAGAGAAAAACTGCAAACTGAGAGTTGTAGAAGTTCAGTCATTAAGAGGGCTTATAAATGTTTAAAGGGCAGACTATATATAAAAACATCATCATCTTTAGCTTCTTGTTAGCTTCTGGCATCTGAATAATGACTTGGGGAAATAGATTGATTTTTATTTTGTCTCATTTCCAGTTAAAGCTGAATTTCTCATATTAAATGTGAGCACAACTTCTAAGCTTATAGAATGAAAAAATGATGTTAAAGTCACAAATGAGGTGTGAATAACATTCAATCATCATTTCTCTCTCAGATGAATCACACAGATGCAGTCATATGAAGGTTTTTTTTCCTGTTTGAAGACTCAAAGATGTCTGTGCAGCCACCTCTAACCAGAGCATGGTCTGTTGGATTTCAGTAGCAACACTGCTGCAGAGGTTATCATAAGTTGCCATGAGCTTGGCAAGTTCTTCCTCCTCCACTTGAATAAGGTACAAACCACTCATAAGCATCTCTGGTAAGTGATTATTCAAAAGTCAAAAAAATGTCTCTCTCTCTTATTTTTTATCCCTCTGTTATCTGCTCTTCCTCAATGGAAGCTGCCATAGGAATATATCACACATTAGGGTTCAAAATTGTGCAGTTCCTCTATTTCACTCTCTGGTTGACCACATATGTGCAGATTCTGCTTCCTCACTCTGCAATTGCCAGTATTCCAATAGGATTTTGAGGAGGTTGATGACCTATAGTTCCTCAAGTCTTTCCTAGAGTGCTGTGCTAGGCATGCAAAATGTCTACTAGCAAAGCCTAAAGAAAACACAGTTTGAGAACAGGGTGCTTTTTCATAGAGATATCAGAGAGTGCTTTGGGTTGGAAAGGACCTTTCAAGGTCATCTTGAAAGGGACATCTGCAACTAGAGCAAGTTGCTCAAAGCCTCAAACAACCTGACCTGGAATGGTTCCAGGGATGGGGCATTGACAGCTTCTCTGGGCAACCTGGGCCAGGGTCTCACCACTCTCAGTGTAAAACAGTTCTTTTATCTAGTTGAAGTCTCCCATTTTTAGCTTAAAAACATCACCCCTTGTCCTGTCACAACAGGTCCTGCTAAGAAGTCTGTCCCCATCTTTCTTCTAAGCCTCTTTAAGTACTGAAAGGCTGCAAGAAGGTCTTCCTGGAGCCTTCTCTTCTCCAGGCTGAAGAACCCCAACTTTCTTGGCCTGTCCTCCCAGTAGAGGGGTTCCAGCCCTTAGACCATTTTTGTGGCCTCCTCTGGACCTGCTCCTCCAGTGCTGAGGACTCCAGAGCTGGCCCCAGCATTGCAGGTGAGGTCTCCCCAGAGCAGAGGGTCACAAACCCCTCCTTCAAACCCATTCTTCTACTAAAAGATACCAAAGATCATCTACCAAGAATATTCTTTTTCTACTCAAATCCCCTCCTTAACGCTTGTCTTGTCACTTTTCTGTTCCCACTACATGCAGCCTGCAATGAGCATTTGGTTACCCTAAACAGTGAATGATAAATGCAGCATGTCTGTATCAGTAGGATCAAGGCTTCTCTTTAAAACCAGGATGCAAGGTCCTATCTTCCAGATCCCATCAGCAGCAGCTCTATTCTGAAGTGTAGGTAGTGTTTTAAGCATTATAATAAACCTGCTTTGTAGTTAGGGTATAACCAAAGAGCTAATCTAAGTAGATTCACCTTTATCCAGCTTTCAGTTTATTGTCAGAACAATTACAGAGTCATGGTTGGCAAAGCCCTCTGAGATCATCCAGTCCAACCATCTACCCAACACTCCCAAGCTCACCACTAAACCATGGCTCTCAGCATCTCATCTCCATGGGTTTTGAACACTCCCAGGGATGGTGACTCCAGCACTGCCCTGGGCAGCCTGGGCCAATGCCTGAGAATCCTCTGGGGGAAGAAATTCTTTCTGATATCTGATCTGAACCGCCCCTGCTGCAACTTGAAGCCATTTCCTCTTGTCCTAAATAAATAAAACATAACATCATGCACATATTAGTGTAAATTAGCAATTTAGGCTGAATTTTTTCTGACATCCAGGAGCACAGGAATAGAAAGCTTACAGTCTGGCACCTTCTGACAGAGCCCTCAAATAATCCCATTCTCCACTGTTTATTGTATCATCATCTGCAGTGAAATGTGACTGTAAACTAAAACTACTCCATGGCTTCCATCACCCTTTTTCACCAAGCTCTCTGCAGCTGAAGCCATTTGGCATTTTTATCCAAGGCATATAAAATAATAGGATCTTATATTCTCTAGCCAATGGACTTTAAAATAAAGCCTCAGGAATAGACCCCTCTCCCTCCTTGCCAAGCAGGCTGCTTATTTCATTTCTTTCTTTCTTTCTACCCAGACACAGACAGAGCCTAGGTGGGTCACAGAGAAGGGCAGCTGCAGGTCTTCCATTTGCATTTGTGTTGCCCTAAACCATCTGATAATTGCACATTTCATTTTCTTTCTTCATTCAAGGAGATCACCAAATCTATTGATTAAATAGCACAAAAACCAACTGTGATGGGCTGGGTTTTAGAGCAAATAGCAGGAAAGGGAAAACATCAGTTTCTAATTAGAACAGTGGAAACAGTGATTTCTTTTGGGTTTGCTGCTGCATATGTTAAATTGCCATGAAATGTTCTGTCTGGCTGGGGTGTGATGGTGCATTTGCACATGCTGGAGTTGGGGAATGCTGGTGGCTCTAAAGTCCTTGGAAGAAAGCTGCTTTCAGGATCTGAATGACCCTTGGAGGAACCTTTTGGTCTTAGATGGAGGGCTGAATAAGCTTAGAAAAATTGGTGTTCCTAGGATAAAATGAACATTTGTGTACTTATTTTGATGTAGGCCAAGCCAGGATGTATTATTTATAAGTGATTCCAGTAAAGTCAGGTATCAAAAGGCTCAATGCTCAAGGCTAGATTCTCTACTCCACTGAGTAACAAATTGCATACTAACAGACCTGGGTTATATTCCCTTGTCTACTCAAGAGTCTCACAGCTCCTGACACAGAAGACAGTGGATTCAGTTCCCTACTTTCAAAGCTGTATACTGCAAGTGGGAACCAGCATTCCTCTCACCCTACTGGGATTTAGAGTTCAGGTTTCATTGCTGATATTTTAACTTCCTAATGGATTATTTCTTTAGTCAACCTAAATCACAAATGCTTTGCACGTGTCCCAATGAAGTTACCTGATCCAACCTTCAATCATATTTTCTCTTGGTTTGATTGGAAGCTCTTTGGTGAGATAGACAAACTAGTTCAGTCACCTTGCAAATACCTTTTGAAGCTACTAACCAACTGATCAAAAAGTCTGAAACAAAAGACAGCCAAGAAGCACTTTGATGCAGCTGGAAGCCTAATGTCTAAATGAAACCGCTGAGGTAGGAGGTTAGGGAAAACTGTTGTGTGCAGTGGCTGAGAACTGCTAAGGGAGGCCAGGGTTAGAGTTTGGATGAGTGTTACTTTCACCTAGAGAGGTGGCTGGAGGGATTGAAAAGCTGTGTAGATGTGGTGCTGAGGGACATGTCTTAGTGGTGACTTGGCAGTGCTGGTTAATGGTTGGACTCAGTGATTTCTTGTTTGTCTCTAACAAACAAAATGATTCCACAATTTTCTTTTGGTAATACAGCAGAACACTCAAGACAGTTCAGTCTTGGATGTGCAAGACATACAAGAACATAGAAGCATTCTGGCTTCAGTCAGCAACAGTGTGGCCAGCAGAACTAGGGCAGTGCTCATCCTCCTGTACTTAGCACTGGTGAAGCCACGGGGTTCATTTTTGGGCTCCTCACTCCAAGAAGGACATTGAGGTGCTGGAGCGTGTCCAGAGAAGGGCAAGGAAGCTGGTGAAGAATCTAGAGCACAAATGTTGTGAGGAGCAGCTGAGGGAACTGAGGTTGGTTAGTCTGGAGAAGAGGAGACTCATGGGAGACCTTGCTAACTCTCTACAACTCCCTGAAAGGAGGCTGGAGCCAAGTGGGGGTTGATCTCTCAAGGAATAAGCGATAGGACAAGAGGAAATGGCCTCAAGTTGCACCAGGGGATGTTCAGGTTGGATATTAGGAACAATTTCTTCCCTGCAAGAGTGGTTAGGCATTGGCAGAGGCAATGTGGTGGAGTCACCATCCCTGGAGGGGTTCAGAAAACATGCAGATGTGGCACTTGAGGACATGGTTTAGTGGCATGAGGGTGTTGAGTCAATAGCTGGACTTGATGATCACAGAAGTCTTTTCCTACCTTAATGATTCTGATTCTGTGTTTATGATGCTACAACACACTCTATACCAAAAGCAGTATTTCAAACAGAGCTGTTCAGAGGATTTATGTCAGGACTCTTCACAAAACATACTTAGCAGTAAGTTACTAAAAACACAGCAATGAAAAGATGAAGACTTCAGCTAGATGATTTGTATAGCACTAAATCTGCAATCCCCAACTCCTCTCCCTGAGCTAACAGATTCCTTTAAATCAACAAGACAGGGAAAGGTGCACACATAGTGTTCATCTCAGCACAGACCCATCCTCTCTGCTAGCTTCACATCTTATATAAAGGGAAAAAATAACCCTAATGAAATAGGTCAAACACAACACCTTCCTTGTCCTCCTTTCATTCTCCTTCCAGCCCTTGAAACATACACTAACATTAAAGCCCTGCTGAAACATTGGAGTGTTAACTCTACTCTAAACCCTTCCTTGTTAGCAGCGTGATCCTTTGTTACATTTGTGGAAGCTTTCAGAATCAATAGCTGTCAGCTGCACCAGTGGAAGTTATATTAAAATACATCTGGTGATGTTCCTTTCACATACTGTGAAAAAAATCCTCACACAAACCCCTTTGCATGTCTTCTGTTGGTGACCTCTACCTAATTCAGGGTCCAGTGACATCCATCACTTTGCCACAGCAGATTACTGTGTGTTGGTTCACAGATGAATACTCCAGAGAAGCTTCAAGCTGTCATTTTACCTTGAGTTACCTCAATGTGCTAGGTCTTAACTCGATGCAGACTCACAGAGGAACATGAGGTAAAAAAGAAGCATTTTTCCTCTTTTAGTCCAGTCACAATGTTCATAAACAGGAAGGGCAGAAAGACAAGATGACACATCATCTAGGTGCTCTCACCCATGCTTCTCAAACAGAAGGGGTTTTGCTCCCAGTTCTTGGAGCACATCAGCTAGGAGGAAAAGCATCTGGATGACTCCTTTACACATATGCACAGCAGGTCCCTGGAGAGGGTGCAGCTGAAGTGGTTTTCTGGTGCTTCAGAGACATAGGGTAAGGACAAGTCATACTGAAGGCTAAGGTGTCACTTCAGCAGGGTATGCTAAGCCACAGGAACAGTGACACTGCTAGCATTTGTCTGTGGAGAGGTCCCATCCTGTACTTGTGGTTAAACTACTACATCAGAGCAGTTTCAATGCCCAACTCAAGAGTTAACTGCACACAAGTTTTAACTAAGTCACTAAATATGACAAGCCTGAAAAGATGTCCTGGTTGCAGTGGGACAGAATCTTGGCCCAGTCAAGGTGTGGAGACCATTAGCAGTTTGGAGTCAGCCAGGAGCTGAAGCTGGGAGAGGCAAAAGCCAGGGTAGTTGCCCTGAGCTGGATACCAGGTACATCCCATCCCATAGACCTCATGCTCAATATGAAGGGGGTAGGTTGGTGAGGATTGGGCTCCTTCTGCTTCTTCCACCCCTGCAGGTCTCACCATTCAGCTCCTGAGGACTGCCTTCCCATTTGGTGTGGCCTCTGTCCAGGCTGAGTAGAACTTTTTATACTTCCTCTTGGCATTGATCTCAGGTTTATTGTCTCATTAAACCTATTTTAATTTCAGTCCATGGGTCTCCTTTGCTTTTCCTGATTCCCCTTCTCTGCTGGGAAGGAAGGAGTCATGGGATGACAGAGCAACTGTTATAGCTTAGCCCCAGGTACAGGCTAGATGGAGACACCAGGTATAGTTAAAACATTCAGAAGCATGAAGAGACTTGAATCTTGCATTACTTGTGCATGTAAAATTCTCTGAAATTCAGAACCTCTGCAGGGTTTTCATGGGATTTGTGTGTGATCTTCAGCTGGAAGAAATCAGGACCTGTTTGCTCTCCATGACTGAGTAGCTTCTATTCTTTATACTACAGCATATAGAGAAAGTAGCCTAAATTGATTATAGGATGTCCTTTTTCTTTACTACCAAATTGTACTTGGTATTCTGTTATCTGCTCCCTTCCCAATGAAGGCAATTTCCTTTCTGGTCAATATTTGGAAGTTAAAAGCTGAGGCTTATTACTCATAGAAGTCATCAATATGAAAAACATGAGCAGATTTTTGGATACATAAGGGCAAAGAATGTTCTTTTTTTCCAGTCTCTTCAGATGTAAACTGGAAAACTTTATTTGGACTAAACAATATTTCTTTCCTCAAATAATCAGCAGAAACTGACAGTTGTTTCACAGCCACTCTTGGCTTTTGTGTAGAAATAATTGAAATGGATTTGGTTTATCTTTTGTTTCAAGAAAAGATCAACACCCAACAAAATAAAACAAAACAAAACCTCCTAGAAAACAACAAACCTTTTGTGGGGAAAGTACAGCACGGATATGAACCAGTGGAAAATGTACTGACTGCTGCTGTCCTTTGCCGTAAATCCCTGTTAGCTGCAGCAAGGTAAAGAACAGCTCAGTGTAATAAGGAACAGTCACAGAACAATCATTTCTGAAAGGAAAACAAACACAATCAGGTTTATGACAATATTTGGGCTTTGTAAGGCTCTCTCCTGCTTTTTTAGTTGCAAGCAGATGGAGATTCCTAACACCTGGTTTGTAATTCTCCTTTCAATAATTATGCTTTTAAAATCCCTTCTTTTAAAGCACTTTCTTCTGCTCTTTAGTCCAACATATTTGTTGTCTTTAATATCCTCTGTGCTACCTTTTAATTTGCTTTAGCACTATTTTCAAATTAATTTCTTGCTGAATTTTTATGCCCTCAGTGACAGTCCTTAAACCCTTGGAACCAAAACAATCCTTTTTTTATTAGTATTATTTGTTTGGATTGATAGATTTGAATAATAAAACAGGAATAGCTCCTAGGTAGGGAATAAGGGAGAAAGTGTGTGACTGTGGGTGTTGTGTTGCTGTTGTATGCATATATATATACACACACACATATATATATATATGTGTGTGTGTGTGTGTCTCCAGTTGCAGTTAGAATGCCTGAATTGTTGCCATTGGTGTGTTCTAGTCACACTACAGTATGCAGACAGGGGAGTAAAATTTCACCTGAACCCAAGTCCTTGCTTTTCAGAGCCTGTGAGACTCTGCACTCCTTCTGACAGTGATGGAAACTGTCTCTACTCAATAGTTTGAGAATCAGAGATTAAGCACAAGAGGAATAGTTAATCTTTAATGGATGTCTTCAACAAAACTCCTCCTGATTCCAGTAGGAACAGAATCTGACTTTCAGTCAGCAGGCTTGGCTGAAGTGTAAATAACCCAGTTCCTGCTTTTGATAGTTCCAACTGAAAGGTTAGTCTTGCTCCAAAAATGGAAATGCAACAAAAGTAAAGGTTAATCTTTCTCTCAGGATTACTTGGTCTCAAAGTTACACATGCAGTTCCTTCAAGGAAGATATGTTCAAGCACATGTAACCTGGCAGTGCTTGGAAGAATAGCTGGAAATCTTGGGTCTAAACTGGATAATGCATTATTCATTCCAGAGAATAAAATAGGAAAATGAAGGAAGATTCCTGACAAATTAAGCTGAGGTGTAATTTGTCTCCTGTCCTTTGTTCAAAAGGGCAGAAAACCAGCCAGTGTATGGCCACTGTTGTGTGCCTCTAGGAACTAGAGAGAGAAAACTACCATTAAACTAGATTGTGTCTCTTGGAAATTGATAGTAAAGAATAAAATATTTCTTTCCAGCTCCCATTTTCCTACTGGAAAATGATTTACTATTGGCACATGTCCCCATTGCTACTTCAACATGGCAGTTTAGCTAAACTGAAAGGGATTTGACATCAATCTTCTTATAATCCCTCTCCATTCATGATGATATGATCAGAGTTGCCTTGTATGCCAAGACGGGGACTTCGCAAGGGATTTTGGAGTGGCTTGGGCTTTCTGACCCTCTCCATAGCCTGCAGTCCACTTAAGGGCACCAACCATTTTTAGTAGGCCTGTGCCTGTTGCACAAGATCAGCTTTTTTCTGTTGCTGCTCTGGGGTAGAAAGTTTTCCTTTGTATTCTACCCTACAATATTGTTGATGTAGATTGTTAATGCAGAGATCTTCACCCAAGAGGAGTCTTTTCCTCAAGAGCAGAAGTGACTGCAATGCACCCTGTAACTTTCTCACAGGGTTTGCTGAAAGAACATCTTCATTGTCACCTTAAAGCCTTCATTACCTTTTTTTCCCCCTTTATTGTTATTTAGCAAACACAGAATCATTAATTAAGCTTGGAAGAGACCTTTAAGATCATCAAGTCCAATTGTCAAATCTATGAGCATTATAATTTCACAACATTATGACTTCCTTTCCAACATCTGAGCAAGACTTGCAGCATCAGACCATCAGATACTGCAAGTTTGAGTAGGCAACAGCTGCATTTGCAGATGTTTGACAACTGGAACATCTGCAGCAGGGCAACAAAGCCTAGGTGTCTACTGACTGCTCACCTGCTGGGTCCTACATCTGCTCTAGCAAGGAAGATATGTGTCTGCTGCTGCACCTCATCTGAAAGGAGAATTAGTCTTGCTGAGATGGGAACAGTCCAGCAGATTGCCAGGTACTGCCAAAATCTCAGCTGCAGAGGGGCTGTAGCAATGATGAACTTCCATGGGGTTGAAGTTCCCCACATAACATCAAAAAGAACACGGTTCTGCCATGTATACAAAATTGCTATCACATTCCCCTGCACAAGAAGTAACTGTATAATATGTTATGAAAGGGGGAAGCCAAAGAAGCTTTACCTTTGATAGCACCTCCCTTCCAAGGATTGAAGTATTTTGTCACGTTGAAGAGTGAAATTTCACAAGACCCTTCCTGGGTGCAGGTAGGTGAGCAGCTGAGGGACAAGAGAGAAAACATGCTTGCAAAAATGGCACCAGGACTGGGAAACCGGAGGCAGTGCTTTGTGAGCCTAAGGGTTATGTTAGTGCTATTAGATTTTGGGGTTTAACTTAAAAAAATCCTTGTACTTAGGGTTTTTTTTTACTATTTTCATTCTTCAAACAAATAGAAAAGTAAAAGTGAGATTTATTTTCATGCCTGTTTGTGTCTCCTTCTGTACTTTTTGAAAACATAAGCTTTTAATGGCTTTGTCTTTTCCTTTTTCTCTTTTAAATCATTGGGGGTTTGTGAATCAGGTAGATGAATCTACACTGCACAGGTAGGGCCTTTTTTTCTTCTCTGATTTCTAACAGACACAATTGCCATGTAGACTGAAGTTTTAATGGTGCTCCATCAAGCTTTTCTGGCATCAAACTTATTAGTTCAAGCCTATTTCAGTGGACTTGGGTTTCTTTACATTTACTGACATGGTAATGTTTACTAGTGCTGACAAGAACTAAGAAACACTTTTTACCTAAAAATACCTAAAAATTAGCAGATCATACCAAAGAAAACAGCCTTAAATCACTAGTCCACTTCACATAAGGAATAATACAAACCCAAGTGTGCAAGTGCTATAGATTAGACTTTATATTCTTGCCTAACACCAATACACCCTTAGGGCTGAAAATGCTGAAGAATATGAAGCATTTGGTAGTTTTGAATGTCAATGTTGATTTTTTTCCTGCAAGTGACACTAAGGAAGTTGTTAAATATGGATTGTGAGAGAGGACATAAGTGCTTCTGTCTTCAGTCATAAATATTTGGAGCACTGGGCTGGAGCATTGCTTGAAGAATATGCCAAAGGCATATTCCTATTAGATATGATTATGTTATCATAGCTAGTTAATGTTATCTATAGTTATTAATGTTTTCTACATAGATATCTAGGTATAGATAATGTTATCCAGAGATATATATTGATGTTAGAGATCTATATGTAGATGTTAGATATATATTGTATTATTGGAACTATATTCTTTTGTTTCCCTTTAGATCAACTACTTCAATCACAGAGAGTTTACAATTTTCCCATACATTGGATTCTTTACTAAAATAACCCTCCTATTAAAACCCCTGATTTGTCTGTAATGTAAATCTTCCATTTCCTGGGAGCCCCAGTTTGTTCCCCTCTTGGCTGATAAGTCACTACCATCTTTGTGTTCAGTCTTTTCACCCTCCCACTGTTTGGATTGCTTCCTGAGAATCACACTTCATTTTGTTGTAGTTTGCCTAGGGAATGGATATTTCCTTTTGTTGTTAGCCTTCTGATGGATTGATTTCTATTTTAATTTATTTATTTTGCTGGCTGGCTGTGTCCTGATTATTTACATATGTTTTTAAAATGACTTCATTAAATAAATAAAGTGGAATTCAGATTAGCTCAAAATACTTGAAATATGCAATAGATCTAGAAGAAGATCTAGAACTTGGGTCTTGAGAAAACGTGAGTAGCAATTCAGAACTTCCATTTAGGTAAGGTTTGTGTAACAGCAGTGCTGAATCACTTCATTTTTTAAACTTACTTTGTTTTAGGAGGAAGTTGGAAAGAAACTGGAGGTATGGAAAGTAAGCAAAAGTTCTACTGCTGCATGAGACAGGTGGAATATATGTGACAGAAAGAAAATGTGATTAGAAACTATATTACAGAACTGAGTTCCTTTTTTGAGTAATACAGTGAATGCAAGCTTATAGTGAATACAGTTTAGAACTTCCCTGAAAACAAGAAGCACCCTGAAACAGAAAGCAAAATATTAAATCATAAATATAGCTGAGTTTTATTTAGTTCTGTTCTGCCAGATTATTAGTCTAACTTCTGCATTCTGTAGCATACTGGATATGGATAAATGAGTTTTTCCTACTCTCTGCTCCTCAGCATCATGCATTCCAAATTCTTTATTTCTTATCTGCAAAAGGGGGAAAAGGCACCAAGAAATATTATTTCACTGTGGGCACAATCCTTTTTGATCTAGATGTCTCCCAGTGATTTATCTGAACCAGTCCACTTTGATCTCCACTATTTTGGATGTAGGCATTGGAAACTGAGAAATAAAATCTCTGTCCTATGAGAGCAGAGGTGTCATATACAAAAGCAAGGAGGAAACACATAGTGAGTACCAGAAGAGAGATGTTTAGGAAGTTGTTTTATCGAGTGGGAATCATCCAGTTTTCCAGCTTTTCCAAGCTGTGATGATGTGGTTGACTTAAACTGAAGTTTGTTCTCAGGGTGGAATGCTACTGGGATCTGTGCTGGAATATATGTTGCTCAGTATATCCAGATATGTTGTGGTAGAAAGAGATAATAATGAATTGAAATAAATAATAGGTGGTAGTATTGGTATTATTATTATTATTAGTTGCTTAAGAAAGTGATTTGGTGAGTGATCAGCAGCTAAAAATTCAGCACATAAAGCATAAAAGTTTAATATTTCCTCAAGAGGTTTAAAGGAAATTTATTTTTATTCCCTATAATATTCAAGAGTGATTCTTGCACTTCACTGACATAAATGTGGTGTTCCTACTTATCCAAAAACCCCAAAATAGACAATTTCCTCCAAGAAAAGCAGGTAGAGATTGTTACAAGCAAAGATAGGGAAAATCCATGGGTTTGGAATCTAGCAAAGTAGAGAAAATCAATTATACTCTTTCCATGTCTTATCCTGAACCATCAGCTCCTGGTGACTGCCAGTGACAGCACCCCAGCTTAGATGGACCATCTGGCCCAGAACACACCTTCTTCTTTTCACTCTTGACCTGAAATCCTGGCACAGCATTAACATCTGTGCTGATTGAAATTGGTTGCCTTGTTCTTGTAATGGAGAGTTTCCCCTTGACACAAAGAGATGATGACATTCCTCCTGCTTCTGAATATTTAACTTACTCATCTTGGTTGCTTGAAGGGAGTTTTAATATAAGTATGGGAAAAGAAAGCTGAATGATTGCATGTTGCCTGGTTTTGTGACATCATAGATATTGGTAGTAAATGATGGCAAGAGAGAGAAGTGTCCTTTTCAGTAGGTTCTTTCTACCAAAGAGAAGATATATCTATTTTATACTGTCTAAATCTGAATCTAGTAGCTTGCATTAAGAAATTTTGGCCAGATGACATATATGGAGAAAAACAACATAGAAACAGAAAACAGGAGAAGGGGAATCAGAAGGAAAATACAAGGTATGATGTCAAAGTGACCTGAGGAGAGGGGAAGGGAGGAAAGGGAAGGAATTCAGATCATAACATGGATTTTTGAGCTCTCCAGGTATACTGCCATTGGTGCTATAGCTAATAAAATTCAAGCAAACTCAATTTGTGATGGAGAGTTTAATGCATATAGTAAATCCTTAGGCTATTATGAACAAGTAACATCCCATATTAATGCACAGGGGGGAAAAATTGCTTTGTCCTATCTATAGCTTTTTCTCTTGTTTTAATCACCTGCATATTACACAGGAAATACTGGATTCATTCTGCCAGCAGAAGTGAAATATTCCCCAATTACTGCAAGCCTCACAAGGGCTAAGAACAACAGTACAACATCTGTGATGGAGCTGAAAGAGTTCTACAAGAGCCTGCTTGGCCAGAAAGTGTTCTTTCTCTCATCGGAGTTTACTAAGCTCGTTACGGAAACGCACGAGGTGATGCTAAGCAAAGAAATTTGGGACTGAACACTAAGAACAATGTCTCATGATGATGTTTGTCTTAACTTCCTGAGAGAAATAAGAAATGTGTAAAACTGGACTAGATAAAACATTGTTAAGTGTGTCCCCAGGTACATCCATCCAGCTCTGGTATTGAAAGATGATTAGATACTCTGAAGGATCTTCATCAGCTCTGGTCTCTGTGATCAGCAGCGTCAAAAGTCAGGGCTGGGCTGGCCACCAGATGAGTGCCAGGTGCTCTCTCTGAACCCCTCTGCCTTCCCAAAGGGAATAAGGGAGAGATACTTAGGGGATGGAAAAGAAAAATGAAGCTTTAATGAAAATAATAACAATCAAATGAAATATATACAAAACCAAGATTGAACCCAACCCCCTGATGGCAGTGACATCACTGTCACCACTGATGCTGTGACAGCACTGAGGAAGTCCCAGGCTGGACTCAGCACCAGATGGGAATCAAATTCAGGAGCGGGATTCTGCACTGGATTCAGGAACACAGGATAGGGATCTAAGGCAGAATGGACAGAGTCCTACTCGGACACTGGCCAGTGAAGAAGAGGCTTGACCCTTGTGATCCCTCAGCTTTACACTGAATATGATGTCCATGGAATGGAATCTCTTGTTGGTCAGGGTAGGGTCACCTCTCCTATCCTCTCCTCCCCACAGGTGCCACCTCTGACTTCCTGTACCCCAGCATGGGACACAAGGTGTAGCAGTGACCTTCTTCTGCAGAGGAGCAAGTGTGAGGCAGAGCCTTTCTGCACTCCAAGCCTTGGCAGTAACTGTCCCCATGGAGTGTTGTCAGTGCTAGCAGCAGACACTGTCTGGAGAACATGCTGAGAGCTGCAGAAAGGACATCCCTGAAAAGACACTGAGCTGCAAAGTCAAATCACTGACCAGAATCAGTTCTGTTCTAGCTCAAACCAGGACAAGAACCAGTAAGATAATTCTCCTGATCTATTACTGTGTGCTGTTCTGTGATCTGCACCCTTGGTACCTGTGCTACCACGGTAGTCCATTGTTGTGGTAAATGCTCAAGGATTACCAAAGCAGTTTGAGGGAAAACAAGAAAGGCAGTGACAAATCTTAGTGTGAACTGTCCATGCCTGGTTTGCTAAGTCAAGTCTTCTCAGGAGAAAGGTACTGCAGTTTCTTCTCTGTCCAGGAGAGGCAAGAGCAGGCAAAGCTATAGTGTGGTGGTGTGAGCACAGCCTGAGTGACAAGGAAAATAATATGTGTTATGGTGGAGAAGGGCCACATCATCTTCTGTCGTGATTTTGGTAGCTAAGTAATTGTTCAGCTCTGAGGGAGCTTTTGGAGATAACACATAACTCTCTGTCTCTGCTTACATCTGGAAATTACTTGTATCTGTGGGAGAAAAGCCTAGAATCAGAAAATGTTTTGGGTTGGAAGGGACCTTTCAGGGTCATCTAGTCCAAACTCCTTGCAGCCAGCAGCAACATCTCCAACTAGAACAGGTTGCTCCCAATCCTAAACAGCCTGACCTGGAATAGTTCCATCTGGAAAGCTCACAGGTTAATAAAGGGAAGATTTTGGGCAAGGAAGCTACAAGGGAGAAGGGACAAGAAACAGGATTATGGGCTCCTCTGGTGTGAAAGCCATGTAGCCTGGAGTGCTAAGTGGGTTCTACTGTCACTCAATTGCTGCAGGGATTTCTGTTCCTCCTGGCACAGCGAAACTCTCATCATGGATGTGCAGCCAAGCAACCTAAGGTTGCTATCATCTCGTTCTAGAATCTCATCCTTTATGAGATGCCAAAGAAATATCTACAAAGTATTTTAGTTTCAGGCTTAATTTAATCCTGACATGACAAAGTCAGGAGTGATGTTTAATTTTATCCTGGCCTTGGCCATGCTTGAACTGGGAAGGAATGAAATCCCTTTTAGCACAATCTTTGTACCTTCTGTGTAGCAACCTCACACCTATTTGCACATCCTAGGCTATGACTGTCTCACGAACCTATTCTCCCCATCCTGCTCTTCTGCTTCCTCCATGTAGGATCTTACCTCTTTATTCCCTTGAGTAGTGTCTGAAAGGAAGTTGTGGGCTGCTAGGATGATTGGTTTTTATTTTCTTTCTGTGCCATAGTACCTAGTTAGGTCTTAGAAATCTTACTTCCTCTGGCACTATTTTCTAAAGGGTTTACAGATAGTGCTTCCTTCCAGATCTGCTTAGAAGAAGAGAGTGGAGCTGCACATTTTGCATCCAATAGATGCCTCATGGTAAGCTAACACCAGGACTTCTTTCTTAATTTGAAATTCATTGCTGTGTCAAGCAGAAAGATGCTTTTATTTAACACAGGGAAACAATTGGGTGCCTGAGGCACTTGCCTTCTATTCTCATCTGTCATTAATTCACTATGTGTCTTAAGCAATTCACCAAGCCCAAGCTGTTTACATTGAATCAGCTAAATATATCTGAATAAATAGCATGATTTTACAGGCTTTTAAATGAATCTGGGGGTGTTTAGCGTAGCAGAAAATCCTATGTCACTATTTGGTGCTTTCACATGAATTTAAATTCCTAACTTCTCTACATTTGAAAGTTTGGTCTTAAGAGTTTTGATTTTTCCCTTGGTTTCAGTATTTTTTTTTCTTGGCTATTTCATATCCACATTGGAGGCTGCTTTAAAGAATGCTTGGCCTCTTGGAGGAGTTTAATCCCTTCAGATAAAAATATTCTATATAATCAAAATGTAATAACAGTCTTTCGGGGGGGGGAATACATAGTGAAGGAAGTAATCACTGAATTCTCTTTTTCTCCTGCTCTTTATCTACCTCCTTCCTACAATTTCAGGCAGGAACTCCCATCCTGCTTCCTAATCCTGGGGATTCTCATCTGCACCCAAGCTGACTGGTGAGTTCCTGCTCAGTGATGTCACCCGTTGCATCAGGGCAAGATGATCTGCATCCTTTTCAGGCACTGCAGGCCCCTGGTATGCATTTCTCCCTTCTTTGCTTTAGCCTAATGCTGTAAGCCTGTAAATCAGCACAAGTTCCTGAATTTCTAATGAAAGCTCAACATTCCTAAAGTATATTTTTAGGTCAGCCACTAGGCTTTGGGCTGGGCTTAGAGACATTGGGGAGTACATTCAGCTTCTGTTTGCACCCTTCCAGTCTGCATGCATTTGGAAATGTTTCCTAGGCTAAGCTGTATTTTAAATGAGGATAGTAAAAGTCAAGAATATCTTTAAAGCTCAGATGCATTCTGCTGAGGCTACAAAAAAATAGGGAATAAAAACAGCAAGCTTGAATTACACTTGTGTCAAGAGAAGCCAGTTAGTAAGTGCTGATCCTACAACCTGTGCTCTGGCTACCACAAACAGATGGGATTAAAAAGCCTCTCTCTATATATACCCCAAGGAACAGATGGATAGGAGGACTGGGATCCTGTTTTCTCTGACCCATCAGCAATTTCTCATCTCCTAGCATGAAATTAAAGTGACATGACCTTTTGGGTTTGACCCATTCATCTGCAACTCACTGTTTTTGTCTGCTGTGGCTTGAAAATGTTTCCTGCCATAGCAACTAGTGCTGCAAAGAAGGAAACAGTGTTTGCTACAGACAGGAAACTTGAAAGCAGATTCCTCTACACTTAGAAACATTTTTATGTAGTTATAGCTAAGTAGGTAAGAAAATAGTCTACCAAAACCTCCAAAGTTAAAAAAAGACAAACATTTTTAAAATTTTGTTTCATTGTTTGCATTTACTCTAAGTTCAATTTTGTGAATGTTTCTTGCTGCTTTGATTACTTGATCAAGCCTCCTACTCCATATAATTTATTTAGATGATCAGATTGTCCCAGACGTGTAGATTTCAGTTACGAAGCTGTACCTCAGATGTAGCTGAGATGTAGTGAAGTGACTGTTGAGGATCTAATCTGTTATTTAAAAGAATGTATTTCTTTCTTCATTCAACCTTGTCTGAAATCCTAATCAGGGAATTTTCTCTTTTGTTTTGTGCCTATTTCTACTGGATCTGGCACCCCAGAGCTCTGACATCTTTTGTGAAGAGAAAATGTAATCTTAACTTGCCTGTGGACTTTATGGTAGGTATTTCAAAACCTCTTTTAAAGACTGGACTTGATGATCTTAGAGGTCTCTTCCAACATTAATAATTATGATTCTGTGGTTTTTCTCAAGCTCTCACCTGCTCACTGCCCAATACTGTATCAGGAATCCCTTCCACAAGACTTCTTGTCTCTTTTCCAAGAACACATCTTTAAAATCATCAGCTGTCTTAAGTCAATGTTTCTCTACTTCTTGGTTTCTATTTTCCTAAAACCTGTTTAGCCTGAATTGAGTAGTAATTTTGGGCCCATATGTGTTTGATATCTCATCACTCAGTGAGATAGTTCCAAATTCATCCTAATGGAATGGGATTTTCTGCATCTTCCTTCATTGCTTTCTGGATCTGAAAGCCAAGCCTCCGAGAATTCCAGATATCACAGACCTTACCTCTCACCTTCTCAGTCCTATTCATTCCTTTGAAAATCAACATGGACCAGTTAAAACCTAGCAGTGTGAACGAAGATGAAAGAAAATGACACATTTGGCCTTAAAATACTTAATAATGTGAAAGCTTGTCTGTGGTCTCTCTTGGTTTCAGTGCAGTCTGAGATAGGACTTCATGTCCTTCTTACACAGATCATTTCTCTTTGAATTGGAGGATGAGTCTAAGAGTCTGCTTCATTATGCAGTCTGAAGAGCATGAAGAAGAACAAGCTGACAAAACATGAGCAAAAAGTCATGGTTCTATCATTAGGAGATGTTCCAAGATGTTATGTCACACTAAAGGGGTTTAAGCCTTAAGTTCTGTAGAAGCAAAGTGGTGAAGCCTTGTGGCTGAGGACAGACCATCCAGGACATCCCCATTGAAGATTTGACAACTTGGATAATGCCTTTCCAGGGTCAGAGGTGTGCCATCAAGGTAAGCTGGAGTGGTTTTTCCTACTTTGGAAGTGATCTACTTCAAAACTTGTTTTCTTCATGCACATGCTGTCTTTAAGAAGAAAGGCACACTTTTATTGGGGTTTTTCTTTTTCCCTTCTTCTGACTAATTAGATCATGGAATTAGAGAAGCATAGAATGGTTTGGGTTGGAAGGGACCTTTAAAGATCATCTAGTCAAGCCCCTGTGCAGTGAGCAGGGACATCTTCAACTAGTCCATGCTGCTCAGGATGGTTGCTTCTGATGTAATCTTGACTGATTGTTAGTGTCACCTGTACTCACCCACCAACTCACAAGTTAATCAAAGAGTTATGAACTTAGAGTTCTGAACTGATCATTAGCAGCCAGCAAAGAGTTTATAGAGATCTTGTCTCTTTCTGTCTTGGGCTGGTAACACCAATGTTGAGTCTTTTGTCCCTGAGAAGCTACCCTAGGTTACAGTCCACCTAAAGTCAGTTATCAGTCTCTTAAAAGTAGCATAAGGTGTTTCATAATAACATGCTGATGACATTTACCAGCTAATTCTAAATGTTTAGACAACTCTACAATGTTTTGCTGGTTTTCTGTAATACCTTGTTGAAGCTGAGGCAATTTTAGCTAAAAACATTCTGAGAGAGTTGGGGTTGTTCAGTCTGTAGAAGAGAAGGCTCTGAGAAGACCTTCTTGTGGCCTTCCAGTATCTGAAGGGGGCTACAAGAAAGCTGGTGAGGGACTATTTAGAATGTTGGGTTGTGATAGAACTAGGGGGAATGGATATAGACTAGAGGAGGGAAGATTTAGATTGGATATTAGGAAGAAGTTCTTCACTGTTAGGTTTGTAAGACACTGGAACAGGTTGACCAGAGAGGTGGTGGAAACCCCATCCCTGGAAGTTTTTAAGGTCAGGCTTGATGGGGCTCTGGGCAACCTGATCTAGTGGCAGGTGTCCCTGCCAGGCAGGGGGGTTGGAACTAGATGATCTTTGAGGTCCCTTCCAAGTCTGATGATTCTGTGATTAGAAAAATGTGTGTTGCCTTCTTACTTAGGGAGGTGAAGCCTCTAACTGGGTCAGAGATGCAGTCCGGAGAAGGTGAAGGAAACCCAAGCTAAGAGAAAGACCTCAAGGCATCACTACTGAATGACTTCTTTCCCTTCCTTATTCCTAAGGTGTTCAGACTTGAAGTAAGTCTGAAGTAGAAGTGCTGTTTCTCAGCATTGCTATCTTGGGTTGGTTAAGACCATCTGGTTCATTTCCTAGTTGATAACAAACCTGAAGGACACCTCATGACAGTGACAGCAGAGACTCAGACAAAGGTGTCTGGACATGAAGAAGCAGTCAAGAAACATGGATGTTCTGTACGAACCTTCAGCAAAGTCAATTGTTTCTGATTTCAACTTCCTTAACCAGGAAGGATCACATCTTTATAGTAAGATGGTGGTATCAAGTAACAAAAGAATTGTTGCCTGTGTTAAAAAGGCTGTGGAATGATCTGACATGGCTTTGTGAAAGGCATGGCATATCTGTGGGAGGGCTAGGAAGTGCTAGACTATTTCTGTCCACTTAATAATTGTATTTAGTGCACACTTATCAGCTACTGTTATCACTTCATAGACTTGGTTTGTTGTTCTTCTGCACTGATTATAAACTGCAAGAGGAAATGATCTTTGACAGATGATTGCAATCAGGATGATAATATATAATTTTGATTAATCAAGGGAGTTTGATTCATTTTGATGTTGAACTCAGGATAATCTTATGGTGGAAGAAAGAGCTGTTTGCTGTCATTCAAGGTGGATAATAACATAGAGTTAGGAGAAGGCTTATTTATGACTCCTCCAAATGCTGAGCTGTAGCTTTCCTAATTTTGTCTGGAAAAGGTAAACAAGACCCAGTAGTATATACTGAATTCCACCTCAGGGGTGTATTTATGAGTATCCAGTTTATGGCTGTTGCCTGAGATGTCTGGAATAACCCTTGTATATTTATGTGAGCTGTTTCACAGAATCCCAGCGTGGTGAGGGTTGGAAAGGGCTTCTGGGGATCATCCAGTCCAATCCCCCTGCTGAAGCAGAGTCACCCAGAGCAGATTGCCTGGGATCATGTCCAGGTGGGTCCAGAGAAGGAGACTTCACAACAACCTCTCTGGGCAGCCTGGGCCAGGGCTCTGGCATCCTCACAGCAAACAAGTTTCTCCTGTTCAGGTGGAACCTCCTGGGTTCCAGTTTGTGCCCAGTGCCCCTTGGCCTGTCCCTGGGCACCACTGCAAAGAGTCTGGCTCGAGCCTCTTGCCCCCACCCTTTAGATATTGCTAAGCATTGGTCAGATCCCCTCTGGGGCTACTCTTCTCCAGGCTAAGCAGCCCCAGGGCTCTCAGCCTTTCCTCCTCATGGAGATGCTCCAGTCCCCTCAGCATTCTTGTAGCCTGTGTTTGACTCCAGTGGCTTCTTGTCTCTCTTGACACCTCTCTTGAGGATCAGATTGCACATTAGGAAGAACATCTTCCCTGAGAGGGTTCTCAGGCATTATTCCCAGCTGCCCAGGG
The DNA here is from genome assembly GCA_013399015.1 of Galbula dea. Lineage (NCBI taxonomy): Eukaryota > Metazoa > Chordata > Aves > Piciformes > Galbulidae > Galbula > Galbula dea. Next base: position 661,642 of record VWZX01003670.1, on the reverse strand, counting down.
AGGTGGTGGAATCACCATCCCTGCAAGAGTTCAGAAAACATGGAGATGTGGTGCTTGGGGCCGCGCTTTAGCAGTGTGCATGGCAGTGTTGGGTAGATGGTCTCAATGATCTCAGAGGGCTTTTCCAACCATCATGATTCCATGATTCTATAATGTACACTACATAAGATGAAAGAAAGGAACCCATGATGTTATGATGGGTCAGTGAGTATCATTAAAGTCAACCTACTGATCTTGCCACTCATATTCATCAAGCAGTAGAATCAATAGTTGTTCACATCAGGCAGCAGAGGTACCCAGCTTTGAAGCTGACACAGGTTGTGATGGAGTCAATAGAAGTTTAATTACAGTGTGTGTTAAAACCTTATGATAGATTGCATTTGTTTCTCCTGCATTCTCTTGAATGACTTCTTTGGCAATCATTACCTTTCTGCAAGAGGTGTGTGTTCCAGTGCCAAGGAGAATCACATCTACAGTGACAGAAGGACATTCATGATGCATTTCTTTTGGCTTTATTGATCTAGGTTTTGTTTTCTACTGTAAATTTAAGCAGAACTGCCAGGCTTACTGAGACTAGAAGTGATAAAGCTACCTTGCAATCACCTTCTGTGCATGCCTGGATGAATGCAGGGCACCAAGCATCTGTTGTAAACCAGAGAGACATCAGGGCTATTAGAAAAGCACAACCTGATGCTCCCTCCTGGCCTCAGTGTTTGGTCTGGCACAGAGATGTTCTCATCACTGTTGCTCCTAGCTAGGAAATTCACACTGAAAATCTGTTATGGTAGGCTCACCCTTTGCAGTTATGGGTTAGTGGAAATATGCTCTGTGTTGTGCATGAAGGTCAGCACAGAGTGAGAAACTGAAGCAAGTCTTCGATGCTGTTGCCAAGAACACTGAAGGTTACATCCAAGTTGAGCTATAGACATGAGATATGAAATACATTCCAAGGTCTGTTACTATTGGAATAACCACAAGGAACATTGCAGCCCTAACGAAGAAGAGACACTTCAAAAAGGGGAGATGATGTTCCTTCAGGTTAAATACTAACTTTCTTGGCTCATAGCTTTTGGCTGCAACACCTACATGCAAATACAGAAGCTAGCAGCCAAAAAAAAAAGAAGTCCTGTCTGTGTTTTCTGAGGTTAGAAAAAACCTAAACCTAAGTAGTCAGTTTTTATCACTAGTTCTGAACTGTCCATTTGAATGCCTCTTTGTGACTCTCTCTGAGACTTGCTTACCTTCCCACTTGGCCTCAGGGCTGTGTTGTGATGATGGTGTGATTCTGTGATTCCCTTCAGACAACATAAGCTCCAGATTGCAAGATCTCAGGTCAGTGCATTCGTGCCTCAGTGTTCTGTGGATCCTCAGAGGTGCTTTGCAGTACCAGCCAACAGCAGAACTCTCAACTGATGGATACAGTGTAGAGAGAAAAATGCTTTTCTAATTTAGATGTCAGCAGAGGTGTCACATTCTTGTTGTGGTTCCACCAATGTTCTGCAGATCATTATTTATGGCTTGCAAAAAATGAAAGGCTGTATTGGATCCAACTGCTTTAAATTAAAACACTTAAGAGAGGCTGTGCTACAGACTGAGCACAGAGGCTGAGACTGTGTTGAGCTTAGATACTGTGTCTAGCTTGCTTGAAAGCCAACTGGTTCTAATGCTTCACAACTCTGTATCTCTCTGTCTATATATTTCATATCTCTGTGTATGTCTCTGTAGCTCTATATTCTCTTATCTTTATATATCTCATCTCTATAGATCATCTGTGTCTCTATATCTCTATATTCTTTGTCTGTATCTCATATCTCTGTACATCATCTCTATATCTCTATATTCTAGCTTATCTTTATGTCTGTATGTCTCATATCTCTATATATCATCTATGTCTCTATATATCTATCTCTGTATATCTATGTTCTGTCTAGATCTCTGTAGTCTAAACCAGAAAACTCTCAATCTTAGCTCCTTTAATATCAAAGCATTGAAGTTTGAGAGAATTAAAAGTTAACTGATTTAAGAATATATCACTGGACAAATATTGCCCAGTGGGAACTGTACAATGAAGTTGAGCAACAGATCTTCAAACTTTGGTCTATAATAACGTGGGGTTTGAAGACAAAAAAAACCCCCAAAATAACAAAACCAAACCACAACTTCAAGCTTTAAAACTCCCAAACCCAAGGAATACTAATACTGTTATAACACAAAATAGGAGTAGGATTTTTGGATGGTTTCAGTGCCATATACCAGATTTAAACCTGCTTTAGGTGTGAAATTTCAAAGCATTGTGACTATTCTCTCTCTCAACAGCTGCTGACTCCTGACAAATCCAAGGCTTCACAAAGCACCACATTGCCAGCATTTTCTGCACGTTCTGGGACTGCAGGAACAGAAGGCTGCTTTGGCAGGACAGATTTCTACTGCTGGAAAAGGTTTGCACATGTGAATTGTTTATATCTAAAAGCTATCTACATATCATGTCACTGAGTAGCCAAATAACCTCATATAAATATGTTAACTGATGTCATCTCCTGGGACTTGTGTGAAGCATTTGACACTGTTCCACATGATAAATTGGAGAGACATGGATTTGAAGGATGGACCCCTCAGTGGATAAGGAGTTGGCTGGATGGTTGCACACAAAGGGTTGCAGTCAACAGCTCGATGTCCTAGTGGTGTTCCTCAGGGGTTGTGCTGGGACCAGTGCTGTTTAACATCTTTGCTGGGGATGTGGACAGTGAGATCAAGTGCACCCTCAGCAAGTTTGCCAGTGACACCAAACTATGCAGTGCAGTCAATGTGCTGGAGGGAAGGGATGCCATCCAGAGGGACCTGAACAGGCTTGAGAGGGGACTGGAACATCTCTGCTATGAAGGCAAGTGGAGAGACTTTGGGTTTTTCAGCCTGGAGAAGAGAAGGCTCCAGGAAAGCCTTAGTGCAGCCTTCCAGTATCTAAAGATGAGGAGGCACTTTTTCCAAGGGCATGTAGTGATGAGAGGTGATAAATGTAAACTGAAAGAAAGGAGATTTAGATCAAATGTCAAGAAGAATCTGTTTACTGTGAGGGTGGTGAGACACTGGAGCAGGTAGACCAGAGAAGTTGTAGATGGCTCCCCCCTGGAAGTGTTGAAGGCCAGATTGGATGAGGCTTTGAGCAACCTGGTCTAGTGGAAGGTGTCCCTGCCCTGGCAGGGAGGTTGGAACTAGATGATCTTTAAGGTCAGTTCTAACCCAAACCAGCTATGATTTAAACTATCATGCCCAACCAGCCCCAGGTTACTGAATTTCAGAACTATGTTCATTTATTCTTTCTTGCATGCTCAAGAATGTCCTAAACTTCCATATTTACAATATGGATTTGAATATTTTAAAGGGAAGAAACTAGTTTGTTTATGATGTTGCACCGAAAGAAGGTCCAGAATCCCTTTGCTGATTCAATGGGCTGCCTTCAAAAGCACAGAAATCAACACAAATGTTTTGAGAAGCCTTCTAGATTCATCACCCACAGAGCGTGGAAAGCTTTTCTTCTAAGAATGCCCAAATGAGTTCTAAAAGAACACTTTACTTTTATGTTCTCATGGCCCATTAAATCTTTCTTTAATGCAGTATTATTTTGAATCAATAAGTTTTGAATAAGCTGCAGTTTTCCACCCAGAAGAGAGCTTGTGATTCAACGTGTGTGTCTGTTTTCATCAGTCGTTTACTAAACAGCATTAACCTTGGTCTTAAAAATGTGGACTAGGGTTCTGGTATTTATTCAGGCAAGTAAACCTTTCAGGTTAGACAGAATTTATCCATGGAGGCATTCCTATTAGACTCTTGTCCTTTAATATGGTGCTTGGCAGTCTGCTGCTCCTGGCTTCCAGACCCTGCACCCCTGAGAAATCAGCATCATCTGCTCCTTACCTATTTTTTGAAGTCTAAATCAGCAGTAAATTCTTCTTTGTGTATCTGTATTTATGTGTGCAGATATCTTTGTATTTGTAGGTGTCTTTAAATTTGTAGATATGTTTGTTTTATAGATATCTTTGCATTTATAGATCTCTTTGTACAAGGATATATCTATATATATGTTACCACTCAGATTTATTTTAAGAGGTTGCTACTCTGATTGAATTCAGATCTAAATATCAGCTGTAATGACCAAAATATTCTTCCTTGTTTATAGGTTAGATACCTGGGATCATCTGAGAGATCTGCTTCTAGAGGTGGTTAAAAGATACTATAGTAGTGGCTGAAATATCATGGAAAGGTTTGGGATGGAAGGGATCATCTAGCTCTAACCCCACTGCCATGGGCAGGGATGCCACCCACTAGAGCAGGTTGCCTAGGGCCCATCCAACCTGGCCTTGAATGCTTCCAGGGATGGGGCAGCCACAACTTCTTGGGGCAACCAGTGCCTCAGCACCCTCTGAGGGAGGAATTTCTTCCTAACATCTAAGTTCAATATTAAGACCGGAGACTGGTAAGAGAGATTTGAGAAAGTACACTAGAACCTGTATTGTAAGGAGAGTTTTGGTTAGAACCTTGCCCAGAATGCTCAGTTATGCTGTAAGCCAACAGTTGTGCCAGTTATCAGTTCACAAGGTGAAGATGCAGAGCAACATCTTGGAGCATTCAGGCTGTTTCCTTGAATTCTGAAGCCTTCCCATGCCAAGGAAGGCAGAGGTGCAGCAGGAGGATGCAGCTCCTGTAGGTGGATGTGACTCCCACATGCCTGGAAGTAGACATGGTTTCTAAACTAGTGTGGGTGGGTGGCTCAGAGAGCTGGAAGAGAAAGAAGAGACTTTGCTGTGTAAATGACCAAGGGTCACACAGTATCTGGAAGGAAAAATGAATAAATCATTCACACGTGGTGAGATAAGAATCAGACAAAACCTCTTGATTGTAAACTCTCTATCAATCAAAGTTGCCTAATCGGAATCAGAGTAGTGGCATTACAAAGGATCTGGAAAAGTTCTGGGAGCTAGGTGCTCACTTTACATTGGAAAACGAACTTGTAAGACACAACCTTGGAGCAATACAATGTATGTATGTACTCTGCAGAAAGGGAACTCAAGGTCATTTCCTTCCAGAGGCAAGGAATTCTACTACAGCTACTTTCATGTGTGCAATCATTGGTTTCCTTCTTTGTTTTTTTTTGTTTCTAACTCTGTAAAAAGAAACAGTAAATAACATCCAAATGATCTTATCCCAGATAACAGTCCAGTAGCCACATCATTTCTCCAGCACTCTCTCTCCCATACTGCTCTCTGGTCACTTAGGCAATCAGCAGGTAGAAGGAAGCCTTGGGTCACCATCCCTGAATGCCCAGATGCTGTTCTGCTAACAAAGGCCAAGCCTGAAATGTAAAAAGAAAAGGTTAATATTCCTTCTAGTTGTCCCTGTTTGAGGTCAACATGAGCCACAGTGTACTTAGAAGTTTTCTCCTCTCCCAATTCTGAGCCTTTTAACCACTTCTTATCTCAAAATTTGCCAGAGAGCTGCAGGAAAAGTGTGGTACAGAAAAGAAATTCTTCCCCTGCTGCTGAGACTTTATTTCAGTGTTACAGAAGGCAAAATGAGTGCTTTGTTAAGTATTCCTCAACTTCAGGACAGAAACATGTCTCCTCCTGTTGCCTAACATCACTTTACTACACTTTCTGCAAGCTTTGAAACTCAGCTTTATCTTCACACACAGAAAGACAGTATCTGATCTTGATGAGCTGAGCCAGAACAAGCAAGGATCAAGTCTCTTCTGGTACTGACACAAGCTGCTTGGATCTTCTCATAGTTCAACATGTCCAGGCAACAGCTTTGAGTTTGCTGTGGATTTGAAGATGTAGTGAGGTTTTTCTTTCCTCAGTGGATTAGAAACAATTTAAAGGGTATTAAAAGCAGAGTGTGAAACCAAATGTGGTTCAGCTTTTCTTTTACACTGTCATATCTTCTTTAGAAAGCTGGACCTTGATTCCCATAAAAGCAAAAACAGCCCCCAAAATGCCCTGAATTCATCTCCTTCAGAGCTACAGAATTATCAAGGTTGGAAGAGACCTCTAAGATCATCAAGTCCAACCATCAACCTATCACCATCATCTAAACCCAAGCCCCTAAGTACTACATCCAGACACTTTTTAAACACCTCCAGGGACTGTGACTCCTCCACCACCTCCCTGGGCAGCCTCTTCCAATGTCTGACAGCTCTTCCAGTGAGGAAATGTTTCTTGATATCTAGTCTACGTTGAAGGAATCAAGGACTGGATATTTGTCACAGAGCCTTGTGTGAATACCATTTTCAGGAGGAAGCATTCATTTCTTTTTTTGTCATTGTTCCTTCCCAAGTCCCTCACCTTTACTGTCTACCTCATAGGATCATAGGATTGTCAGAGTTGGAAGGGACCTCAAAGATCATCCAGTTCCAAGCCCCCTGCCTGGCAGGGACACCATCCACTAGATCAGGTTGCCCAGGGCCCCTCTAAGCCTTGTCTTAAAAGCTTCCAGGGATGAGGCCTCCACAACCTCTCTGGGCAACCTGTTCCACTGTCTCACCACCCTCATAGTGAAGAATTTGTGCCAACCTCCTGAAGGGGAAATTGGCATACTTACAACTTTTAGGCTAAGAAAATTCTAATGTGCCTCAACTGCTTTAGGAAATTAATTAACAATATTTGCCTGAGGTGGACATCTGTCAAGGGTGCCCCAGGGGAGGTTCAGATTGGATGTTAGGAAGAATTTCTTCCCTGAGAGGGTTCTTAGGCATTGACCCAGGCTGCTGAAGGAGATGGTGGAGTCACCACTCCTGGAGGAATTCAAAACACATAGAGATGTGGTGCTTGGGGCCATTGTTTAGTGGTGAGCATGGTAGTGTTGGGTAGATGGTTGGACTGGATGATCTCAGAGGGCTTTGCCAACCATAAGGATTCTAGGATTTTCTAAAAGCAGCTATTAGAATGGCACTCCACCAAATCCTCAGCTCATGGGTGCCTACTTGTGTGCTAGGAAAGTTCTTTTAGGCACCTACAGAACCAATTATGTGAATACCTAAGAGTGCCATAACCCTGCAGGCTCTGGAGGAAGATGTCCCTTCTCCTGCTTTGTTCACCTGAGAGGACTCTCAGCAACACATGAATGATGACCTGTGCTGCAGTCAAAGGAGCTGATTGTGGTGGTGGTTGGGTAGATGATGCTTTTTTTGATGGGTGTCAGTCTGCTACCAGGATGCTGTGGGGACCATAAACAGTCCTAGGAGTAAAAAGCAAAAGGGTTGGAATTAAATTTTTTTCAATGATACACAATTCAAATGCTTAAAAACTGGAACTGGACCTATTCATAACAACTTGCAGACTTCATTCTAGAAAGAATTTCTTAAGGAAGCTCCCAGAGCATGAGTCTTGTGAGAAACAGCTGAGGGAACAGGGGTTAGTTAGCCTAGAGATGAGAAGGCTCAGGCTAACCACAGGCTGCTGAAGCCTCTCAACTTCAAATAACAAAAAGGAAGTCTCATCTCCCCAAAACTGGTTCTCATCAAATTTACCATCAAGTGTCCTGAGAAGAGCAGGTCCCAGCCAGTGTCTCCTGTGTCCGTGGACAGCATGAGGTGTGGCCTCCTGGAACAAAGACTCACGACTGAGTGATGGAGAACCACAAATGCCACCAGTTGTCAACATCCTGTCACCACAGAACACAAAAATCCTGCTGTCTACTGGTGAGGTTTAACCTGACATTTCACTCTGCTGAGCACAGAATCATGAAGATAGGAAGAGACCTCCAAGATCATCAAGTCCAACCCTCCACCTATCCCCACCAACACAAAGTAGTGATCTCAGCATACTTCTAGAACATCATTCTAAAATGAGAAAGAAATCTTCATGTACCTCCTACTGCCTCTGAACAGCAAGTAACAGATGTGTGGTTGCTGAAATTCATACCTGGCTTTCAGGGGAGCACAAATTCTGCTCCTGCTAAACATCTCAGTTGCAGGTGTCACCCCTTCCAGTGAAGGTGGTACTGCAGTGGCTGTTTTTTCATTGCCTTTTAATGATAATCAATGTCAAGCACCAGCTCATTACAAACCTTTTTCATGGCTCATCAGAAATGCAGTACCTGAGGGGATGCCCTTTCTTATTCCACTAAAAACCTCTTGTACCTGCTATTTACTTGAAGGTACACAATGCAGCCTAGAAACTAGCAGACCAAAACCATGACTGCATCACACTCTTAATTATTTTTGCTGGAATAAAAAAAAATAAGACCTCTTACTTTCTCTCTGGGTATGAAACTCCCTAATGACCCTTAGCAAAGAACACTATAGCAATCAGGATTGAAGGTGAATCAACAGCACTTTTGGACCTATAGTGGTTTTGCTTTACATCATGAACCTCAAATTAAAGAATAAAGATTAGCTTGGCTTTCAAAATCATACCATCCTCAAAAATTACAGTGTGACAATTGGGCTTCTCTACACAGAGGGCTGGAAGAACTCTGCTGTGAGGACAGGCTGAGAGAGTTAGGGTTCTTCAGCCTAGAGAAGAGAAGGCTCCAGGAAGACCTTCTGGCAGCCTTCCAGTACTTAAGGGGGCTTAAAAGAAAGATGAAAACAGACTTTTTTGCAGGGTCTGTTGTGACAGGACAAGGGGTGATAGTTTTAAGCTAAAAATGGGAGATTTAGACTAGATAGAAGAAGTTTTTTATGCTGAGGGTGGTGAGACCCTGGCCTAGGTTGCCCAGAGAGGTGGGAAATGTCCCATCCCTGGAACCATTCCAGGTCAGGCTGTCTGGGGCTCTGAGCAACCTGATCTAGTTGCAGATGTCCTTGATGACTGTAGGGGTTTGGACTAGATGACCTTGAAAGGTCCTTTCCCACCCAAGCAACTCTATGATTCTATGATCTTTACAGGTCCTTTCACTTGAGAATTATTGTGAACAATCCTCTCCTTCATAATTTTTTCTTAGGTTAGTATTTGTTTGTTTGTGGAGGTTTTTGTTTGGTTTTTGGTGAGGGTTTTCTGTGGGTTTTTTTAGCTAAACAAAAAATGGAGGCCAGTTCTTTGGACTGTGCCTCTGAGCAGCCAAGAAGATTCAGATGAAGCTGGAAAAAGAGACCAAGGTCCCTATATAAGCAGTCAAAGAAGCTGACCCCACGTTGTAAATCAAAGCAGTTCTAGGATTTCCTTCAGCTTACAGAGCCTAAAGCAAGAGACAGAACAATTGTCCAGCAGCGGAGTGCTCAGTCACGACCACAAAATGCCTCCCCCAGACTTAGGTGTCTGGGGGAGATTTAGATGTTGATAGTTTAAGGATTGGTTTGCTAGCTCATCAATATATGAGGAGCTTAAGTGGGAAATTCCCAAGCTGGGAGACCTAACACTCTTGGATTTAGCTTATTTATTTATTTTCCTGCTGCAAGAACAAATCTGTGCCTCAGAAGATTTACTATTTGCTTACTGATCCCAGCAGAAGTATGGGATTTAGGAAGCCTGAATGCTGAGAAAGAAAACAGTCCTATTATGTGACAGGTCTGTGCAATGAGGAGGTTGTCATGGGTTATCAGAGCAATGTGCTTTTGTTCAACATGAACATGAGAGGAGAAGGCTCTGAGGAGACCTTCTTGTGGCCTTCCAGTATCTGAAGGGGGCCTATAAGAAAGCTGGGGAGGGACTTTTTAGGAGGTCAGACAGTGATAGAATCAGGGGAAATGGGTGTAAGCTAGAGGAGGGTAGATTTAGGTTGGATATTAGGAAGAAGTTCTTCACTATGAGGGTGGTGAGACACTGGAACAGGTTGCCCAGAGAGGTTGTGGAAGCCTCATCCCTGGAAGCTTTTAAGACAAGGCTGGATGGGGCCCTGGGTAACCTAATCTAGTGGATGGTGTCCCTGCCAGGCAGGGGTCTTGGAACTGGATGATCTTTGAGGTCCCTTCCAACTCTTGACAATTCTATGATTCTATGATAACACAAGACACTCACCCAAAGAGATCAATGAGGAGAGCTGTTGTCTTCTCTTGTCTTTATTTTGGGAAAAACTCCCCCTTGTTACCAAGATTGTGAAGCAGAAAGGAGCTGTGCTTGTAACTGGAGAAAATCTAGAGGAAGCAAGAAAAAAATAGATTAAAATGTTAAATAAGGGAATATTTAATAAATATTAGGGATTTAAACAGATTGACATTAAAATATTAAAACATTTACTAGATTTATTTTGGTCTGTGCCATGAGGGCCAAGTCAATCTGTACCTGTTAGCCAAGAGGTTCTGCAGGGTTTCCATTCTCTAAACAGCACCTATATCCTTTAATTCCCTGTAGATTAATAATGGAGACTTTCTATGGCTTCATAAAGAAGAACTCAAGAAATAACAACAGTTACATTATCTAGAAGGCAGATGGAAGGGCACTAAGAAACAAGTAGCACTTATTAGCATCATCTTCCATGGGGTGGGAGTTACTTTTCAAGCCTAACAAGCTCAGGCTACCAGATCAAGTGAAAATCTATAGGGCTACTGGAGAATTGCTCTACTTTTCAGTGGTACTTTTCAAGGGGACTCTCCCAGTACTTCAAACTCCATCATGATTTCCTTTGAAGTCCTCAGCAAATGAGTCTATTCTTTTGAGAAGTCATCAATGGGTCTTGCATCTACTGCACAGACAGAAGAACCCTACTTTGATTGTTGGAAGGTGTTGGCTTTTTTATGGTTCTGATTTATTCTCTTTTTAGACTTCTTAAAACCCACAATAGGAGCATTCCTTTAAGCTTCTCAGTTCATGGAATTCTTTTCATAACATCTTATGTTAAATGATCTAACCAACTGTCAGAACTCTCGGTGCTACTTAATGATGCTCTGCCTTCAGTAGCACCTTTACAGCTGTGGACAGCTTTGGCTCAGTTATTAGAATGTGCTGCTAGATGAACTGACCTGGTTGTGTCATTGGTTGCACCCATCTGTGAGTTAGGAATATCTGCAGCTCAGCAGAGATCTCGGTGAACTCCAGGCATGTTCTCAGCTGGGGAATAGGTGAATTATTGGTGGTCTTCATACTGAGGTGACAAATCCAGTGTGAAACTGCAGCTGAACTCCTGGTAAATGGAAGTTTGAGAGATGACACAAGAACAAGTGAAATTAATAAAGTCAAATGTGATATGCTGAGCTTCCTACAATTCATGTAATTATTTTAACCTCCTTTATAGAAGGAAAAATAGATTATTTTTTTTTTTCATTCTTCTCTGCCTTTTCCCACCCATTCTTCTAGCTTCATTGGACCTCTATGTGCTTCTTAAACATGGTCTTTTTTTTTTCTTGGTGAAGAGACAGTCGTGGTCTCTGTCTTTGGGCAGAGCTGCAAAGCAAAGCTCTGTGGACCTCTGTGATTCTGAAACTGAGTGAGATGCTAGATCCAAAGGTGATAGTATCTGCTTTTTCAGATTTCATGGACCTCCTGAGACATCTACATAGCTTTATTGCATTATCATCTGGTGTCTGATGCTAAAATGATAGTGAGTGAGATTTAGAAACCTCTGAAAGGAACTCACAGCTGTAGGGTCCTGGAACATTCAGAATACTTCACTACAAATTATTAAAAACAAACCAACAAACAAAGTATATCAGAAGCTTTTGTTAAACTTAGTATTTTGTTCATGAGATACAGTGAACCATGACCCAGAGAAACAAAGAATTGGGTTTTACATACATATGTATGTATATAAATGTCCTCAAGCTGTGCCAGGGGAGGTTTAGGCAGGACATGAGGAAAGATTTCTTCCTCAAAAAGATTGCCAAGCCCTGGCCCAGGCTGCCCAGGGCAGTGGTGGAGTCACCATCCCTGGAGGGACTAAAAAGCCCTGGAGATGTGGTGCTGAGGGAGATGGTTTAGCAGTGACCTGGCAGTGCTGGGTTAGCAGTTGGATCTGATAATCTGAAAGGTCTCTTCCAACCAAAATAATTAACGATTTTCTATTGTGGAGGTAATGAACCATAACTTCAAAGTTTTGGGCTTTGATTTTTGGGTTCTTCACATAGCTTCCACTCCCTCATCACAGCTACTAGAGTCAGTAGCTGCGATACTCCATACAGATGGTACTTAAGAAGGTAATTAGTTTATTTTCTAATTTATATTCCAGTTCTGAAAGAATTTAGAACTATTTGTGCTGTGGCTAACTCCCAGGCTCCAATGTTTTACATCCATTAGAGATATGATTAATGAAACTCAGGAGCTTGTATTTCATCTTTATAGATATCTATCAGTTCCTGTGAAGGAGTTTTTCTTTTGAATTCCATATTATGTATGAGAAGCTTTATTTATGTGATGGTACTTGAGGCTGAAAAAAAAAGAAAGGACTCTCTCCAGGAGAAATCTGTCATGCAATGACTGCTCAGCAATGTACTAACCAACTGGGTCAAAAATGTTTTGCCAGAATTCCTAATTGGGAAGAAAAAAGAAAGGAGAAACAAATTGGATGGATCATTGCTGTGGCAGATATCTGCAAACATAACAATCTGCAAGAGGGGGGTGGGAAACCTCATCACACATTAGTATCAACACTAGCATGGAAGTCCACATGGTTCATGTGGAATAATGTAGAAATCAAGGTTGGTTTTGAGAGTGAAGGAGATTGTGTCTGTCCTCAAACACCTGCCTTTACAAGTAAATACCGTTGGCAATTCCTACTGCAGTCACATGAACTCCAAATTAATTCATGGAGATTCACATTGCTAAGATGAATATCAAAGCCATTAATAACCATTAACCTATTTCTGGCAGCATCTTGCAGACTGGGAGAATATTGTGTAAAACTGGCACTAGCATTGTGCATCTGTCTTGCTATTTCTGGAGACCTAGATGCAGGAGAATTTATGGGATGACTGCTACAGCTTTTAAAAAATGAAGGCTCCATGAGCTTGGCTCTTTCTGTGCCTGATTGCAAATACCCTGGCACCCACCAAGAGGCTTAGTGAATGCCAAATGAGTTTCTGTTTCTTCCTTTTGTAGGCTTGTGTTGTGATATACCAAGAGATTTTTGTCCCTGAATGTAGACTAACCACTCAAAAGTGAGGTGCTTAACTTACATGCTTCAAGTGTTTCTTCCCCCCAAAACCCCGAAGTTTCAAACAGCTCAAGAATTCTCTTTATTCATGTTGCTCACTGTTGGCTTTGAAACTTTAACCTCTTTGAAGCTATCCAACCCACTCAACAGGACTATTAAACCTAAAGAAATCTATTTCTTTCCTGTAACCGCAAGACCAACATCTGAAATGTAAATGGGGATGGTGTTTTACCTAGGAATGGAATAAATCTCTACTCTGAGTGGTAGTGGAAATGCAACAACTTCCCAAATGCTCCATTTAGTACAGGCAAAGATGCTGTCCTTTTTCAATTGGAGAAATGCCTAGAAAGCAGCTTGCAGCATTTGCAAAGACTGTACAAATATGAAGGAATCTGTTAAAGTAATTTTGCTAGAAATCAGTCACAGAGGCATAATTTTTCTAAAAGTAAATCATTATAAAGAACAAAACATCTTCCTCTCTGCTTATTTAAAAGAAACTTCATAAGGATTTGACACAGGAAAAAAACTTATTCCCGAATGAAAGAATAATTCAGGCAAAGCTAACAAATGGTTGATGACTAAGTAGAAGAAAGCTAGTGCTAAGACTGGAATTAGTTCTGTTGGGCATCAAGGTAAACTTGAGATGAATTGTGGCTTATAATTTCTGTAATGACATGTCATTTGGGGGCAAGAAAGTAGAGCAATGTGGCAAAATAAATGCCTGCTCTTTTCTAGACAGAAATAATTAGAAATGTGCTCCAGACAGTTCTGAAAGCTGGAGAGCTGGGAGAGGTTCTTTGTTCATTTGCTTCTTGACAGATGATTCACCATTTGCCCAATATATTGTTAAATTATAGGGTTTCTTGGGTTTTTTTCAGCTTTACCTCAGAAGACTAATAATAATAGAGCCAAGCTTCCAAGCATAATAGAGCTAATGCATGTTCCATTAAAAAATGGCATTATTTTTTGGTGGGAGGAGTTCTACACACTTACATGTGCAATGTTGAAGATGCTTTCTGTTAGCCACATGTTTTAAATCTTCAGTCTAAGTTCTCTGGGAAAAACAAATTCCTGAAAGCCAGCAAAGAGCCTGCTAGTGTCCTTGAGTGCATCTTTCCTGTACTGAGTGAGTAATCCATTGCAACTCCTCCCACAAACCAGCTAACATCAGGTATGACAAAGAGCAGAAGATGCTGAAATTGGTTTCTAGTATGACATTATCATCCTACTTGAATGAACCACAAGTCTTCTGAGGAGTGGCTGAGGGGGATGAGCTTGTTTGGTCTGGAGAACAGAGGGTTTCAGGAGAGACCTTCTTGCTCTCTACAACTCCCTGAAAGGAGGTTGGAGCCAGGTGGGGGTCGGTCTTTTCCACCAAGGGCAGCCTGTTTCAGGGCTTGACAACCCTCCTGGGGACCAAATTTTTCCCAATGTCCAACCTAAACCTTCTCTGGTTTAACTTGAGGCCGTTTCCTCTTGTCCCATCTCATGTTACTTGGGAGAAGAGATCAACCTCCACCTCACCCCAACATCCCTTCAGGTAGTTGTAGAGGATGAGAAGATACTTCAAGCTTGTTTCCAACACTGTATAAGAAAGAGAGATAGACTTTGGTTTTACCCCAGTAGAGCAGTTCCACACTTCCACTTGTTTTCAGCTACTTCTGTAAGTAGTGCCCACAGGAAGAACATTCCTTTGCATTCTGTAGGCCTTAGGAACCAAGCTCTTGGCTAGGTTTCCAGAGTCATTTAGCTCTTCAAAAGAGCTATTTAGTGTATTTTCCTGCATCATTTGAGAGCTGCCAATGTCCCCACATTCAATTTCCAGTGAAAACGTTTCCTAGTAAAAAACTGGACTACTTATCTCACATTATCATATATATATATATATGATATGATACACCAGCAGAGCTTCAGTAGAGATGCTGAAATGAAATGCTAAACAGCATCCAACATGAAACAACATCCTGGTTTCATCAGAAACTGGAATGTAATAAGGTATTGTCTTATTGTGTTTGGGGAAAAAAAATGAGTGAATACTGCAATAAAACTCAGCTTTGAGCTTTAATTACCTTTACTCTATGATTCTTCTCATCATTCTGAAAACACAGTGGGACTAGTCATCATAAAGTAGTTCATTTTTCCATGTGACCCTGACTGTTTGGCTGCCAAATCTTCATGATCTCATTCCATCTGAACAGTTTCAGAGGGTCACCAGCAGTGGATGACGACACATTGTGCACTGCTAACAAGAGATAACGGATGCACTATCACGATGGCAGACAGACACACTCTCACCACCAATTGTACCTGAGAAGGAGAAGGTCTCTTCTAGAGTTTTTAATGACAGTGGTAGGTTGATGGTTGGACTCCATGAT
This sequence comes from Galbula dea, assembly GCA_013399015.1. Lineage (NCBI taxonomy): Eukaryota > Metazoa > Chordata > Aves > Piciformes > Galbulidae > Galbula > Galbula dea. The sequence continues at coordinate 646,250 of VWZX01003670.1, read as the reverse complement.
CTTGGAGGTCTCTTCTTTGATCATTCTGTGATTCTGTAATTAAAAACAATCAATAATGATCTGAGGAAGACAGCCACTGTATAGGCACACAAGAAGCTATTCATTGGATCTTCTGGAGAGAAGCACTCAGAATTTGGGCCAATGTATGGAGAGGACTCCACACCAACTTCTGTTCTGTGACAACTGATAGTCAGAAGGGATGCAAATGGTTCATTTGAATGTCAATTCACATCTTGTGAGTTTTGTCCCAGGAAATTCAGCTGGGGTCAAAATGACATCAAGAGAAGGTCATTAACTTGCAGCTGGCATGTCCTTGAGTTTTATTATTACACTTTCACATCCATATTGATTTGTGGTTATCCCTAGGCAATACAGATCTCTGCTTCATTTGTTTCAGCTAAAGGTCCTTTTTGGAGCTGGCCCTGTTTTCTACTGTTCAGCACCAAAGCAGGACAGCATACAAAGGGTCTTTTTTACCAAAAAAAGCAATCTGATAATGGTCACTGAATAAGCCAGAGAATCTAGGATGTTTTTTTTATCCCTGATGTCTACCAAAAGTAGGGGGCTATAACTTATACCCCAAGAGTGATGTTATGGGACTAAGGTAAAAGTGTGCAAATAAACTGTTATTTCTAATCCTAAACTGATATACTCTCAGATTAACTCTTTTAGGGACATGGTTTAGTGGCATGGGGGTGATAGGTTGATGGTTGGACCTGATGATCTTAGAGGTCTCTTCCAACCTTGATCATTCTGTGATTAATGAAATCAATTTCTCTTTTTCTAATAAACTCTCCCTCCCATAATTCCAGGTTAAATTATACACAGTGGCTTTTAGACTAGCAGGAGTATCCTTTTGACTCTTGTTAGATTATTTTGAGGTCTGCTTGGCCTTGAGGCCTTTGCTGAACAAAACTAAAAATGGGTCAAAACCATCTCTTCCTTTTGTAATCTCAAAATTTGGCCTGAATTTGACCAGTATTCAGAAATAATTTTAACCCACTACTCACTTCCCATTCCTTCAATGAATAAACTGTTAGTCAAAAGATTGGTTAGCTCAGAAGCAATACACAAGACTAGAGAAAATCCCATGCAAGGTGATGTCATTTTTCCTTCAAATGGTTGAAAAAGAAAACAAAAGTAACTTGGGGTTGTTAGAACATTTGCACCTTCAGGGAAAATTCAATCAGCTGCAAATGAAGTCACCTCCTTGGGCACTGATATATTTAAATTTAAGAGGAATAAATGTGTTTCCACTTTCCTGCTTTTCAGTTGTATATTGTGCTGTCTTGGCATTTATATTACATAGTGGGGAAAAAAATAATTACAAAAATATGGAAATATTTGGAGAATGATACTGAGAAAAATGCATGCTTACCACTTCTGTGCATGCAAACATACAGTGATCCCTTTAGAGCCAGAGGAACCCTGTGCTGACTTCTGGTAGGACTCCAACTCTTTTCATTCGGTGACAAAAGATTGGTCCTAGCTCAAGCACACATGGATTTAGGATTGAAGGTCATTGTCCTGGTTTGAGCTAGAACAGAACTGATTTGACTTTGCAGCTCAGCCTCTTCTCAGTGCTGCCCTTTCTGCAGCTCTCAGCATGTTCTCCCAGTGTCTGCTCCTAGCAGTGACAACACTCCATGGGGGCAGTAACTGCCAAGGCCTGGGGTACAGAAAGGCTCTGCCTTACACTTGCTCCTCTGCAGACCAAGGGCACTGCTGCAGCTTGTGTCCCACCTTGAGGTGCAGGAAGTCAGAGGTGGCACCTGTGGGGAGGAGAGGACAGGACAGGAGAGGTGACCCTAAGCTGACCAACAAGGGATTCCATTCCACAGTTATCATATTCTGTGTAAAGCTGAGGCATCACAAAGGTCAAGTTTCTCTTCAACAGCCAGTGTCTAAGGAGGACTCTGTCCACTCTGCCTTTTCATGAGTTCATGAACCAAGTTCCAGATTCCAGCTCCTGAATTTGGTTCCCTTCTGGTGCTGAGTCCAGCCTGGGACTTCCCCAGTGCTGCCACAGCATCAGTGGTGGTGACACTGCCAGCAGAGGGTTGGGTTTGATACTGGTTTTGTATCTATTTGCACATATTTCATTTTATTATTACTATTTCCATTAAAGCAGTTTTAATTTCTTCTCCAAGCCATCAGTCTCTCTCCCTTATTCCCTTTCTCTTTCCTTTGGGAAGGCAGAGGGGTTCAGAGAGAACATCTGGCACTCATCTGATGGCCAACCCAGCCCTGACCCTTAACAGTATCTCAACCATTTGTTCAACTAAAGTCATCAACCAAGCAAATCTTAAAGCTACCTAAAAATCTGTATAAAACTATTTCAACTTTTTCACCAATTGACAAACGTCAGGCACCAGGAAGGCAAATCAATTAGGCTTTTTTTTCAGTTCTAGAATTCAGACATCTCTGCTCAGAGCTAAGAATAGAAGTCAAGAGACAGTTTCCCTAATGAAGAAATCATTACAATTTCTTTATAGAATTGTGTAATAAAATACTACTGCTGCTGAACATGATGCTGCAAATCAAAAAAGAGAAGCTTTCCATCCCAGAGGCTATAAGAAACAGCTGTGATTAATATATCTGCTGAAGCTTCATATAGCATTCCAGGGAAAAAAAAAACCAACAACAACAACAACAAAAAGAACAGAACTTGCTGCCTGAGGTGATGTAGAAAACAAGATCCTTTGAGGGGAGCAAATGAGCTCAGTATTAATTGAGCTGTGTCTGACTGGAGTGGAACAAGCAACAGTGGAGAGTGCAAAGATGGGAGAAAGAATATTAAAGGGTTTAGTAGTGGATTTATTCCCTTTCTGAGTCCCAGCCTCAGTTTGCACATCTTCCTCTCATTTTATATCTATCTCTCTGTGTGTGAGGAGGTTTTTTTAATCCCCTTTTAAGATCTGTATATTTTTATTGTGTTGTCATTTATTTTTGGCCAGCTATCAGCCTGCTGCACCAACTGGTAAAGGCCAAGTGTGAACTTGCTTGCCAACATAGCTCATGTGTTCCTGTCAATTTTTGCCTGCTGAAAACACTCCTTTCTGCAGCAGCCAGCAATAGAGAGATGAGAAGCCAAGAATCAGGGATTAGATCTTTCCTTCCAAACTGGATCATGTTGCACATTTAGAACCTACAGGAGGGAGTTTATGTGTCTCCCTTTTTAAAAGACAATGATATTTTAATCCTATTTGTGATTATTTCAAGGTTTAGAGACAGAAGACAAGTTCCATTGTTACAGAATCATTCGGGTTGGGAAAGCCTTCTGAGATCTTCCAGTCCAACCATCCACCCAACAGCACCACGCTCACCACTAAACCACGTCTCCAAGCAGCACATCTCCATGGTTTTTGACTGCTTCCAGGGATGGTGACTCCACCACTGCCCTGAGCAGCCTCTTTCAATGCCTGATAACCACAAAATGGTTTTAAAACATACAATATTTCTAAATCCACAGAAGCATTGGCACTGCTTTCTGTAAATCAAGAATTCTGCATGTGGTCCCCTCAAGAATCCGTTTTGTGTTCTAACACATCCAGTTCAGACATGTTTCTTCTTAGGAGTAAAGAGCATTCAGAGTTAAATATATGCTATTTAATCCTGCTGACAAGAAAGTTGATAAATTGTCCCTCTAGACTGGAAACTGTTTGGGTTTTTTTTTGTTTTAGAGGTGTTGGCTGTTTTTAGGCTACATCACCTCTGTGACCTGCAATCAAATTTGCTTATTGTTTTGGTTTTTATTTGCTGTGACATTGAAACTCTGATCCAAGAAGGACAAGCTACATTTGTTCAGTCTTATGCAGCTTGTTGACAAAAAGCCTAAAGACAGCTAGCTGTCCAATGTACATCAGCTGCCATTCTGCCCACCTCTGTCTCACAGAACCTTGACACCTCCACGATGACTCCAGAAATCAGCTGAACTCTTCACTCCCAACAACCTAACTGCACAGGTGATAACCTAGCTGACCCTCTGTCCTGGAACAGGACAGTCCAGGACACCCTCCTATTGTTTGACTGCTTAAAAATCACTTATTTTTAAATAAGTTAAAAATGAAAACTGAAATTGTACATTATTCTTTTGACCTAAACAGGTTAGAATTGCAGAAAGAAACCCCCAACCCTTCCATATTCTAGATCCACCCAATATAACAATGCCTCTGTAATTGTTCTAAGCTCAGCTCTTCTTTTTCCCTGTTGTATAACTGTCTTAAAATAATCATGCATTTAGACCATTGTGTGTTTTCTTTAGTTGTGTTGTGTCAAGTCTCACTGGTTGAGACGCAAGTAAACTTCTTTTGTGTGTTGACAGGAAGACAAAGAACCCCTGGAATAGATTTGCTCACTGCCAGGAGTCCTTCCCATTTTTGTCTCCCTCAATAAGTAGATCAATATGTAAAGTCAAGAGAGATGCATATTGATATGTGTCACTTTGGGATCAAACAGTTAATGCAACATCATTTGTTCAACGAGGGGAAAAAAAGTCTTTGGAATGAAAACACATCCATTATCACTTGCACATAACACTGTAATCAGGGAGGGAGGAAAGGAAAATAAAAGTGCCAAGAGAATAATGTTATCATATTTAACATGTTCTGGAAAGATGTCAACTACTGGTTTCATTCCAGGGTAATCACTTGATTATTTGAATGTGAGAGATGAACTTCCCTAGTTGTTATTGGGTTATTTTCTTAGAAGATCTTAGAGCTCTTAGAAGATCTCATCCTCCTATATAACTATTTTTTTTCCTTCAAAGAAAAGTTATTATTCAAATCATTCAATCCAGAAAAGTCACAAAATAGTTCATTTTAAGAAAGAAATTTCTGGCCACAATAGAAAATTCTTGTGTTAGAAAACCTGGTTTGTAGTTGTAGGTCTGACATGGAACTATTTCTTCCTTTGGGCTAATTAATTTAATAAGACAAGTCCTGTTCACAAAGCAGTTGTTTTCTCTGGTTAGAATTATGCTTCATTATCTTGTAACTAAATCAACATTTCCCCAGTCTTGCCTTGCTTTTTTTTGTCCAAAGTAAATGTTAAATCAACACAACTATATTTGTACTGCTGCAAATATGGCTGAACAACTTCTCAGGCTTGAGAAGTGACATGGTTTAGTGGCATGTGGGTGTTGGGTTGTTGGTTGGACTTGATGATCTTAGAGGTCTTTTCCAACCTTCTCAGGCTGATCTGAATCCTTAGCCTTGTCATGAAGAGAGGAAATGCTTTGAAGCAAAGAGGCAGGTAGCTCCCACAAAGGAACTCAGAATCTAAAACAACTTAAATTCAAATAAACCAGTTCCATATAAAAAAGAAAAAGGTTGTAGGAGAAGATGGTTGGTACCAAATACTTTACATTTGAAGCAGATTGTTACAGAAATTGCCCAGAAAGTATAAAATATTGATTCATTTTCCTCTTATATCTGAGCGAAGCTTGTACTTCTCATGGGATTGTCTTGATCCCAGTGAATTAAGTGATGCTAGATGAGGTTGTTTTCCAGCCCTCCTGTCTAAGCTGTGCCACTGGGCAATCAGGACTCCAGGGTTCCTGGGATTTAAAGTGTGCTACTGGAAGCAGAAATTTGTAGAGCATTTGAAACTCTCCTTTGAGAGTTCTTGTCCTGTTCCCAGTCCTCTGTATTTTGCCTAATAACAATTTAATGCAAGTCCATAATTCAGGCCCTATCATTTAGGATCATCGACTGAGATTTTCACAGTTCATTTTCCTCCTGCTCCATGATAAACCAAAGGAGTGTGCAGTGCTTCCCCGGGGCCCAATTAATCTTGGCTTCCTTTTCTGCAACTGAACAGCTCCAACAAGAGAGGTGCAGATAGGTTGTTGGTAAAGGTCCTCTCATGGGAGGCAGGAGATGCAGGTTCAACTCGCTTCGGCAGGCGAGAAAATGAAGCCTAAAAATCTGCTACATCCTACACACACTTGAACTACCAAACAACTACTAAACCATGATTAACCATTTCCTTCTGAAAGGACTTTTGTGGGACTTCATGATCCTGCTCACGATTTACATGTGAGTTTAGGACTCAGATGATTAGCCAAGTGACAGCTACTGCAGTTGGAAGCAAGGCAGAGGCAGAATTCCAGGGGCTTGGCAAACCTTAACAGTTAGCTTCAAAAGATTTTTCAGCATTTGTATTGCATTTTTCAAATGCCACACAGGCCCTGGTTTTGGCTAATCAGTGTATTTTGGCTCTACTGTTAATTGAAATGATAATTTAACCAGCTGCACTGATTTTAAGTCGATGCCTTTTATCCTGCTGTGATATTTAGCAAACTTAGATACCTATTTCATAAAATCCATGTTATGGTTGGAAAAGCCCTCTGAGGTCATCAAGTCTAACTATCCACCCAACAGCATCATGCTCACCACTAAATCATGTCTCTGAGCACCACACCTACATGGTTTTGGAACACTACTAGGGTTAGTGATTCCACTAACCTCCCTGGGCAGCCTGTGCCAATGCCTGATAACCCTCTGGGTGAAGAAATTCTTCCTAATATCTAATCTGAACTTTACCTGGTGTAACTTGAAGCCATTTCCTTTAGTCCTACTACTTGTTACCTGGGAGAAGAGACCAAGCCCCACTTCACTACCACCACCTTTCAGGGAGTTGTAGGACTGAGAAGGTCCCCCAGAGCCTCCTATTCTCCAGGCTAAACGACCCCAGTTCCCTCAGTTGCTCCTCACAACACTTGTGCTCTAGAGCCTTCACCACCTTCCTTGCCCTTCTCTGGACACGCTCCAGTACCTCAATGTCCTTCTTGGAGTGAGGAGCCCAAAACTGAAGCCAATGATCTGTACACTATAATGCATATGGATGTGGAGGTTGTAAGAAAACCATGCAGTAAGACTCCTATGCTGTAAGGAATAAAAGAAATAATAATGATGATGATAAAATGTGACCTCCTCAGTCCCAAAGGAAAAATACTGCAAACTCAATATTGATGCACAGAATCTTTAAGGTTGGAAGAGACCACTAAGATCATCAAGTCCAACCTTCAACCTAGCACCACCATGCCACTAAACCATGTCCCTAAGTGCCACATCTCTATGTTTTTTAAACTCTTCCAGGGATGTTGACTTCACCACTGTCCTGGGCAGCATGGGCCAATGCCCAACCACCATGTAAATCAAAATCTGGGAGCTTTTGCCCTTCCTAAAAGGTCCATAAGTATAAATGAGTTACTAACCCAATGTGCTTATGAAGATGTATTTGCTAATGAAGAGCAAAATTCTACAGCGTGGCTAACTGAAGACCTCCAGCTGAGATGAGATGGCTGGGGAGGATGGGGAACACTAGCTGATAGTGCTGACTTGTTCAGGGGTTTAAGCCACCACTAAGTGACAGAGTCAGGAAAGCTAAGCCTGGAGTTATGAACAGAAGCAGAGCACATGTAGATGCTTTCATTTCCATAAAGAACAGATTCATACAAATGCTTTAATTGTCAGCACTCCAAAAAACAAACAAAAACTACAGTAAGCAGTTGAAGACACTCATTGTCAGATGGAATCCACTTCCCAACTAATAAATATTATCACTTTGCAATTCCTATTGCCAACTGTTTTAGCAGCATGCTGCTTATTACGTATCATAAATAACAATGTTTTCCTAATAGCTTTTTAATGAGTAATAAATAATTGCTCCATTAATGCAAAATGCACTCATTTGTTCTGCTCTTGGACTCATTCCTCTCCTGTTTGCCATGCATATACATTAAAAAAGTAGATATTGATATTATTTATAAAGATGGAAACAATCCTTTGATAACTATTGCCTAGGTACTTGGTGACAGGCTGATACTGTAAGGGCATGATATAAGTACTGCTACCCTAAAAGTATTTTCTTTTTTCCCCAATCAATTGCTATTTCTTTTACCACATTCATTTGAAAAGGAATAAAAAACTTAAGGGAGGTGAAAATATCAACTTAGGAGGCCAACTCTCAAGGGCTGACTAAAAACTTACCATTCCATGATAATTATTCAATGCATGGAGAAAAACTGTAGCTCAAAATCCCATGAAGTCCTTGAGTAATTGCAAGGTAGTTAAAATATTTGCACTAAGAAATTCAACTAGAATTTTTTTATCACAATAAACCCCACATATTTGCTTAGTTTATGCTTTCTCCTTCCCCCTCCTTAGTCCTCATTCAGGTACAGGGCCCATTAATTCTGGGGTTTATGAAGAATTCTGTGTTTTCTGCACAATTTCACAGGAAGATTTCTCCTCCTTTTATTTCAGCTGAGATAAAACTGCAAATAAATAGAATAAATACTTCAAGACTTTGAAGTATCCCATCCAGAATGGGATTTTCTTCCTGCAGCACAGGAGCAGCTGGATGCATACCTTCCATGAGATTAAACTTGAGACTTCAGTGCTCTTACCTGCTACAGCTCTTGGTGAAGAGTTATACAGAGAGAAATCCTTTTTCTTGTGGGAATATATTTTAGATGTGCATAGAATTCAGTTTCAAGCTCTGAAAACTCCTGCCATCAGGCACATTTCTGTCAGTTAAATAGGGAGCTGTCCTCAGTGGGCTAGGATAATGCCATGCAAACTGTTGTGTTTCTTTTGTTTTCTGATGAGAAACTTGTCTTCAGTATGGAGGGGGTTTATTTCCCAATATTTTCATACCTACAGAATTTTTCTGTCTGTGGATAAATACTCCTTGTGATGCCATGTGCCAATTTAAAAATGGACTTTATGGCCACAGTGAGAAATCTGGGATCTTTTTTAGGAACTTTGGTGCATTTTGTTTTTCCTCTGCTCATTTGTGGGGGGTTTTTTTGGTGGTTGTTGGGAAAGAATATATTCTTTAATATATTTTCCTTCAGTTGTTTCTAATAAAATGCCCTTGATCTCATCCCCAATTATTCTATATAATATATATTCTTTTTAAATCTATTCTTGGGGAGGGACTCTTTAGAATGACAGGGAATGGGAGAATGGATAAAGACTAAAGGAGGGTAGACTTAGATTGGATATTAGGAGGAAGTTCTTCACTGTTAGGGTGGGGAGACACTGGAAGAGGTTGCCCTGAGAGGCTGTAGAAGCCTCATCCCTGGAAGTTTTTAAGGCCAGGCTGGCTGGGGCTCTGGGCAACCTGATCTAACAAAGAGCAACGGGTACACTGCTGGTGTATATGTCATAGCATATAAATTATATCACCATTTATTACACTTCATCTCAGTAAACAAAATTTAGCATTTTCCCTTTATAATAAAGGCAAAACAAATGAATAATGAATTCCAGGGACTCACAGCTCTTAGGATTAAGAATATTGGTGTAACATCAGCTAAATTTATTTATGGGTACTTCATATTCATTTGCTCTATTACTATCACTCTTCTGAAGCCTCAATAATTGCTTCTTGATGTTTACCTCGTGTGCAGTAATCTGGTGCCCCCTCATTCTATCAACCTTTATTTTGCCAGCCTAAACTAACAAAATTTTTGCAGTCACCACTTCTGTAGCAGCTTCTACTTTCTTCAGATCATTTTATTAGTCATTCCTCAGACCTCTTTTAATTTGAATTCATCTTTCTTTACTGGAGCTGATCAGAGCCCCAAATGAAGTCTTACTGATGATGTTTGCAATGCTACTGAAACTTCTGATTGAAATACTTCCAGCAGTACACCCCAATTTACTTACATCCTCTTCACCATATTCCACTGGCAGTTCAATGTCATCTGTACATTGAAAAGGACCATGCAGCCCTTTTCTTCTGTCTGATGAGACCTTGGGAACACCACACACTTTATTTACCAGCTATGCTGCCTTGCTTCTGTACAACTGAATTCCACTCCATCTCTCTTACTTTCAGGTTACTCATTGCTTCCTCTGTGAAATTTGCTCCATCTCACATGGGTGATGCCCATGTTTCTGTCTAAAACTCAACTTGCATTCCAATTAAACACTCTTGTGAGTCATAGCCCTGGGAGACTGCTGTCTTGTGTCTAGTCTTATTTCTCAGCAGACTCACCTCTTGCCTTGCCTTCACACCTTTGAACAAAATAATTAGCAACTTCAAGCTATATTCCTAAATGCAAAGGTAAGCAACTCCCTCCAGAACCTCCCCAAAAGACTTTACAGGTTCTAATCCAAGTAGAAAATATTCTGTAATGGCTCCAAGTGTAAACACTTGAACAAAAGGAGAACAAGAAGACATTCTTTGGTTGTTGCTCTCTATTTTTTCCAGGATATCAGAGGACACTCCAATTTAGAATCACAGAATCATTCAGGATGGGAAAAACCTTTAAGATCATCAAGCCCAACTGCTGCCCCAACACCCCCATGCCATTAAACCACATCACTGAGGGCAGAAAGGTAAAAGATCTAACAAGAAAGGGAAAAAGAGGGTTTAACTTTCTTGAGAAACAGCTCATTGGTCTCTTCTCTCCTGACAAAATGCATTTCTAGACTGCTGACTCCTAGACTCTCTGTTCATTTTCTGATTTCCACTGAATGAGGTGATTAACAGATCTAAACATTGAGACAAAAATTTAACAGTATACCTGAAGCAAACCCTAGCTAAAATGATTTGAAAGCAGCACATTGGTTATGCTATGAAATAAATACCTTTAAGCCAATCCAGCAGCATTGCCAACAATTTAGAGCAAAAAGAGCAGCCTCCCTAGTAGGACTCCACTAGAATAAAGCAACAATTATGGACTTTGCATTTAAACTCTCAATTCTGATTGTGCTGTTTGCAAAGGAACACTGCCACCCCCTGTGCACACAGGAACAGCTAGAGATCCTGAGATTCAGAAAAGCTCCAGTGTCTTTCCTAGATATGATTGGAAATATGGAGCAGAAAACAAGTGGTGGAATGCATTTAATTCAGGTGACTCAGATTACATAAATATAGAGTTTATACAGGTATAGTTAAAGCAAGTCAAGTCAGTCAGAAATTTATATCAGTATATAAAAATATAGATTTTTATATATCTAAAAAAAAAGGTGAGAAAATATTGAGAGCTTGCACAGAAAATTCCACCACAACTAAGCAGAAGTTAGTTTTGATTTTTCATTCTGGACCTACTCTGTGTCAAGAGGACAGCAAATGTCAAGAGGCTGGAGCCAGGGTCTTTCCAGTGGTGCCCAGGGACAGCACAAGGGGCACTGGGCACAAACTGGAACCCAGGAGGTTCCACCTGAACAGGAGGAGAAACTTTTTTGCTGTGAGGGTGCCAGAGCCCTGGCCCAGGCTGCCCAGAGAGGTTGTGGAGTCTCCTTCTGTGGAGAGATTCCAGACCCACCTGGGAGTGATCTTGGGCAACCTGCTGTGGGTGACCCTGCTTTAGCAGGGGGGGTTGGACTAGGTGATCCCCAGAGGTCCCTTCCAACCCCCACCACGCTGGGATTGTGTGTTGCTCCTTGACTAGTGAGGTGACCATCATCACATGGGTATGCCATTCAAAGTCACACAGAAGATGCAGTGTAAATGTGCAAGAGAATTTCAACAGAGAAATTCAGCTTCTCTTTACTTTCAGGTGGTAAAGTTCTCTCCTGAGGCACAGAATCATCAGTGTTAAAAATGTTATGAAACAAACTTATTTGTCTTCCCTGAATGCAATGTTTTTGTTAAATGACTTGATCTCTTTGCATTGTTATTGTTGTTCTTTCTTTCTGGTGGGATTGTAGCAAAGCATCCTGAGTGCTTTCAAAATGAATGCAAATTGCAGAGACTGTCAGGAGAGTGATATCTGAGTAATTAGTGAACAGCAATCTGAAATGTTCTGAGCCCAATTAGGTATTTCTGGTTCGAAGTGAACAACAAAACCACAGATATTTTTCTGTAATGAAGTCTTAAGCTGCTGAAAAGTTTAGGAGCTCAAGCTTAAATTGACATGTTCAGTGCCTGTGTGCTTTTGGGGAATATTTTTTAGCATTGAAACTTAGAAGAAAAATGAAAAATTAGAGATCAGAGTTACCTTAGACACCTTGCCTTGGCAGTAAACACAGACTTGTTCTCTGATCTCTCAAAATAACTAGTCTACTACAAGTATTCAATGAGGCATCTTCAGAAATGCCTTTCCTTATATTTTAAAACAGGGCTCCTTGTAAAGGAAGGAAAAGAAAATATCTTCCACAAGAGCAAGCATGTGAACCAAAGAACAAACTATCCCTTGTAGGAATATCTGCCAGGGTAGGGCATCATCAAAGTCCTGAAAGACACTGAAATTACTACAAAATTTCTATGGATCTGAAAAGGAAAATCCCCAAAAATACAGGAGATCAATATTTTCTGTTAAAAGCATTTAAACTCTCTGCATTGGTTTGATATGTCTAGACTTATCTTGGAAGTTGCAATAAGATAAAATGCGATTTTTAAACAAAAGTTTCTTGGAAATGAAAAACTGATAGATTTGATTCTGAGAGACAAAACTCTGTTCTCATGGTGCCTTGCTTCCCACAAATAGTTTAATGCTGTTGTTAAAATGTTAAAATAAAAGCTTTATAGAACTAAAATAATCAGATTTTACTAAACTTTCATTGGGGAAACAAAAGACCAACCAACTTTGTCATGACAGAATATTTACAAGGAAGTTGAGAACCTCCAGGACAGTTTTCTATATAGCACAACTAGAAACCTTGCTAACTGAATCCTTGCCTCATGTGAAAATAGAGTTTCTCAAAGTGGACAGAAATATACCCAGAATATAGCATTTTTACAAGAAGTGGGCTAAAGTCCCACTGCTGTTAGACTCAAGAATGAGCTGAAATGCTCAGCCCTTATGAAACCAAGACTTAATAAATATCCACTTCTGCTTCAGATAGTCTGGTCTGGCAAAATTTGAGAGAAGACTCACAGGCAACAGGGTAACCTACAGCAGCATAAAACCTAGAGCAGCTATCCCTTCATTAAGCTCCAATCTGCCATCATCAGACTAAAGGTGGGATTTATGCAACCGACTCAAGACAATTTCAACAGAGAAATTCAGCTTCTGTTCGCTTACGGGTGGCAAAATTCTCTCCTGAGCCAAAAGAATCCTCAGTGTTAATGTGAGCTCTGGAGCCATGCTAAAGGAAGCTATCTGCATGGTCACCCTCTTATAAATCTATTTCAATCCCTATTTCTGCAGATTTTTTTCTCCTGCAGTATCATAAATACTGGAAGCTCCTCAACCCTGTTTCATTTTGCTATTGAAAAGTTGTTAGGGCACTGATGACTGAGTGCTCTCCAGTGGTGACACCAATGTCACTACACAAGTTGACCCACACTCACCTATCCTTGCAGCATGTGTTCTCCAGCATGGGACATCATCTGTCCTGTCTGGGAGCTGTCAGTTTATTACCATTTCAGCCTGAGAAAGGCTCCAAAAGACTTGACCAGGTGCCCTTTGTGCATCTGGGAGCAATACTACATAGAAGTAATGCCATTAATAGAACAGATTTGCCACGACTTTGTTTTCATTTGTAACCCAAGTAATTATATCCAAAAATGACAGCAATAAAAGAGAAAGCAGCAGCATTTTATAGGGGGAAAAGTGCAGCTTAGTCATAAATGAAAAGCACCGTAGTCAAGGCACAGGTGGATAAAAGCAGTGCTTATTGCTTCCTTTATTATGGTTTCAATAATTTGTCAGCTCTGCAGCCTGTTTATTGATTCTCTGAGTGTGCAGAAGGATAAGGAATTGAAAATATTGGATGCATTTTCCTCCATTTTGATCAAATTCCTGATATGCAATGGATTCAGCATTTCAAATACTAGGAGCAATTGCTGCTTGCCCCTTCTTTCTGCTGGGAATGCAATTGAGTATAGCAATACTTCAGGCAAACTGGCATTGGTCAGGAGATAATTTTTCAGCTCTTACCATCTTCTAGCCTAGATTGAAACTTCAGGAACATCCTGAACACATTCTGTCACAGGAAGTATGCTATTGCAATTCCAAATGACAATTCTTTCTAGGCAGCAAAACACTATCATGTCTTTTTGCTTCTCTTGAGCTAGCTCAGCACCAGTTGCCAAACCAAGGAAGACAATAAAATGGAACAAAGTATAAAAGCAAGAAAACCACAAAAATGATGCCTACATTTCCTGTCTTTTCTGGTCTTTTTAGACCATTTGACTCTTATTTAGCTTTTACTAAGATGGAGTGCAGTGTACTTTGCCCAACCAAAGGGCATGCCTAATGTAGTGATGCACAAGAGATGAGATGGATCTTAACTCTCCTGTTTCCCTCAGCAGAGCTTCGAAGAGAATCACAACCAATCTAGCAGGTTAATGTTTGCAAGAGTCAGACATTAACCTAACTCTCTTCTCCAAAACTGCATTTCAGTGATTATATGATCTCTGGTTCTGTTTGAGTATCCAGTCTCTCTTCCTGAAAAAAACACTTTTGCTCCCATCAAACTGCATGCTTTTGCCTTGGAAATGCAGCAGCGATGGAGGAATTCCCACGTAAACAAAGAGGGAAAAAGGCCTGGTTTAGAGACACCTGGCAAAAATGAAGTCAGTTTGCTGTCTTTGAGCATTGCCTGATGTAAGAGAGAAATTCTCACTTCCTGTGAGTTGTTTCTCACTCTTACTGAAGTCTATTTCCCTCCTGTGCTCAGCAGTGGTGAGGCCACACCTCATATCTTGGGTTCACTTTTGGGTCCCTCATTCCAAGCGGTACATTGAAGTGCTGGAGTCTGTCCAGAGAAGGGCAAGGAAGCTGGTCTAGAAGGGTCTAGAGCACAAGTCCTGTGAAGAGCAGCTGAGGGAACTGGGGTTGCTTAGCCTGCAGATGATTCTATAAATGTTTTCAGGTACTGAAGCAGATCCTTAGCTAGCATATGTCAATTGTTATTGATTATCAAGGAACTACCCTGCCTTGCACTAGCTGGAGGCATCACCCCAAAGGTTTCAAGAGAAAGAGGATAGGTCTCTTAGCACTATCATGGCCTAGCAATTTTACTGCTTTTAGCACAGTTTACCAAACAGAATAATAGCAGTGTCTATCTCACAGATGTACTGGCCATCTCACAGATCTCCTGAGAAGAGTTCTAGTTATCTTTTGCAGAAGGGTTGTAGAATTTGCTCTTTGTGCTTTCAGCAAGCTTAGGTCTCCTGTGGTCAACACCTTGGGTATCCTGCCAGTAGAAGAGCAGCGTAAATCTGAGATTTAACAAGATGCAAGGTCACGAGGGCATATGTACATACACCTACCTGAAGCCATGAGAGCATTACTCCAAAACTCACATTCCCTTCAAAACTCAGAGTGTTTTGCAAAGATCTAGCGATAGATGTGCCCTGGTTCTGAGTGTCACCACCCCTACTAAAAAACCAAGATGATTTTTTTATTCCTTTGTTGGATGCTGATAATGATTATGATGATGGACTCAGTAGCTTGCAAAATGTAATATCCTGTGGTTTTATCTCCTTCTTGCTTGGTCTATCAACTGTAACATTTCCTCCACTACTTTCACAAAGTCAAATAGAAGTCATCACATTCCTTTATCTGGGCACAAAATAAAACACAGCAGCACAAAGGGTAAATAAAAACAACTCAGTTCATGGTAGCAAACGGGTTACATACTGAAGCATCAGCTGCTGAGCTGGACATAAACTAGACTATTTAGATAGTAGGTTCAGGCCTCTCTCATGGTTTAACTCCACACAACTCAGCCCCACAAAGCTTCTCACTCACTCAGCCTCGGTGGGGCAGAGGAGAGAAGTGGAATGGTAGAAGTGATAAAACATGTGGCTGAGATGAAGACAGTTTAATAGGGAAAGCAAAAGCCATGCATGCAAGCAAAGCAGAACAAGGAAGTCATTCACAACTTCCCATGGTCGGGCAGGTGTTCAGCCATCTCCAGGAGAGCAGGGCTCCACCACATCTAATGGTTACTTGGGAAGACAAGCACCAGCACTCCAAACATCCTCCCCTTCCTCCTTCTCCCCACAGCTTTAGATGCTGAACATGACATCATATAGCATGCAACATCCCTTTGGTCAGCTGTCCCACCTGTCTCCTCTCCCAGCGTCTGGTGTACTTCCAGCCTGCTCGCTGGTGGGGTGAGGTGAGGAGCAGAAAATCTTGACTCTTTGTAAGCTCTGCTTAGCAGTAACCAAACCATCCCTGTGTTATCAGCACTGTTCCCAGCACAAATTGAAACAGAGCCTCAATCCTGGCTACTGGAAAGAAAATTAACCCTATCCAGCCCAAACCAGAACGTTCTCCACCTATTATTCCATACCATTTACATCCTACTAAGGTCCCACACTACCCAACACTACCTCATTCACCACAACCCAGGAGCTGTCAGATGTAAATGTTCTCTAAGAGCATCCTATACCTATTTTCCTTTACTCCATAACAGGTGAAAACTCCTGAGCAAAATGATATTGTTTATGATATAGCAAATGATTGTCTTCTTGTGGTTGTTGTTCTAAGATCATTACTGTTTGCTTGATAGTTTTTGGCTTTGAATTAAAGATATTCATTTTGACCTTGGTGTGAGAACATACTTAAAAAGAGCATAAGAACACATGACTAAAACTAACAAGACCATAAGCTCCCTAATTAAAAGAAAAAGCTACAGGAAAGTTGGTTTTCATGAAGAACTTTTTTTCCCTTTACCTGACAGCTTTAATCTCTAGATCTTTCCAGGTTTAAGAAGAAAGAAGACTGTCTAGATATCCAATACATTAATTCCAAGGATACTTCACAGCTTGAGTAGTGTAAGATTTTATTTTCCTATATTCTAGAGGCTTCTGGTTTTATTTCTGTGATCAATTCTACATTTAAAATACATGATTTAGCCCCGGAGGCACTATTCTCACCTTGCTGGTGTAGCTTGTAATTGCATTTGAATTTTGTTTAATATTATAGTAATATTTTTTTCTGTCCCTTGTTCTAGCCTTATAGCAGTTGTAGGCCACCACTGTGGCATGGAGAGAAAGAGCAAAGCTTTGGTGAGTACTTCTGAAGAACAGGAGATAGACTCCATTCAAAACTCTGCTTTTAACAGGTAATTCAGATATGTACTATTAGTAATCAGAGAGCTAAGGTTCCTTTAGACACGTGAGCAACATTTCTGCATCTTTTGTAAAAAGGAAGAAAATATCCACTGACATGATTGTCCTCTTCCCTACAATACTCCTCCTGATTTGATTTCAAGAAGGTCATCTGTAGCTGAGTTTTGTGAAGGACTGATTCTGTCCACACAAAGTATACTCTACAAAACTAACATTCCCCTTCCAACACTACACAGAAAACTTCGAGGTGTCCTTGACTATGATCTGGAACCTCAAAACTAAACAATGTTGGTCATGCACACAAGCAGAAGTATGTGTTTTGGGCCAAATGTCCCATCCTGAACCCTTTACTAACTCAACCCCATAGCAATCTTTCAGCCTTGAAAGGAGAATCATAGAATCATTAAGGCTGGAAAAGACCTCCAAGATCATCAGGTCCAACAGTCCACCCAACACACCCATGCCACCAAATGCCATGTCTACACGGTTTTTGAAGCCCTTCAGGATTTGAGGTGTGGCCTCCCCAGTAGCTAGTCCAGGAGGACAATCCCTGCCCTAGTCCTGCTGGCCACACTAGTGCAGACCCAAGCCAGGATGCTGTTGGCCTTGGCCACCTAGGCACACTGCTGCCTCATCTTCAGCCACCGTCAACCATCACCCCCCAGGGTCCTTTTCCTCTGGCAGCTTTCCAGCCACTCTGCCCCAAGCCTGCAGCATTACATGGGGTTATTAGGAGCCAAATGTAGGACCTGGTACCTGGCCTTATTGAACCTCATCCCACTGGCCTTAGCCTGTTGATTTATGCCATCCAGATCCCTCTGCAGAGCCTGCCTAGCCCTCAAGCAGACCAACAATTCTACCCAACGTGGTGCCATCTGCAAACTTAGTGAAGGTGCACATGATCTCCTCATCCAGATCATCTCTAAAGACACTAACAGGACCGGCCCCGAAGCTGAGCCCCTGGGAACACCATTGGTGACCGGTCACCAACTGGATTTAGCTCCATTGAACACAACTCTCTGGGCTCAGCCATCAGCCAGTTTCTTACCCAATGAAACTGAGCTGGCTCAAGCACTTTTACATCTAACCACTGACTTATCTTTTTCCTAAGATTATGTAACCTCTAATTTCATGTCCTGTTTTTTGTCTTCAAGTACCTAATGCATCTAATTTCTTGCTTAAAGGAAAAATATGTCTTGTAACTAAGAACTTAGATAACCATGACTTACACACGATGAGTTAGCAGGGAGAACAGCAAAATCCAGCAGCTCTTTATAAAGCAAAATAAAATGCCTTATGCCTTCTAGTTTAGTTGCCATCAAACCACCACACTCTTTCGGACTTGAAGATGCAAACGTTACCATGACAAGTTACTCTTACTGATGTCTCAGAGTATTTTCATTCGTTTCATTTGAGCTTCAGACCTTATTTCTGAGTCTTATTTGGACATTGTGTATGAATAAAGGCTTACTGAAATAAGATCTAAAGTCTAAATCCAAATGCCCAAGAAAGATAAAGGAAAAGCAGCAGAAAAGAGAAACTTATTTAAACTAATATCATGTTAATTAAACCTCACCAGATTTTAAAGGGCAACTAATGAACCCTGAACTGATAGCTATATCAACTAAGAAATTCCTGAGAGAATAATTGCTGTGGCTATGGAAACTTAAGTCATGTGCTGGAAGATCTGACTCACAAATAACATTTTCTTAAGGGTCCTAACTCCCAAATCACAAATTTCTTTCTTCCTAGAGCTGCAAACATCATTCTTCTGGGTAGGAATGGACCCACTTTGAGATTCACCCAGAGAAGAACATGGATGTCCTCCAACTAAGTTTGCAGACTCCGTGTGCAAAGAGCAAAAACCCTAGAACAAGCAAGAGACAGAAGAAACAGAAGTGCCTATGGAGGTGTAGGACAGCCAAGAGATAATGGGAGTTCAGTGAAGCTATTGTCCTGGTTTTGAGTCCTTGCTGTACCCATCAGTGGAAGAGAAGCCTCAAGTATCCACCACTGAGAGCCTCATCCTGTACTGCCAAATTATCCCGTGTTGCAAACGCATTTCTTCATCTCATGTCAGTACCAGCATGAGGATGACTCTGAAACTCCAGTTTGCTCCATTAATTGGATGGATGAATTCATTTCAGCACACTCTGAAGCATTCCACTGTAGCTGAGGTTTCTTTTTTCCAGGAGGACAAATGACTTGGCCTTAACTATGCAACAAGCATTACCTTTTTTAGCATGTTAAGGTTAAGATATATTGAGAATATGAAGATTTGAACTCTGTGCATGCATTCTACAGCCTTTGTTATCCTGTAAGTCACCAACTTTGATGTACCAGGTGTTTCAGAGCTTATGGTCCACCCAATAAATATTGCAACTTGAAAAAGAAAGAAAAGCAGTGAAGAGAGTTGCATGTTTACCTTCTGATAGTAACAGAATCATCTCTCTCCTTTGAGGATTTCAAGGTGCTTTCCATGCACTTACAGATAACTAATTGCACACCTTCCCATTCTTATGACAACTGTGTAGACTACTGAGATTCAGCACTTTGGGGCATGATCTTCAAAAGCTTCATCACCTAGCCCTCAGAACTACCTAGCAGCTCCCTTCCTCTGAACCTCCCTTGTCACACACACAACATCCCAATAACCTTCAAAACATGTCTTACTGCAGTGGTTTGGTTGTTAAAAGTAATACAAATACCTCTCCTCATCCTTCTTATGTCATTGATGAGATACAGAAGCCATAGAGATCTTTCAGTGTCTGAAGGATCATGAAGGGCCCCCATTTGTTTCCCAGCTGCACTGGGACCAGTTGCAATCCAGTTGGCAAATGGGGCACTTCTAATTCAGCAAGTTTCCTGCTTTCAAACAAAAAGGTGGTGAAAGATAGCCAGCAACAGCTTCTAAATGCCACCCAGGATGGGTCAAGCAAGTTGGTAACACCAAGTCTAACACAGCTTCACTCCATTTTCTCTCACTCAGGTAATTACTAATTAAGAAATTCATTTAGAAGGTTTGAGCTTCTCAAGATATTATCACAAGGAAAAAAAAAATGCAGTCATAACCTTATTCAAGTAATTTAATAGCCACATCTAAGTTTGTTTTAATTATCCTTGAATATTTCTTGTTGCTAATTCACTATAGAAGTAAACAGAAAAGAAACACACAGTGCCATAAACAACTAATTAAAGCCTTGGGAAGAAGTTAGACCTGTAAGGATTCATTATCTTACTAAAAAATCCTCCTGTGATTCAATAATCAAATCTGCCTGTACCTTTGATAGGTCAGAGGCTTTATAAAACCCAAGTTTTATTCAACAAAATGAAAAGCTGCTTTAAAAGCTGTGTCAGGAGGATTGACTTTTATGAGCTTGCAGTCTGGCTACTGAAATTATTTGAGGGACATGAAGCTTTTACTTCTCTTTTCATACCATTTCCATAAATATAGATTGTTCCTAATAAAGAGACACAGCTGGGGTTTCCTCTTTAACCTCTTTTTCAGGTGTACAGTGTATCTAGAGGAAGAATGAAGTAGGGGAAATCCACTTTGAAGTTAAAATTTACTGTTTTGCTAGCAGTCTATACCTCTAATTAGTGACTGTGCAATCTCTGCTTCTGAGAAGAGAGAGATGGAGCTTTTACTTGGTTCATTTTTATTCTTTTCACTTAAATATTATGCTTAAAATCACTGTATGAAGACTTTCTGTTCCTGTGTTGGGAATTCTACTCTGTTATTTTCTCTATGATGGACTAAATAGGTTGCATCTTGCCTACTCAAATAACTACATGGTCACTCACCCAGCTGGAAAAGTGCTACTGTGATCAAGTTTAAAAGGGCTATACTAGAAAATAATAGGATATAATATGTACTATAATGTAACGTAACATAGAAAAGGCACAAAAAGTTCAGGAACTGACTCACCTAAATTTAAGGATGATTTGGAGTAAATTATCTGACTTTAGATCAGTCTTCAACAGCTACTCAGAGTAAGGAACAGGTAGGAGGACAAAGCTTTGTGGCTTTTCTCCACAGTGCTTGGACTAAGAGAAAACCTTTTTGGCTGTCTATGGCTTACTTTGTTCTTCAAGATGACCTAAAGAAGCTAGATTTTTGGGGGAAAAGTCTAGATCTTGGGAAAAGAGACTGGAAAAGTCTTGCAACATCAGATATACAGCTTATTGTCAAGACAAAAAGAGAAGATGAATAAGACACAAGTATAGTTTGTTTCAATGACAGGATGGTAAAGATGCATAGGGAGGTGAAGGAAAGGTTTATGTTGAAGCAGTAGGGTGAAAAAAAGGTATTTTAAGCATTTTTAACATGGTTAAAGGAATCCTATCAACCTCTTTAAAATGGATGGGAATAATACTAAAGCTGAAAGACAGCACTGACCTCCAGCACAAACTTATGTGAGCAGTTTTAGGGTGGAATGAGAAGAAAGTTTCTAATTGTTCTTTAAATAATTAAATAACATTTATTTAAATACATAACTAAAGATTCCTTTAAATACCTCAGGGAGGTGTTTCAACCACTTTGAATTGTGCAACAAGATCTAGAACCAACTTGCCAGAATGAAGGAGGATTACTGGGCTATGGAAAGCTTCTGTGCAGAAAAGGAAAACAGAGCTCCAATCACCATCTCTGTATTTACACCATTTGAAGTAGAACTTGGTAAATCTTTAATGATGATTTAGTTGAGCCTCACTGAAGGAGTGGCCATAGTAATTTCTTTTCCTTGTTGACACTTGAAGTGTTAAAAGGCTATTTCAGCAATGGTTTACTTAGTTGAAATGTAGTATTTCTTGTGCAAAAATCTCCACTGGAACTGATAGAACCATTGGAAAGAGAGGCAGAAACGCTTCTAGCCTAGATAACAGAAGCAGAGATATTGCAACCTGAAGGAAAAATTTTACATAGCTTTCCAGGAAGAGTCAAGATGATCTTTAAAGTTCTACAGCACCAAAAGCCTCAAAACCTTACACTGCAACCTAACTGGAGAACATCTTTGGACAATACCCATGAGTGAGAGCACGAAAAACACACACAACTACTTCCATGAGATGTTAATAGGTTTTGTATAGTCTTTAGAGGATGTGATGAGGAACAAGCTTGGACTTAGGCTTTAGTTCATGTCTTAGCTGCTCAGCACTGTCAGTCACAAACCAACCCAAAGGTGCCCTAAGAGGGTATCTGAACATCTGCACTGCAGAGGAATCATCTTGGGGTGAGGAAGAGCTAATTTGATTAGCTCCAAAGTGTGGTTATTCGGTGTTTATCAATGGAAAATCAGAGTTAGGGCTGCAAGGAGTCTTCAGCAGTACAGCAATGGTTTAATAAATGCTAGAGGTAACAGATTTTCACAGAAGACTTTTTTTCTCTCTCTCTCTATCAAAATGTTCCAGGAGGGGAAACATTAACACTCAAAGGGGCACACGCTCTACTTCCAACTTTTTCCAGTACAAAGCACAAGTGTGCGATGGTGTCACAACAAGGTGACAATCTCCATCGGTGAGGATGGAGGATACTGACTCAGTAGCACCCAACAGTTCCTGCAACTCCTCAGAAGCCTAGTGCCACAGAAAACAATCTCAAGTGCAGCAGTGACTCAGTCCAAGGAGCATCTCCTTCATGGACGGTACAGTAGCAGCCAGAGACTTCTTTGTATTCTCTTTGCCTTGAAATAAGCTGCTTACCAGGATGACTTTTCCTGTGCCAAGTGCTCTGCTGCTACAGCTACGCCGTTTTTGATGGGAGACCTGCTTGCTTTGAAGCTAAATTGGGACTCCATGGGCAGTGCTGCAGTTGGCAGGACTGGGGGAGCAATGATGTGCCTTAAAACTAAGCCACTTTTCCTCTTCGGCTCTTCCAAGCGTAAACTTGTCTCAGCTGATGACTGAGGCTGTTGTTGGCAAAGCAAGCTCTGAGTAGATGGAGAATCTTTTCTCATTTTGACTCTTCTCTGACTCTTTTATCAAGTCTTTAACCCCTAAAACCTGGCTTGTTTGTTTTTTTTTTTCCTCCAGACTGGCAAAACTCTCAGATTGCTGCTGCCTGTTTGTTTCTGTGGTTATGATTTTGCTGATATATGCATGATACACTCAAGGCTTCTATAACCTCACTACAGGAAGGACACTGAGCTGCTGGAGCATGTCCAAAGAAGGGCAACAAAGTTGGTGAAGGGTCATCACTTGGAAGAAAATTCTATCTGAATTTGCTACCACAATAGGTTCTAAATCTGGCACAGAGCCTGAAGGAATCACAAATCTAAAGGAGATAGGGAACAAAAGAAAAGGTGAGATGCCAGTACCAGTTTCTGACAGCACACTTGGGGAATCCTCTAGAACTGGAAGTGTCAAAGTCATTTCAGGCCCTACCCAAGACTGGTATTTATATATGGAAACATACATTTCTCTATAAAGAAGCTATTGAGCTGTGTGAAAGAGGCTGAGGAGTTAACCAACTTCTTGTTTCAATGGAACTTGCAGAAGTGAGGTATTTCCTCCATCATAAACTACTTTGTTCTTCATAGGTATAGAGTTAACAGGGATTCCCCCTAGAAAGAATGTTTGGACCTGTATTGTCTACAGAAGCTGGAATTTTTAGCATTGTTACAACTCGGTCAGTTGAGATCCTACCACATCCTACAACCGGAAAGAGATGGAACCATGTCTGTACCTGGCTGGAAGAACTCCAGCCACCACTTGCCCCTTAAAACATCTGGATATCACTGACTGAGATGAGATTTTGCTCTTTGGCTTCTTAGGGAGTGGTTGTTTCTGGATGCTGCTGAAGGCCAAAGCAGACCTGGAAGTGCACTTTTTTGGCTGAGAGGTATGCAGATCCTTTAAAAGATCCTAAACCACTTTTCCTTACAAGGAAGGCATTTGAAACCTGTTTTTCCTCTGGCTAAATACTAACATGGCTAATTTTTATTTCTTTTAGAAGCTCTACCTGAATTATCAGCAGTTAGTGCTGTGGTAAAGATGCTAAAGAAGTCTTTTGTGGCTCTGAACTCTTGACTAATTCATGGCTTAAAGCTCCATTTCAACTTGAAGTGACTCTTTAACAGCAATGGCTGAAGTTCTACATAACAGATCTGTACAGAAAATTCCTTAGGCAAATATCATAGCTGGTATTATTCTATTTTATGTATATATATATTAATAAACACTAAGAATGCCCAGTACTTTTATTCACTCCTATTTACAACCAAGTGCCTATGGAAAGAAGCTTAAGGACCAAGACACTTTAGATGGGATACATAATACTTCACAAGAAGGTAGTGAGATTAACCCACATCTTTAAAGTTACTTTATTACCAGACTGTTTTGTGACCTGCAGGAAATGAATGTGATCTTTTCATAGCTTGGTGCCCACACCCCAGTAGAACACCAGACCTCATTAATTGAGCTCCCCTTTTGACAGGCCCAGATGGCAGTTTGGATTCTGTTGGAGCTGGCTGACCTATTTTCTTGCCCTCCATAGCAGATTCCTCCAGGTCCATGGAGGACCTGGCATACTACACGTGGTCTTGTTTGGGGACTGCAGTTGGCAGTCCTGTCATTTTAATAGGTGTTTTAATTAGTGAATAAGCCCTTGAATATCTGAGCAAATCTAGAATGGTTTAGGGTTGGAAAGGACCATAAAGATCGTTTAGTTCCAACCCCTCCTGCCATGAGCAGGGACATCTTCCACCAGACCAGGTTACTCAAGGCTCCATCCTACCTGGTTTTGAACACCACCAGGGATGGAGCATCCATAACAGCTCTGGGCAACTTCTTCTAGTGTCTCACCACCCTCTAAGCAAAGAACTTATTCCTTTCATTGGCTCTAAGTGTCTAAAAGGTTTTAAGAATTATACTGCTGAATATATTCTGCTTTGTAATTTCTCTTCTTTTTACCCTTCTTAGTCATTTTAGCAGTGGCAGTTGCAACTAAATACCTGTTTGTACCCAAGTCCTGTCTGTAATCCTCCTGCTCAAAGGCTCTGCTGTGATACAGTTGACATTTTCCCATGTCAAGTTCCAAATTTGTTCAACATTTATGTCCTTATGCCTTCTTGTTTTTTCATTATTTGATTCCTGTTTTTAGACCTTGGTGCCAAAGAGTAATTGGCAGAGTTTATGGGTCTTCTCCACTGGTAGTTACATCACTTGGTTTCCCAAATTGCTTTATTCCTTGTTTTGGCACAAGACAATCTAGAATGTGTTCCCTTGGTAGAAAAGCATAAAACAGCTCCAGCAGGAGATGATGTGGTGAGAGCAGCTGGTTTGGCACCAGAAGATGCAGCATCAGGAGCCTCAGCAGGAGCAGAGAACTCTTTGTGGCAGCAGAATCCTCTTACTGTGTCACAAAGCCAAGATACTCTTGGCTTTCTTCTGCAGGGGAGGTTCTTTACTTAGAGAAATTCTGCTTGATTTTCTCTCCATGAAAGTTCTTATTTAAAGAAGGGGAAAGAGGTGAAAGCTATTTTTTTTCCCTGCCTTGCCTCAAAATGTGTTCGAGTGCTGTACTTTGTAAATGGGTCCCATACAGTCCTCTATACAGATCAACTACAGTAAATGAAATTAAGAAAGCAGAACAGTACAGACCCAGAAACTGAAGATGAACATTGTAGAATACTTAGTGTTTTCTCCTAATGCAAGAAAATATCACGAGTTTTTCCAAGTCACTTAAAATGTCCCAAGTGAAACAACCCATGGCACTTCCCTAGTGAGAATGTTCTGTTGTTTAATAGATCTCAGCCAGGAAATGTTTCTTTGCTATTCACTTTATATTTTCACCCTGGATTTTTACCATAAGCTGTGCTTTTAAGTAACTCATGTTCCTGTGTGGACTGCAACCATTCTAAAAAAATTAAAGCCTTTGTCTCAATCATTTCAGAAAGACAATTTTACTGCAGGAAAACTCTGATGGAGTCCTAGGCTGGATCAAATTCCTATTGTGATGAAGTCATATGATTCAAGGAAATAATGAAGGTTGCTGAAGACAGCAGTTAAAATATTTTCCATTAAAATAGTTATATTGAATTTATACTACATAAAATATAACATTTTTGGTTAAATAGTATTTTTTAAGAATCAAATAAGCATATTATTGTTATTCAGACAGCATTTTCTTCCCTATTTCACCACCTCTAGATATGTTACCTGGATTATTCCTCAAAACATTTTCCAGAAATTCTACTGCCATAGAATAAATCTACTTCCATATTAGTTAAAGAGCTCTGATCCAAGTGAGGAATTGCTGAAATGCCTCCAATATATTGTTTCCCAGTTCAGTCTCAAATCACTTGGGCCTAGCATTAATCACAGAGCTGTGGCAAGCGTTGCTGGTCACCATGGGCTTCAGACAAATGGGATTGAGCACTGTAGGGGGAAGGAGTGCTTTTGATTGTCTTTCAAATTCTTTCACTATTAATAAAATTGGGAAGAAAAGTCTGCCCTTGATTTCCTCTGTGTGCTTAGATTACTTGTCAGCACTTGTACTACAGATAAAGAAATTCCTGATCATTTCATCTGTAAACAGAGGAAATTGGCTATGTAGAGTAAGTCAGCAAACGAGAAAAATATGGAATTACTTTATACAAAGCCACTTCTCTTCCTATTTTCTTGGATTTATTGTAATACTCCTTCATTCTAGCTCAGGTATTAAATTGAGTGTTAGGTCCCAGCTGAGAGTTCATAAGCAAAATCTTTATGAGTCATTATAACAGAATCAAAGTTCACTGTGAGTGAGAATAAACAGATTCTATCCTACCACCACTCTAATTTCCAGACTATTACTCAAGGAGGGAAGGAAGCCTGAGGTTTGGGGGTTTTTTTTCCCTTACAGCACAAAAAGTAGGTTGCCACCTAGGTCTGGTGACATATCTGTAAATAACAGATTGCACCAATTATCTTAGTGCCTTGCTGTTGTGCATTAAAATGAAATGCAGCAGTGGCTATGATTTATAGCAGGATGAACCCTTTGGGTTTCTACAGCTGATAAGCAGAGGAGCATGAATTATTAAACCCAGTTGCAAGTCATCAAGGTTTGCTTATAGAAAACAAGAAAGCTGTGACTAATTTCATATAATGATGTTTGCCTAACAAAATGGTACATTGAAAGGTCAGCTTAAGAGTGGAAATAGGATTTGGGGTTTTTTTTCTTATGCTTTTGTTGTGTAATTCAGCTGGTGCATCCATGGTAGAGTATTGAGTTTGAAGTGAAACAATGCAGAACCTTGTCATTCCTGCCAAAAGGAGTGAACACCTCAAAACCACCACCCTGTTTTGCTGGTCAATCATGGGTTGACTCTTCAAATCAAACATGGCTGTAAAATTTTCATGCAGCTCCCTTTTAAGACTGATTTAGAAACAAACAGCAAAAGCCTCTGCTAACAAACTAGCAAATGAGTAAGTCAAAGCAGAATTCAAACCAGGTGCAATACAGAGAGTTTAAGAGAGAGACATCTTTTCATCTCCAGAAAACTCTTGTCAAGGACTTTCCAACTGCAACTTTAGAGAGGAATTCAGGCTTCTGATCAACTCCTCTTTGCTGAGCTTTGATAACAATAATGATGCTATTTTCATGGTGTGCACCTCAGGATGCTTGCTTTCATTCACAGAGATGCTGCTCTTTGGCCCTTCTTTTGACATGGACATTTATAATAGGGATTTTTGAGTTCATTGTTTTCTTTTTACCAGGAGTTCCATGAACCCAGTTTAAAGCTAATTACACAGAAAACACTAAACAATTTTCATACAATAATGGCTCTGTCATTAAAGACCTTGGAAAGTTTTAAAATTTGACCTTAAGGTGGAGGCTTAGCTTGTTACTGGTCTTCAGAGCCAGATAGTCTTCCAAAACCAAGGCTGACCACGGTGTCCTTCAGCCTTCGAAAATAAATCATCCATGGCATTTTCACAGGAGGCTAGAAGGGCACAGGCTCAATCCTCAAGGCATCAGGTGGTGTTAGCAATGAAAGCTTCTTTCAAGCAGTAGCCAGTTCAGGTATCAGGCCAAGGTGTAAGCCACAACATCCAGATATTCTCATCTAATTCAGCAAATTCATGGGAACACTGACTAGAGGCAAAGCAAATCAAACCTATGCTTTGTGTTGTGAAGACAATTGTCAAGACTGAGACTGTTCTGAGGGCCAGTTACAGACAAAGTTAGGAGTAAGTTTACTCTTCTCACAATGACCTTGACACAGCATCCCTCTCATTTTAGTAGTTTCCCATCGCTTTGCAAAACCAGATATCAGAAGAAAAACCCAACAAACTTCACAGGCAGACTGGTAGAAGCAGCCTCTGGTCACAATAAATATACTTATTTATGCCACTAGATTCAAACAACTTCTTATCACTGAATGTGGAAAAAAATGCCTTTATTTTACCACTAAGCAGAGAGAATAACTATTATCCAATTGTAATGTATCATTCACACACAATATAGCAATATATACATTATTATTTACATTGAAGTGAACTCAAGGTATTTCTATTTCAAAACTGTGTACAACTACTGTGGGGAAAATAAATTGATAAATAAACCCCCAAGCCTTCAAATGACATTCAAAAACCTAGAGCCAGAGATCCTGCAGTCAAGTACAGAGACAGATGCACCACATTTAATCCCTAAAGACTTTGTCCACCAAAGGGAATCCATCTATCATTCCTAGAGCTAGCATTTCTGGCCTCAGCTATGGGAGCTGTTGCTGTACAAAACAGCCAGACAGAAATGGAGCAGCCTGGTGAGGCCAGAGGCAGGCAGATACCCTGTGGCTTGGTTTGAGCCCTCAGATGGTCCCAGGGTCGGGGGCAGCACAAGCAGATGTCTCCACTAAGGAGATCAGGCTGATAGCAAGTAGGGTGGGCAAGAGCACAGCCTCACCAGCGAGGACACCAACCTACAATACATGAGTAAGCAGAGTGGGGCAGGGCCAGTAAGCAGAGCCAGATAGTGGCTGCCAAAGCTATCAGCAACCATGAGTCCAAGGTCTAGCTGAAGAGACAGGTCAACAGATCTAACCAGACACAGCAGGGCACAACAAACTTGCCATACAACTCAGGCAAGAGCTAAAGGTTGGTCTGAAAAGGAAGGAATGGGAGGTAACCCCCAAAAAGATCCTCACAGCCCTCCTTCAGCCAACTTGTCCCAGAGGTCTGTCTGACGATGGTTGCTAGGCTGGCTTAGAACTGAGGGAGCACAGGGAGCTCCATCCCAAAGAGGGGCAGGGGTAGAGGTCAGAAGGACTGCTGGTCTCCTCAGATCCCTGATAAATGTACCCAGCCACCTGGGAGACCCACTTTGGTCTGCACTCAGCTCTGCAGCTTAAGCTTCCTGCGAGCAGTGCGATAGCAACCTCCTTCTGTTCCTTTCATTAACGCTTGAAGGGGAGAAAAATCCAAAAGGGATTGTTAAAGACTTATTGAAAATTAATACAGATGACTTCCATATATTCAAAACCAGTCCCATATCTCTGGTGTTGCAAAGAATAGGCAGAAACCGCTACAGTGAGTAGAATAAATTTGATAACACTAAGTAGATTAGCCAGAGAAGAGCGTATTGTGTGCTTGCAAGAAGAAGGAGGCAAAAAGAGAGAGAGGAGAGTCTCCAAAAGCAGTTTTATGCTTCGAGCACCAGAAGCTGAAGTTTGTCTGTTCCCTTTAACAGGTTTAAGTTTTCAATGGCATAATACATCATGAAATTTAAGCTGGAATTTTTAATATCCAGCTAATGTCTGCTGTTATTAGAAAAGAATGAGAAGTGCAAGGTAGAGGGAAAGAAAAACTCATTGCCCCAGTGTCCTTTGAGAAGCAGACAGCAGCATCCTCTCACTGATGTCTGAAAACTACTGGTAAAGGCATAGCAGGTGCTCTCTTTGCCTATAGACTTACTACAGTGCTAGCAGGTGAAACACTTCTCATTTATTGTTTTAATGCCCTTCTATTATTTTGTAGATCACTGGAATAAAAAAGGCTCTACATGAAATTATAATTCTCTTCTTTTCTGCACATTTCTGGCATATGGATAAATAATTAAGAAACTGTTTTCTTTTATCCATGTCAAAAAGTTGGGAATGTCTCAGGACTGCTGCTTTGGAAGAAATCTTTATGTAAGAGAGTTTGTTCAAGTGCCAAACCAAAAAGTTTCTTTCCCCAGGGAAGAAGTAGAAAATGACAAGGAACTTCCTACTGTTTCTGTCCAAACTTCTTTCAATCTACCTTGAAAAGAAACTCAACAAGTAAAAGGACAGCTCATCTGCCATTAAGCATTCAGGGTTTGACCTCTTTACAGAGGCTGCCAGCTAGGTTGCCAGTCATTTAATATTGTATTTTCCACTATTAGCTGAATTTGAAATACCAACTAATTTTATCCTGCATCTATGACAGGGAAGCAACATTTACTACTTCTAGAACTTAGTCATTCTATGAATCATCAACCCTGTGCTCTTCTATTCTATAAATCTGAAGTTATGGCCATTTCCAGTGCAGGTATATGTCAACTTGTATAACAAAGTTATCATACAGGTTCTTCCTCTCTGTAAATACCATCACTGGTAGTCAAAGGAGTTCTCTATTTCTGCTGGATGTTTTCTGACCTCTGCCCCTTAACTGTGCCTGCTGAAAATGTCATCTCAGCAAGGCTCCCAGTTTTTATATATATATATATATATATATATATATTATCACTATTGTTGATAGTGATAGAGCTGTGCTGCCAACAGCAACAGTGCTTGTAAATCAAAAAGTCACAACAGATAAGATCTTAGTAGTCTCTTCCAGGAGATTTGCTCCTGAGAGCTCTGTGTACAATATATTGTTAAACTTCTTCAATATGCCTAAAAGGAAATGGAAATCCATCCAGACTAACAGCTCACTCCGACACTTGTACCCAGTCTAGGCAAAACCTTTCCATCTGTCAGACACGCTGGGAGCCTTAAGCTCTGTGGGGGGTAACAATGCAACAACATGCTCCCTCCAAGTATGGCTGAGGCAAGAGAATGATAGAATCATGAAATGGTTTGGGTTGGAAGGGACCTTTGAAAGTCATCTAGTCCAACCTCCCTGCAGTCAGCAGAGACATCTGCAACTAGATCAAGTTGCTCACAACCCCCAAAAACCTGATCTGGAATGTTTCTAGGGATGGTGCTTCTACAACCTCTTTGGGCAATCTGGGCCAGTGTCTCACCACCATCAGCATAAAAAAAATTTCTTCCTTCGAGTGAGTCTAAATCTCCCTCTTTCAGTTTCAAACCATCACCCCTTGTCCTGTCCCAACAGGCCCTGCTAAAACATCCGTTCTCAGCCTTCTTACAGTAATCTCTATTTCTGTTCTCTTANAATCATCAACCCTGTGCTCTTCTATTCTATAAATCTGAAGTTATGGCCATTTCCAGTGCAGGTATATGTCAACTTGTATAACAAAGTTATCATACAGGTTCTTCCTCTCTGTAAATACCATCACTGGTAGTCAAAGGAGTTCTCTATTTCTGCTGGATGTTTTCTGACCTCTGCCCCTTAACTGTGCCTGCTGAAAATGTCATCTCANCCTCTTTGGGCAATCTGGGCCAGTGTCTCACCACCATCAGCATAAAAAAAATTTCTTCCTTCGAGTGAGTCTAAATCTCCCTCTTTCAGTTTCAAACCATCACCCCTTGTCCTGTCCCAACAGGCCCTGCTAAAACATCCGTTCTCAGCCTTCTTACAGTAATCTCTATTTCTGTTCTCTTACAGAGGCCAGAACAATAAACTCTGGCATCAGTATTTGAGAAGGGGAAATAAAAGATAATTCTGGTGCTGGACAAAGCCTTTCATACTCATTTGCTATCAAAAATTGTAACTGCTGTCTAGATCAGATGGAACCTGTCAAGAAACCTTGTGTTTCTACCTTCTTTTTCTCAGAAAACTGCAGACCAATTTGACTGTTGGCAACAGTTCACATAAGGAAAGCCAACACCTCAAAAACCCAAACACTTAAAGACATTATTTTCTTTTCTTCTAAACCACTCAGCTGCTGCCTAGCCCTTTTGCCTAGGACCAAGTGCATTCCCAGCTAGTTCTGCCAGCCAGGTCATCTCTCTTAGCCTTTCTAAGATGGCATAGCACTTAAAAGTCATGAAACTAAACAAAATGAAGAAAGTATCTCTGGTTTGCCTGTGTATTTTTCACTCCAAAAGGTGCTCTAGCTCTGAAACTCCAGCAAACTCTTCTCTGTTCTGTGTAGCACTGTTTATGCTCAATAATCTCCACAGCACCACTGCCCTTGAGAAATTAAAACCAGCAAACCCCCAAAAAACCCTCAAGCTACTCTCCAATTAACCTGAAGTGATTTTTACCAATTTTCATTTCCAAGAGATACGTTCTGGCTCTTTGGTTTTTGGTGGATTACCTGCTTTCCTGATGAAAAGCTCGTTTTACAAGCACAGTAAGTATCAGATAATACTGGAGAACTGATTTGTAGCACATATCATCTATATCTAATCTATATGTATCTATATCATCTACATCATTTATATCTAATCTATATCTGTCTATATCATCTCATTTATATTAACAATATCTTCTATATCAAATCTAAATGTATATGCATCTCTCTCTACAAATATATATGTTGTCCAGAAATGCCCTAGAAAACAGTTGTTTGCCCAAAAGGTTGCAAAGTTAGAGAACCATTTCCTTCTCCTTAGTGCTCACTGCCAGTTTTGAGTGCCAAATCAAGGTGATAATCCTGGAGCAACTGAGGAAAACATGGCATACCTGCAGCAATGAGCCACCACTTAGCAAAGACTTTTGGAAAAACACCCTCCTAGGATCCTCCAATTCCCAACAGCCTTTGCCAGAATGAAAAGATCAAAGTAGAAAATAGCTAGGGCCAGGCTATTTTCTTTTCCTTTAAAAGGTTGGGGTATCTTGGAAGTTCACAATGTGCACAACTGATTAGATCAAAATATTACTTATCAGTAGATTACATGTCCATGAGTGTCACTCCAAAAAAACACCTTTCATGTGAAGGTTAGGATGAAAAAGGCACAAGGACAGTCCCCTCACACTCCCTCCCCATCCAAACAAATGTCATATGGAAATTGGTGATATTTTTCAGTCTTTCCTAATACATTAAAGATTTGAAGAGCTTTTTCTTTTCTAAATGAGCCACTTCCTGTTTCTCTCTTCTGCAGTGACACTATCTATTGTTAGTGCAAATAAAAGGATTATCAAAAATACCAAATCTAAATTTTCTCTTTACGATAACAATGATTTCTAACATGTTCCAGTCAAATCTAGAGTTGACACAGGAGGTTTTGGTTTTAAATGTCAGCAGGTGATAGTGGCAACTCCATCACAGCTTCCATAGATCACACAAAGTCTCAAGGGAACAGTCCACAAACTGGTGCTAAGGCACCAGAAGTAGCTGTGTTTTGGCTTTGATCTGACAAAAGTGGGGTCCCATTTGATTCATTTCATTTGCATTTCCACATATAATGAAAGCCCATGGATTAGACAGTTTGTAGCAAAGGCACATTTTCTAAGTAGTATTTACCTATCTCCTTTCTAAAAATCATTCTTACTTCTTTTGTTCTTGCCCTCTTCTTCTGTATTACTCTACCCAAACATTTTCTGTCTCTGGAAAACCTATTTTGTATTTTTTTACTACCTTTGGCTTCTTACAATACTGTATATAACCTATTTTGGAAGATCTCAGATCTATGATTTCAGCCAACCATACTGTTCTGTAGATCTTGTTTGAAACAACCTGGAAGTTTGGTTGAAAGAAACCACATGTGAATTTGGGTTACAGCTGGAATAGCTTAGCAAGGGTTTGCTTTAGATTTCAGTTAAGCTTCACCATTAAACAAGGCTTCATTGAGACTTGGGCTGTTCATTCTTTACTGAAGGTGACTTCACTGTTTGTTTTTCAACCTCCACAGAAAACTAACCAAACACCAGAACTCCGCAGAGGATTTGCAACAGTATAGACCTTAAAAAAAACCTTTAGTGTTTGTAGGTCTTCTAAATGGACATTTCCATACCAAGGTATCTGGAAGTCCTTTAAGGTCTGGGTTCCCTCATCCTAGATCACACACCATATGACTAGTGTCTTCAGATCCACATAGAATGAATGGTAGGAAGGGTTAGGTTGGAAGGGACCTTTAAAGGTCACCTAGTTCAACTGCCTGAAAAAAATCTAGTGTTTGGAGATATTCCAAATTTTCATTTCCATATCTGGAAGTCCAGAATTTTTTAATCCCCTGATAGCACAGCTGGCTAATGGAGCCTTCAAGAAAAATGTCTATAAAACGTCAGCAGTAGAGAAATACAGGAAATACTCAACAGAGACAGTCTCAGAGTCCTGACCTGTTCATCTCTCACCCTGCATATGAAATGCTATTACTTTGAGGAAAAGGTTATATACAACCAAAGAATGATTTGGGTAGGAAGGGACCTTAAAGATTATCTAGTTCCTGGCAAAGATACCTTCCCCTAGACCAGGTTGCACAAGGCCTCATCCAACCTGGTTTTGAACACTTCCAGGGTGGTAGATGTCCCATCCCTGCAACCATTCCAGGTCAGGTTGTTTGGGGCTCTGAGCAACCTGCTTTAGTTGCAGATTATTGTTCATGCAACATGGATTCTACATTTCAAACCTGTAAATACCCTAGAAGTCCAATTCCAATGGCTGCCAAACTCCTCCTCTGTTCAGTGGGATGCCTTCATTTTCATAACCTGACACTGTCACTGTTCTGTGTTCTGCTAAGAAACCAGTTACTGGATGCCTCATGGGTTAGCTAACATAATCTTTAATTTCTCTGCTGCAAGCCTACACAAAACTCATTGCCCATAACTGATTTATTGATTTATTCATAATGAGAAAACAGTGTGCGTCAAGCAGATGCTAAACATAACAAGCCATAACTGTAAACCCAAAGAGGATCAGTAGCATGGCCAAGAGAAAATTATTGCTGTCATTTAAGAAGTTTTGAAAGGTTCCATGGTGGTAGGAATGGGTTCTTTCATTAATAAACTCTGCAGTGCATGAAGATAGCAGGGCAACCTCTGGGGATCATCTGGTCCAACCCCTCTGCTAAAGCAGGGTCACCCACAGCAGGTTGCCCAGGATCACCTCCAGGTGGGTCTGGAATCTCTCCAGAGGAAACTCCACAACCTCTCTGGGCAGCCTGGGCCAGGGCTCTGGCACTCTCATCATAGCACATGAAACTGGATTTCTTCAGTAACCTATTCTGTACTCTGAGGAAAAAAAGAATCTGTCAAGTAAGAGTATCTTTCAATATGATACTGGTCTCCTATTGAAGGAGATCATGTTTTATTTCTTCTGTGTATTAAAAAACCAAAGCTGATTTTATTAAACTAAGTCCTTGACTAGTATATAGATTTTGGGCAATACCTGCCCCATTTGTTAAAACAATATATATAGCCACAGAACTGTGAGAGCATTCTGGCAACCAGCAAAGAAAGATGAAAAAGAAAGTAGAGGAAAGAACAAAAGGAGAGAAAGTGAGAAGGGAAAGAAAAAAAGTACTCTAAATAAAGGGAGTTAGGGTGCTTGCAGTTTATGTATTATCCTTGTAATGTAGTGCCATGGAGACCTGTATGGAATAAAGGGGTCCTGAATTTTTATCTGCAGAGACTTCACCAACAGTTTTTGAAACTAAGAAAAAAACTTTTCTGCTGTATTCCCAATTTCTCAGCCTAGAAATATTTCCATTGTAGAGGCAAGAGGCATGTCTGAGAAATCAACTGTGGATTGTCCTCTCAAAGGCAGATTTCCACATTGGTATTTAGCCATCAGTTGGCTTTCTTTAAATGATGATTTAGCAGAGACACAGAGATCACAGAATCAGTAAGGTTGGAAGAGACCTCTAAGATCATGGAATCGAACCATCAACTTATCACCCCTGTGCCAATAAACCATGTCCCCAAGTACCACATCTAGAGCTTGTGGGTTTAAAGAAAACCTGTTCAGTTGTTAAAAGAAAAATACTTGCAGACTGAACATTTACATAGCACTGTCTTGTGACCTTTTTACTTCATTTATCATACATCTCTATAATAATGAAGAACCAGCTCTTCACTCCCTGTGCATAAACTCAGTGTAGCTGAATCCCTTCAGTGCAGTGATGTTTGAACTCTAACAGTGTCATGCATTAAGCAAATTCCCTAATGCTTCAAAAAAGTATTTTGGAAAGTGTATTTTTGTGACCAAATCCATCAACTGTTAAGCAGGAGAAATCAACGCTGTAGGAAATGCTTAACTGTAAGCTCAAGATGCCTGGAAATTTTAAGAGGGGCTGGATTACAATGGGCAATACTAATTTCAGCTTAGGCTTCCCCCTCCAGGCTCTTTTATCTTCACAACAACATATAAACTTTACAGTTTTGGTTTTTAACAGATATGATATCCTGTGGCTTTAACCACCATGTTCTAAACAGCATAAGCACATGAAGGTTTGAATCCTCCGAGAATTAGGAGTAGTAATCAGTCTCTACCATACAAATGAAAAACAAATGGCATAATCTGAGGATGAGGCTAAAAAGAGTCTTTGCAAAGCTAGAAAGGAACTTAAATCTTCTAAATTTCAAGTCCAGCACTTTAATTGCACTAAGATCAGAAGTCTTGGAGCACTGCCATCTAATTAAAGCAGTAAGACCTACAGAAACAGGAGCACTTAGCTATTTTCTCAATAGAAGACTGTTACAATACTATGGGAAAATCTAAAGACACTGCAGAATATTCTGACCACTCATCTTGTCAAAGGAGGATGCCACTGAAGGATCTCAGGGAATATTGTGTAGGAAGAAATGCAATTATAAGCCTAAGAACACATCATATTTTCATGGCACAATGAGATAAACTGATTTGAGTGCTATTATCTGTTATTTGCAGCTAACTCGAGACTTTATTCTACCTCAGCTGACTGACATAATTGGGATCCTGCCTTCTCTATATGAAAATGTATTTCTTCACATCACTGAAGCTGCAAGAAGTGGAGGAGGAGCACATAACACCTTTGGGCTCAAAGGGAAAAACAACAGGCTGGGGTTGGAGTTGGTACTTTTAAAGTCAGCTACTTCCTCCAACACTGCATTAATTGGAATAGAAAATCAAGATGAATTGAGAGATCGCTGAATCCTTTTTCACTGACACCATTCCACCAACTACTGTTAGAATATGATAATCCAAGGAGAAGGCATTTTCCTTCCAATTACTGCAAAAGTCAGACACTCCTTTTTCCTGTAAATAAGGGAAGCTATTAGAGTTGTAAGGGAATATGACTTTTAAGTAGTTAAAATGCTTAAAAGTATCAAATGTCAGTAATCACACTTCTAGGTTTTATTTCTCCTGTACATATGAGAGAGAAATTTGCAGTTGGAAATGTCCAGGTTTGATAAGGACAGAAGGCCAGATGATCATCAAAACCGCTTATGGTCTCGAAGACCTGCAAAGACTGATTCTCAGCTGAGAAGGAATCTAGAAGTGTAGCATTAGGATTAACAATAAGCAAGAGCCTCCCTGTTTCAGTTTTGAGAAAAAGAATTCCTGTTATGGCATGAGCATCATACTCAAACTGGTGAAGATGAGTAATTTTGCCTTCCAGATGATGCTCCCCTCCTCCTCCAAGACAGAGGTCACAAGATTGGTTTTCTTGGGAAATTTGGTACTGAGCTCTCCTTTTACATGTTTACCTAGTGAGAACAAGGAGGAAGGTACTTGATAAAGTGTTTATGGGGTTGTAGTTAAATTAAGAGTCCAAACTAAAATTTGTTTGGAGCTATTTTTTAGAAAATAAAACAGAACCAAAAGAAAAGAAAGCTTCTGTAAGGTTTAAACTCTTTCATGAGATGAATGTTACTTATGGAAGCTCTGTTCCTGGCTTAACTGAGAATAGTCAGAAACTGCAGCCTAATGACCCTTCCACCCAAGAAATACTAATAATTACTCACTATTTGGGATAACTTTCTACTTTTTCAAATGTAGGTGTAGAAAACAATTATTTGTGATTAGGCAAAGGGGGATTTTGTCAACCTGTTTTCCCAAAATTTAAAACAAGGTGGGTTTTTTTTTCCCCTTGATGCAACTGCAATATCTGAACACAGCTGTTGCAAGTGTCTGCTTTGGCTTTTTGAACAGCATCACTAAGGATCAAGGTAGAATTCCCATTCACAGATGAAAGGGGATTAACCTTAACAGCCTTTGTCCACTGAGATTTCCCTATCAGACAAGGAGGGCTACTAAGCTGAAGCAATCTTGTGAGCCTCTTCACAGTTGAAGAGTTAGTGTATAAGCCAGGATGATGTTGCTGAACAAAGTTTTCTGCAGTGGGGCACAGGACAGATTAGTGATAGTCCAGGATATTCAGTCACACTGTCACAGGAAAGGAAAATGACATAAGCTGCATGTATAGAATGATTCATCTACAGGGACCAAATTAATTTAATAGTACCCAACTTCATAAAAATACAGCCAGGTTCCTTCCAAAGATTGGAATAAGTGCTGAATAAGAAGTTTTATTTGGTTCTGCTTTAGCAAGACTGCCACAAAACAGAGATTAGTCACACATATCAGGCTATCAGAGATATGGCCCAAACACCCAGAAGTAAAAATTACTCTTAGCGATTGAAAAGTCTCCATTATGCTCATCAATATTTTCCAATGGGAAGTTAGGCATAATATTTGCTCTCAGTTCATTGGGTAATTGAACTGGACTGTGCTTTGCACACCATAGTTTCCTATCAATAAATGTACCTGCATTAAGCTGTCCAGAAAATAAACCCCAATTTTTGTTTGTTTTCATTTTCAGCCATCTCCTTCCCATTCCCCTAAATCCAAATCCAGCAGTTCAAAAGGTTAAAACTTAGCTGAGCTAACCAACTCCCCTGAGAATGTCTAGTTGTGCTATTTTATAGTGGTCCCTGGAAGCCATTGTAGATGATTGAAGCTATATATAAGGAAGTTAAGAAAACATTGTGGTTTTAGGGACA
This sequence comes from Galbula dea, assembly GCA_013399015.1. Lineage (NCBI taxonomy): Eukaryota > Metazoa > Chordata > Aves > Piciformes > Galbulidae > Galbula > Galbula dea. The sequence continues at coordinate 607,262 of VWZX01003670.1, read as the reverse complement.
ATGTCTTTTTGTAACATCAAAAGAGAAATCTTGCAAATAGCATCTTAGAACAACTCTTCATAATAACACTAGTATAATACCAATGGATGGAACCATGGCAACCTTCTATTACAAGGCACAACTTCTATAGAATCCTTACAGATGGAAAAAGGCCTCCAAGATCATCAAGTCCAACCACTATGTATGTCCAACCATAGGCATGCCCAAACAGTCCCACCTTCCAAAGTGTTCCACCATCCACAGATCTGTTAGTGGATCAAATGCCACATTTCTAAGCTGGATAAGCTGTGCAGTGCTTTCTGTTCCTGTGAACAACGCACTGAAGTACTTCACCCAATGTATAGATGTGGTACTTAAGGACACAGTTTAGTGGCATGCTGGTGATAGGTTTATGGTTGGATTTGATGATCTTAGAGGTCTCCTCCAACCTTAATGAATCTGTGACTCACAACTGTGCACAAGACATCTCTACCTACATATTACACCTATGCATGTTTCTCCCTGACTTTGGAACATGACATTCTTCTGGTCATTCTCCATGGCTTAGCTCTGCTGACTTCCCTCTACATCCTAGGAAATGTGTTTTCCTGTCTTACTCCATAGCTTATCCGTGATGCAGTGCTGAAGCTGACAGAAAACCACCCTTCCATTTCCAATCTCTGCCTGGATGCTCTAGGGAATTCTTCTCAACCATCCTGACATGGTTTAATCAGTTGTCTTCCCCACCTTCAGATCTATCTGAATAATTCTTATAAGCCTCAAAATTGTTTCAACCCCTATGTGGTGTGGTATATTTCAGTATGGTTGCCCTGAAGCTTAAATGCTTCCATGCCCAGCTTTGTAAACCTTCTTCAGAAGCACAATCCAGGGAAGAAACCTCTGATGCTGTTCTTACCTCTGTATCAAAACCTAGTTCTTGACTGAATCTGGATAACTGCCTTGGAATATAACTAAACAACAGAAATAACATTTTCTTTTGGAAGCCAGATAAGCAGTTTCATCTACCAATTAAAAGGTATAAAATCTGTGGCTAATATAAACTCAAGAGTGAAGTTAGAAATGTGGTGAGAAAACAAGAGGTCTGTTTGTCCTTCAGGACATGAACAAAAGTTAGCCCAGTATACTAAAGGAGAAGGGATGTCCACACCATTAGGTAATAAGGAAAAACATATATATTATGGAGCTACAGTTCTTGATGAAGTATTCCAGATCTGCCACAGTTGCAGATCAAATATAGGATTTTAGCATACATCCTCTTCTGTTTCTACAAAGGATCCAGGATGCACATATAAAAACTGAGAGCTATGAATGATTATTTCAGTGCCTGGTCTCATTCAAACTAAGATCCTAATTCAATGGCCAAAGTATCTCTCTCCACAGATTTAAGTTCTCCACAATTCTTAATACAGGCACACAACTAAAGCTTGGTGCCACAATGAATCTCTTCATAGCTTTTGGGTATCATGTGGTCAGTTCATTCTTTCCTTTGGAGCTTTGCTATTTTCATGTTTGTGTTCAATCACACCATGTTTACAGACAGCCTTAACCTGCATTAATGTCTTGATGTATTTAGGGGTTTATGTATTTTATTAAGAGTAGCAGGGACTGGAATCTTCACCAAAAGAGGCTTTATGCAAAGAAGGACTCTTGTATTTAATCGTTACTCCCAGACCACAATAACATATGACTGATGCCTTGGAATGAGGCACCACAATAGCAGGTTTTCCTATGGAAAGACTCCTTGCCAGAGAAGATCAATGTCTTGCTAACTACAAGAACACTGTAAACAGAGTCTGCCTGGACCAGCTGTTACATATAAAATTAACATACTTTAACATTCACCTACAGCTACAGAAGCAGAAGTCTATTCATTCTGATTTATTTCTCAAGGGGTTCTCTTTCCTTCAAATCCAAGCAACAGCTAGCAGGAGATGGCTTGGCCACACTCTACTCATCTTTTGGCTTTATGAACAAGTGAGGAGTCAGAACCTTCAAACTTTGAGAGAGAGGAGCACGTGCAGGTCTCCTTGCTGTCCTTCGTAACTGTGGTACTAGGAGAAGAGCTCTTCAGACTGAAGAGCTCAAAAAGTAAGGGATAAAATCCACATGTAAAATCCTTCGTCTACATGAGGGGTCTGTGCAAATTCTCTCTCTCTCAAACAGTGGAAGAAGGCACAAACTAGCAGCTACAGGTTTTCCCAGCTGATCCATGCAATGAAAAGCCTACTTGTCTACAAAAACAGGCTGAAATACAAGCAAACTCTACAAGCAAAGTCCTCTCTCAATTTTCTTCTTGCTCATTACTGGATGCCCTCAGTAGTGAACGACTGTCAGACAAGGCCTCTTCTTCACAGGAAAGGACTTTTCAAATCCTTTCTTCAGGAAAGGATATAACCACTTTTTTTTTTTTGTTTACCCTTTAAGAAAGGCTCATGGTTTTCTTCACTTCCAATATGGATTTACTTTGTATCCTGTAAGATTTGTATCCCTAAAAAGTGCTACCAGCCTCTGCTGTCAGGAAACTGGAATGGAAGCAAGCTTATTCTCTGACATAACTGCTACAACCCTGAATATACTGATTCCCAGAGAAGAGAATGAAAAGAAACTGCCTCCATGCTTAGGTTCTGTCCATACATCACCATGGCAGTTCTCCTGGAATAGACAAATCCTTGGATATTTGAAGTACAAGCTACTAGGTTAAAATACACGAGTTCTAAAATCCATGGAGATGCTACCCTTCTCCCCATAAGCAGTGGAGTTCTGTTCATGGATTTTCCTACCTACTCATAAGCTGCACTCACCTCTCCAGAAACCATAGTAGAAGGCACAGAAAATTTACAGCTAATGCCAAAGAAAAATCAACTTAGCAAATTCCTCTGTGCACATATTTGCAGATGCATTTGTGCTTTATGTATACTTTACATATATATGCAGGACACATCAAGTTGGTTTTCAAGACCTAGCTTCTTGTTGACAAAGCAAAGCTCTTTAGAGTATTCAATTTCTACTCCTTAACTCCGCTGGCCAGCTACAATATTTACATTGAAATACTACTCTGCGACATCTGATGAAACCAAATAACTCTCTGCTCTGAAGAAAAAGAAGAAGAAGAGAATTCACAGAAGGGCTAGAGAGGTCAAATTTGACCAATAAAATCAATCAATGAAAATGTAAGAATGAGCTATTCTTTTTCTACAGCTAACTGTGAACCTTATCTATCACCAAACAAACATACAGATGTGCTGCTCTTTGCATTTTCCAGGCCATCATTTCACCTCCTTCCAAACTCCAGATCTCCTCCTAACTTGCCCATGGCACACAGCAAGACTTCCAAAATTACTGCTGTCATTTGCCACCACAGCCCTGCAAGCTTACAGAAAGCTGAAACAAATGCATGTTGGAGGCAGATGTTTATTCTCGCATGACCCTTAATTAGAATGAATCCTTAGTGCTTATAAAGCTACATATTTCAGGATGCTTTTTAAAGTTCTATTTTATTTGCTTTAAGAGAAAGTCACTGCTGCTGTTATCACTGATTATTATATGACACTAATGAAATTAAACTGCTGGAGGAATTCTTTTGTAAATCCAAGTTCTATGCCATTATTACACAGGCCATGAGAATTACTTAAATAATATGTTGGATAACTCTGTAGAATTTGGTTAAGATTTCAAATTAGAAAGTGATACCACTACTAGTTTTAGTTTTTGCAAGTGTATTGCATAATTTATGGGACACAGATAAGTTTTGTGAGAATATGTACCCTTGACTTGGAATGGAATAAAAACTGTTACTGTTTGGTGGCTTTTGGATTTGCATTTGGGAAATAAGTGTCTCTGAATATCTGATTCGTTACTGTAGATCTGAAACTTCATCCTAACGCTGCAGTACGTTATACTCAGAGCAATTATAGAAGCCTAGCATTGATGGGGTTGGAAAGAACCTCTGGGGATCATCCATTCCAACCTCCCTTCTAAAGCAGGGGCACCCGCAGCAGGTTGCCCAGGATCACCTCCGGGCGGCTTTGGAATCTCTCCAGGGCAGGAGACTCCACAACCTGCCTGTGCCAGGGCTCTGGCACCCTCACAGCAAAGAAGTTTCTCCTCCTGTTCAGATGGAACCTCCTGGGTGCCAGTTTGTGCCCAGTGCCCCTTGGCATATCCCTGGGCACCACTGAGCAGAGTCTGGCCTCAGCCTCTTGCCTCTACCCTTTCGCTCTTGCTCAGCTTTGAGCAGATATCCTATGATTCCGCTCCTCTCCTGGCTAAGCAGACCCAGGGCTCTCAGTCTTCCCTTCTGCTAGAGATGCTCCAGTCCCCTCAGCATCTTCCTAGCCTCTGCTGGACTCTCTCCAGTAGTTCCTTGTCTCTTTTGAACTGGAAAGCCCAGAACTGGACCCAGGACTCCCAGTGTGGCCTCACAAGGGCAGAGTAGAGCGGGAAGAGAACCCTTCCTCCATCTGCTGGTGATACTTTTCCTAATACACCCCAGAAGACGATTTGCCTTCTTGGCCATGAGGGCATATAGCTGGCTCAGGGTGAACTTCTGGTCCACCAGGACTTCCAGCTCTTTGTCTGCCAAGCTGCTTTCCAGCAGGCCTACCCCTAACCTCTCTTGATCTATTTTTGTTGGACAACCTTTTGGCATTTAAGTTCTTGAGCCTCAGGTTCTATACAATCCTACTTTAGTGCCAACTGTATTGTCCCACTGCAGATTTAGAAGTGCAAAGAGAGCAAAGGGTTCTTAGCCACTCTCATGATGTCTGGATATCTGCTTGTGAGAAACAACATTTGAACTGATAAGCAATTGTCACAAATTCAATATATGGCCTGCTGTGATTTATATGAAAATCTAAACCAACAAAAGGCTAGTTTGAAGCTCAGAGAAACCCATATACAGTCTACACTACAGGGGCTGCCTCCAGAGCCTTCAAAGATCCAGACACTGACAGTTCTGCCAAAGATATTAACATAGGTAAGCTGAGAAGAAGATAAACAATGTGGATGAACTGTTCTCCGTATCAGCAATGAAATACATTTAGAGGCAGCAGTAATGGCTAATTAAAATAAATAATTCCAAATTAACTTTTGTCTTTAATTAACCTATTTCCTGATCTTGTGTGTGCATTCATAACCCACACATTTTAGCATAAACAATTATGAAAGCTAATAATTAAAGAGTGTTCTCACCTTTCCTTCTCCCATCTCTGCTTTCCCTGTTCATGGAGCTTTATGCTGCATTAACTTTTGTGGGTTTTTTTCCCCCTGTATCATTTCCTAATTAAAAACCCAGTAAGGGAGCAGAGCAAACAATTCAGCTGGCTTATTTTTAGAGCATTATGATGGAAGCTTCCACTTCTGCTACTGATGTAGCCTCTGTAGATAAAGACATGAGCCAGTTTCCAAAGCTGTCAACACTTTTTCTTGAGTGTTAAATTCATTTTTAGAGTACTGCTAAATTATGAAATACTCATTTAAAAAAGAAATATGCTTCCTGTGTTTGGGTTAATTATTGCAACCGTTTCACACAGGCTAGGGTGAATAAATGCTACTCTAAGCAGCTGATAAGGGGTGAAGCTCCAGGACAGAGCTTTATTTTTCAGGAGTAATTAAGTAGTTTATCTAGCAGTATTCATCTGCAATGTGAGGACAGAGGCAGTACCAATGACAAATTAGAAACCAAACTTGCACTGGTGTTCCTTCTTTCATCATGGTAGGAATAATTGTTCAACTTGAGGGGAACAAGAAGGGGTGATGAAGGACCGGAGTTTTAAAAGAAACTATCTATTTCTAGATATAGAAGACATGCTGAGAAAGGAGAGCTGGAACACAGGGGAGCTTCTTACAGCCTTTCAGTAGTTAAAGGGCCTAGCAGGAAAGATGGGGACAGACTTTTTAGCAGGACCTGCAGGGACAGGACCAGGGAAGATGGTTTGAAACTAAAAGTGGGAAATCTAGACTAGACAGAAGGTAGTTTTACACTGAGGGTAGTGAAACACTAGCCCAGGTTGCCCGGAGAGGTGGTAGGTGTCCCATCTCTGAAACCATTCCAGGTCATGTTGTCTGGGGCTCTGAGCAACCTGATCTAGTTGAAGTTGTCCCTGCTGACTGCTGGGGGGTTGGACTAGGTGACCTCTAAAGGTCCTTTCCAACTCTAACCTTCTTATGATGCTATAAATTTGGTGTTTACAGTGACTGCTAAGGTTCTGATTGCCTCTTCCTTCTCCTGAAGATTTCTTTGCTGAGACTCAGAGTGACCAGCTGAGAGAGAGTGCAGTTGATGGTCCTGGGAAAGCAGAAAAGCTCCTGCAGGAAACCTCCCCAAGGCTCAGTCTCCTTTCCCAGAAGCTGCTTTCTACTGTCCTTGCTGAGTGGTGGATCCCACTGGCACAGACCCTGACACAGATCTGCAGACAAGTGCTTATTATGTAAAGAAAGAAGAATATTTTGTCAGAAGAAAAGGGTTGGGTTTTTTCTGAAAGAAAGGCTCAGTTTTTCAAAAAGGTATTACAGGAAAGCAAACCAGTGTGGAGCACATGCATTTAATCAAAGCCTAAAGACAGTTCAGAGCAGATATTTCTGCACTGAACTCCTCATTCTGAGCCACAAGGCAGAACAACTTTGCCTTATTGCTTCCATGTCTCTGTTTCTCCTCTTGAGCTCATCACTCCAGTGTTAATCAACGATCAGCTTAGGATAAGGTAACTAATATCTATAGACCTTCTGGCAGAGCAAAAAGAAAGAATATTCATAATATTCTCTGGGTAAGGCAAAGGAGAAAAAGAATGGGATCTCCAAGGACATCCTCAAGAAATTATTCTGCACTTCTGCTAGCTATAAAAATCAGGCTGCTACAGTGAATTTAGGCAACACTCTTCATTTCTCCAAACAAGCTATCAAAGCATTTTACATATGTAAGATCATATAGCCAAAAAAGGCTCAGATTGAAAGGGACCCTCAAAGATCACCTGGCTCAACCACCCCCTGCAATGCACAGGGACATCTATCACTAGATCAGGTTGTTCAACCTGAGTAGGATCACTTCCAGTAATGGGCCATCACCACCTTCTCTAAACAACCTGTTCCAGGGTCTGTCTTCATGATAAAGCATTTCTTCCTTCTATCCAATTTAGCTCTAAGAATAGGACTCATGACTTGGTTGAATCATTTTGGTTAGAAGACACCTTTAAGATTGAGCCCAACCATTAACCAGCACTGCCAGGTCACCACTAACCCATGTCCCTCAGCACCACATCTCCACAGCTTTTAAGCCCCTCCAGGGATGGTGACTCCACCACTGCCCTGGGCAGCCTGGGCCAGAGCTTGCCAGTCCTGTTGGGGAAGAAATTGTTCCTGATGTCCAACCTAAACCTCCCCTGGCACAACTTGAGGCTGTTGCTTTTCTCTCTCCCTCTCAAGCAGCATATCTGGCTAGCTCAGACTGAACTGGTCTCCTAACTTCCAGATAACCAAAATCAAGCCAGATCATTACCACAACATAGCAAATTTCCTTGTGACTTCCTTACATTGGAAAAGGAAAATTCACTATATTGAAATGCTGCTTCATCAGACAGAGGAGTTTTTTAACAGATAAAAATGTACCTTTTCCCCTCCCTCCCAGAAATGTCCTCTGGAGCAATGAAGCCTCAGTACTAATTGCTGACCTTTCTGCATGTCTATTCTATGGAAAGCCATTCATCAGCTACATTTAGAGACTGCATTTGTACAGCTGAATCAAATAATATCTTTTGTCACTGGCTTTACTACTGTTGGCTTCCCAGGAGAGAAATAACTCCTACAAATGCTGGAAGCAGACACTGCTTACACACAGACTTCATATGTGAAGTCCATGGGTTGGATGCTTAGGGAACAAGGTATAAGTAGAACACAAAATTCAAGTAGTAACAAGCTCCAACTGCATTGCTGTCAAGATGGAGAAGTGTCAGAGTATGACAGATAGCTTGGCTGCCATCATTTGCTGGAAGCAACAGAAAACTCAGAAAATAAGCTTGTTCTTCCCCATAAAAATATTACATAAATGAATAACTGAACAACTTCACAGCCACAATGAAAATGATTTCTAAAACTTCTGAGCCATTGTTAACTAACAAGCAGGAAGGTTAAAACCACGTAGCATGATTCATGTAATTGCTGCTAATATTACAGTTGAGCTATATAAAACCAGAAATGCCATGTGAGAGAGAGGGGAAAATATCCATGCATTATGCACTGCTCTCCCTCTTACACACACATACACATTCCCTTTGCCTCAGCTCCTGCACCACTGCCATCTGGAAAAACTCTATATGGGAGAGCTTGCACTTAGGGAAAATAAAGGAAAAAGATTCTTTTATGAGTCACTTGAGCCCAATAGCTCAGCCATGCTCTGGCCACAGTAATCTGAATGGCTGCTGAGATAGAGATTTCTCCCTGATTGAGGTTTCACCAGTGCAAAGATGAGCTAGAACATACTCAAAGGGAAAGGAGAACAAACATTTCTCCTTCTAGCCTCCTGATCATTTCTGGTAGCATTGGAATGTATATCTTCAGCTTGCCTCATCACAGCACACTTTTGAATGTGATCAAAAGTCTGGATGATCACACACCTACAATTCCCTCCTACTGGAAAAGTCAGGAGGGGATTTCAGCTGCTAACTAAAGTAGAAAGAACCTCCAACACATATTTAGAGGTTCTATTACTCCTCAACCTCCAAATCCCCCAAAAAGGCTTCACAGCACTAGAACTTGTTCTTCACAATTAGTCTTTGTAAGTGTTGTTAAAAATACTTAGCAACCTTATTTATGAAAAAACCCCAACAACTTTCACAACTAAATTGCCTCTGAATGCATTTAATCTTAAACTGTAAAGATTCTTTGCTTCAGCCAAAAAGAAAAATGCAGTTGTCTATGACAAAGCTATTGCAGTTGTTCATGGAGGAGCCTCATGAAAAATTAATTGATATGCACACCAACAAAAGTCAAGCTTATATGACTAGCACCTTCCTATTGAACTTCAAACACAACCATCATTAAACTAGAACACAGGAATCACATTGCTTGCTTTGGCTTCTTTTCTTCCTGCACAAATTAAAAACTTAAATATTGTATTTTGGGCTGCATAAAAGGTTTGACTTGAAGAAAAAATATTACTGAGCTAGAAATATTTAGGCAATAGTGCACTGAAAATCCTTGCTCAAAATAAAAGGTATAGAAACAATGAGCTAAGATCTCAAAACTGCCAGATAAATGTGAACAAAAGTTTAGATAGCTATTAATGAAAATAGTGTTACAAAAGCTTTATGTGTGTAAAACATTGTCTACCTTTAGTCTGTATCTGAAGCTAAACTACAGCAGTTGTTCTACCACTTCATGACCCCTTCCCAGCAGAGAAGGGGGATAGGGAAAAGGAGAGGTGACCCCTGGCTTGAAATGAAAATTGCTTTCATGAAACAGCCAAGCTAATGTGAATATCAGTGCCAATAAGAAAGAGATAAAGTTAAACTCACCCCAGCAAATGTAGAGTGACTACAATAAACAGGAAAGTAGTCTTCAGGAGAACAATTGCAAGCAAGCTCCTGCAAAAATGGAGAGGACAAACAGAATGAACCCCACTCTCCACAACCTTGCCCCTCCAGGCCGAGCCTGTCTCTTAAGGGATGAGAAACACCTGGGATCCATCTAGGAGCAGCTGTGCTGGCATTTACCCACCCAGCTTCAGCTGCTCCTTAACTCCAAGCTGCTAATGGCTTGCACACCACAGCTAGTCCAGGATTGCATCCCAGTAAAACCAGGACAAGCATAACCATGTATTTCATATATATTATTTAATATGAAAAGATACAGTATTTATGTGCAAATGTATCTCTACACAACTTACTACCCCTTCTAAGTTATCAGGGTAAACAATCATGAAATTGTGTTGGGCTCTGTGATTGTAGCAGAAGCCCTGAAAGCAGAGGCCCAGGATGATCCCAGAGGCTCCAGAGATACAAACAGAAACGGCTTTAGAGGTTTTAGAGCACAATGAAAGTAATTCTTCTAAGAAAGGGATATCCATGTCTCATCTGTGCTAATGAAGCATTTATCATAGAATCATGATGGTTGGAAAAGACCTCTAAGATCATCAAGTCCAACTGTCAACCTATCATCCCCATGCCACTAAACCATGACACCAAGTGTCACATCTATACATTTTTTTAACCCCTCCAGGGACAGTCACTCCACCACTGCCCTGATCAGCCTGTGCCAATGCCTAACCACTCCTGCAGGGAACAAATTGTTCCCAAGATCAAACCTAAACCTCCCCTGGTGCAACTTAAGGCCATTTCCTCTTGTCCTATCACTAGTCACCTGGGAGAAGAGACCAACTCCCACCTTGCTCCACTCTCCTTTCAGGGAGTTGGAGAGAGTGAGAAGACCTCCCCTGAGCCTCCCCTTCTGCTGACTCAATAACCCCAGTTACCTCAGCTGTTCCTCATAAGTCTCATTTTCCAGACCCTTCAACCAGCCTTGTTGCTCTTCTTTGGACACATTCCAGCACCTCGATGTCCTTCTAGGAGTGAGTGGTTCTCACATTGACAGGCCAGACCCCGAAGCAGCAGTCTACCTGTCCCAGTGTTTCAGGCCTTTAATGACACTCGTTAGCCAAAACTGCCTAATGGTGCCTAGTATGGACTTGGTCTGAAACAAGTCAAATTAATGATCACTTTGACTTACTGCAGTGACAGAGAACAGATTTGGGATTGCCTGTGATAAATTGAGGAACTGAAAGGAATTTGAGCTCAGGCTAATAATTATACTCATACAGAAGCATCCAACAAGGTCAGGAAAGCAAAAAGCTGTAAAACAACACTAACACATAACAAAGAGAAATGCTAGCAAAGACGTTAGGCCACATACTGATAGGCACAATTCCTACCTAGAAAGTGTCCCTTCCTGGTGGTCAGAGAACAAGTAGAGTGCTGTCAGTTGTCCTCTGTCAGAGTTAAATCCTAAGGTCTTCACTCTGTCTCCACCCCCCCACAAAGGCAATGTTCCTCCCATGGGGTTTTCTATCCTCACTCCAACTGTCCCTACTTCTAGGGGAGGTTTAGCATGATTTACTCAGAGGTGTCTAGCATGGCCTCAGTTTGGCTCATCAGCCCACTGAGGGCTGTCAACGTTGCTATGAAAATCACTGTGAATTAGGCCAAGGTCTTCACTGGGTCTCCAGAGCCTTCAGCATCTGTTCTGAAGCTGGGGGGTTTCTGCTTTTGGCCTTGCCTCAGCAGTTTTAGCCCAACCAGGGCCCTCTGATCCCCATGGGACTCCCTCCTGCAGCCACTTGCTAGGCCGCAGCATTACGGATACCATTCACAGAGAGAACATCAACATTTCTTGGTGGTAAACATCTCAGCCTTTCTCAGAGAGCACAGGGAATCAGCCTGCACTGCTTTCACACAGACAGCTAGGCCTTAATCCCTCACAGATCCAAAACTGAACCCAGGATTTGAGGCCTCACCAGCGCCCAGTATAGAGACAGGATCAACTTCCCTGATCCTGCTGGTCACACTAGTGCTGATCCAAGCCAGGATGCTTTTGGCCTTCTTAGCCACCTGGGCCACTTCTGGCTCAACTTCAGCCACTGTTGACCAACAACCCTAGGTCCTTTTCCACTGGGCAGCTTTCCAGCCACTCTGCCCCAAGCCTGTAGCATTCCGTGGCATTGTTCTGACCTCAGTGTAGGGCCCCTCACTTGGCCTTGAACACATTTAGTTATGTATTAGAAAGCTCTACCCTTAAAGAAAAAGGACCCTATGTTGGTGGAGAGCAAACTATCGCATAGAGGTCATTTAATTTGATTTTCTTCAGAATTGTGTAAGAACACATTAAAAAAACAACATGTAACAACATGTAGAGCCAGCATAGGCCAAGCTGCCTTCATACACACATATATCTGCAATAAAATCTATTATTTGGTTGAGCACCTTTATTCAGAAGTGGACATGTGCTGGTGTCACATACACATGTAATTCTTGGCTTATTAGTAAAGAAGTGAAAAATCCTGATGTGGTTTGGATCTGGTCTAGCAGTCTGTTGCTTGTCTTTGGTGTGGCATCCTGCTCGGAGTGGGGTGGTTTTGATTTTAACACAAGACAAAAAAGAACAGCTACAGAAGGATGGCAGCTGAAAAACAGGAGAAGTGAACCAAAATCACATTTATTCAGTGTGGGCACCTTATGACTGCATATTAGAGTCATTCCTCTTTCTTAGCTTGCTTCTGAAACTTAATGAATATTTTAGGCACTAGATACATTTTTATATTGTGGATTGATACCTGCTTTGGAGAAGGAGGTTTTCCAAACTCCTCTTGGGATTTCCGAGAAACATCCCTTGTGTCTTTGTCATTTTTACTGAGCATTCAGAGGCTGTTAAATCAAGTGCATTAGGTTCTATTCATCTTGAAAATTTGTGACCTAACTGCTCATTTCTCTGGCTTTTCAGAGAAATTACCTGAAGCAAAAGGGTAGCAAATAACAACTAATTTTGCTACTAATTATATTTGTATTATATCATAATATAAATATATTTAGGGGGCTTAGAGGGATGGTTTAGGGAAAGCAGAAGTGTAGGGTTGTCAGTTGGACTTGATGATCTTGAAAGTCCTTTCCAACCACGAGATGTTTCTATGTTTCTATATCTATTTTTGCTTTTACGGTTAGGTCATTTTTGTTTAGGCTGAAATTATTTGGCAAAATTCAGCTTAACTCTATGAACTTTTTCAGCTGTACTTCAAAATTCTGTTGTTATGTTGAACAAAATGCTTCAAATTGCTTGAAACCCAACAGTTGACCTAAATTCAAATTCTGGGTCACATTGTGAGTAATATGGTCCAGAATGAAAACTGTACAAAAAGATCATGGCATTCTATCTCTAAGCTCCAGGTCCCTGTTCAACATCCATTCCTTTGATTAGGCCTTGGGGGTTTTTGTCTATTTTTTTTCTTTCCTAAATGTGTGAAACATTAATGAGCAAACAAAATTTCAGAATTTGAATGACATTTAGTTTCATCTGGAGAGCTTGCTTGGGAAACATCTATTAGTCTGAATAATGAATAACTTTGTAAAGAGAGACAAGAATAGTGATTTTAATGTGTCAAAAAAAGCAAATATTCATCTCTGAGTGAAACAAGGAAAAGAAATAATAGCACCCAGACACCCAATTATCCCACTCCAGATATGAAAGTTTTTAGAGAAGTGGCCAAAGAAAGTTATTCACAAAGAACTTCTCTGCAGTTAGTTTGCTCAGCTCATAGGAACAGCTTTGTACAAAATATTTGTTAAGAGCTGTGTGTAATAAGAGATGAACTAATGAAGTCTCTCCCAGGTAACTGAAAGGGAAGTCAAAAATCTATGTACCAAATCACTTGCTCCATTTAACCAGAAAGCTGGAGTCCTGTGGCTCAGGTTTCCCTGCTCTAACCATCAGACTGTAATGCTTTAGCATTAGAAGTATCTGAAGGGAGGGTGTCAAGAGGATGGAGCCAGGTTCTTCTTGATAGTGCCAAGTAATAGGACGTGAGGCAACTGGCACAAACTGGAACCCAGGAAGTTCCACCTAAAGATAAGGAAGACCTTCTTTGCTGTGAGAGTGCCAGAGCCCTGGCCTAGGCTGCCCAGAAGTTGTGGAATCTCCTTCTCTGGAGAGATTCAAAAAACATCTGGACACAATCCTGAGTAATGTGCTCTAGGTGACCCTGCCAGAGCAGGGAGGTTGGACTATATGACTTCTGGTGGTCCCTTCTAACCTTAACCATTCCTTGATTCTGTGATTTGTCCTCCAGGAGAGGCCAACACAGAGCTAGTTTGACTGTTTCTGCACTGCTAGGCAGATGCCTATTTATTTCTCATCCCAGCAAGGACTTCTACCTTTCACAGAACTTCTCAAGTCCTTACTCTGTTTGAAGTTTTTACTCAAGGACACCTCAAAAGAGAAAAGAAAAAAGAAAATTGCTTTAGGACAGAGCAAGGCTTGACTAATCTTGAAAAGGGTAATTCTAATTATTTGGTGCTTATTCTGCTAATGATGATCGTTTCTCCTCTTATGAAATAAACTATATATTTTCTGATCTTGCCAGATAATTTGAGGAAGCAATTTGCACTGTAAGCAGCTTGCAGAAACCATTCAGTAATCACATTTCCCAAATTATCCTGTTTCAGTTGAAGTAATAGATAACAGTTTTCACAGTGCATCTAACTGTTCTTTTCATACCATGACTGGAATAATGCTACTGAATTTTCACCTGGGAAAACACACTAGAAGAAGTGAAAAATAGTCTTTTTGTGAACAATGCATCAAGTTAACAAATATGATTTCCATGATTTTTCTGACTCCATTTTATTTTCCTTCAGAGTAAGGATTGAAGCTAAGTTGTCCAAATTCAAGCTCGTTTCAAAGTGCTTATCACAGTCTAAAAGCAGGAGTAGCCAAGTTAGCCTAACTATGTTCTTAAAGCAGTTTTGTATTTTTCAGGACATGCTGAACCCATTCTAATAATGAAAAAAAATAATTCAAAATCCTACCTGTAGTTGATCCAGTTCATCATTCACGTACACAAGAATAAAGAGAAGATTACTGAGATCTTACTGACTACAAGCTAACAGAAGAGGCATTCATTTTACCCAATTGGATAGTAACATACCCTATTTTTAACCATATAATTTATATTATGATCTCTAAGAGATTCAAGTGGATTCTGAGAAGACATTGACAAATCTAACTGAAGAAGAGACATCTCATGAAAGTTTTTGCCTCTTCCAAGATTTTTGTGTTATGTTTTCCAAATTTGAAAGAAAATAAAGAGAAAAACATCAGATGATCTCAGAGGTCTTTTCCAGTCCTGATGATTCTATGATTCTATCCCAGTTCCAAGCACAAAAGGGTAATAAACCAGTTTATTTAAGCGCTAGAAGGTTGAGCTTGTGTTTCTTTTATCCCATATGATTTTATACTAACTGAAAATTGCATAATTGGACAAGAGTTACAGCACCATAAGTTAAATTATTGTGGGCCACGAGGTCTATTCTAGCAGCTGCCTGTTTGCAGTGATCCCATTGTACTTATTCAGCTCAGTTGCTCTGGTGTGGCAGAAATCATGTTCCACATTATATGCAGGGATGACCAATTTTAGATATAGATACAGATCTTAGATATAGAAACAATATAGACATTGCAATGAAACATTAGCAGGTGCAATTCAGAACAGAGCAGCTTTTGTTCCTCTCTTCCTAATGAAACAAGAAGTAGCTGATCCCTTAATTTTTAGG
The DNA here is from genome assembly GCA_013399015.1 of Galbula dea. Taxonomy (NCBI): domain Eukaryota; kingdom Metazoa; phylum Chordata; class Aves; order Piciformes; family Galbulidae; genus Galbula; species Galbula dea. The sequence goes on along the minus strand of VWZX01003670.1, from coordinate 591,957 downwards.
GTTTAGAGCAGAGCAATTTTTGGACAAAGGTACTTGACACAGCCTCATCTACCCTCTTCAGAAAGTTATAAAGGGCTTAGTGGGCAAACTGGTCCCAGATGCAGCCCACATTGTGTCTCCTGTATGGACAAGGGTGCAGAGCTGACCTGTCTGGCAGGTATTTCACAATGATCTTATTCTGAGTATATAAAAACTAGCAGTAGGAGTAATACCAATTGGGAAAGCCTATCACTATGGTATCTGGACACTATGTGTGATTTCATGAAAGCACAACTAGTTCAAATGGGTTTTAGCCTCCTTTCTATTTTACATCTCTTGTCCATTGCTTCTTGGAAGAGATTTTGTGCTTTTACAAAGTACCCTTCCTTCATCCTCTGCCCCACAATTTATCTCCCCAAGAAGCCTTTCTAAAGGCTTTTCCAGTGGGAGTTACATGAGAACTTTTATTACACTGTAGGAGTTAAGTTATTTTTCTTTAGAAACATGTTAATTTACTCTTGATCCCTCTGTGACTCTTTCTTTCATTTTGTTATCCTCAAAGCAAAGCACAGAACTTAAATATTTTAAGTGTTGCTAAATCAAGGCAAGCACCCACATCCAAGATCAATAATGTTACAAGGTGATAGTCAATGTAAAACACTCAAAGCCTCCTAAATATTTTAAATCTCTTTCTGAAGATCTGCAAAGGGTTGATGCAAATGCTGGAAGTACTGCAAGGCCACCAGAGAGAGAGTTGGGGCTGTCACCATGAAATAACAAGAGTGTTGGCAGTCTCTGTGAAAGTGCTGGAATAGATCTGAGTGGCTCACCTACGATTTTCTTTGTGTTCCCTTTCTTTTGGATCTTCTTGAGACAGGAGGAAAGCAAAAAGGGAACTGAATGTCTTGGGCTTTGAGAGAAGAAAGGAGTAAAGGAAAACAATGGTAGCACAGAAGGAAAACTCCAGAGAGGGTAAGATAGAAAGAAGAGTTCTCACTGAAGGTTGACTGAAGATGTCTAAACTGACACGGTGACCCTGCTGCTCAAAAAGAGCTTGCTGAAATTAGGTAAGAGAAGGGAAAAAAACCCCAAACCTTTTCCTAAGCAGGAGGAATTCAGCAAGAGTATTTCCAGGAAGAGACAGTAGCAGTAGGGATGCTCTCAAAGAGGAATTGTTGAAGGGATCAGCACAGGGAAAACTAGGTGAAATCCTACAGTTCTCAGACAGTGAAACAGTAGTAAAGAAACCCTCCAGAGGTAGGGAAGACAGTTTCTTTCCCCAGAATCGATGTGAAAGTACAGACTAGACTACTAGTAGCTTAGCAAAACTGGAGACACTTTCAGAACTGCCTGATACTGTCTTAGATCAAAGAGCCATGGCCTCATAGAATCATAGAATCATAAAATATTAGGAGTTGGAAGGGACCTCGAAAGATCATCTAGTCCAACCCCCCTGCCACAGCAGGATTCCCTACACCAGGTCACACAGAAGCGTGTCCAGACGGGTTTTGAATACCTCCAGAGAAGGAGACTCCACAGCCTCTCTGGGCAGTCTGTGCTCTGGCACCCTTACTGTGAAAAAATTCCTACATGTATTCACACAGAATCTCCTATGCTTCAGCTTACAGCCATTGCCCCTCGTCCTGTCACTGGGCTTCACCGAGAAGAGCCTGACCCCATCCTCCTGACACACGCCCTTCACATGTTTAAAAGCATAGATGAGGTCACCCCTTAGCCTCCTTTTCTCCAAGCTAAAGAGACCCAGCTCCTTCAGCCTTTCCTCATAAGGAAGATGTTCCAGCCCCTTCACCATCTTTGTGGCTCTGCGCTGGACTCTTTCCAGGAGTTCCCTATCCTTCTTCAACTGAGGGGCCCAGAACTGGACATAATAGTCCAGATGTGGCCTCACCAGGGTAGAGTAAAGAGGAAGAAGAACCTCTCTTGACCTACTAACCACATCCCTTCTAATCCACCCCAGAATCCCATTGGCCTTCCTGGCCACAAGAGCACACTGCTGGCTCATGGTCATCCTTCTATCCACCAGGACCCCCAGATCCCTTTCCCCTTCACTGCTCTCCAACAGCTCAGCCCCCAATCTATATTGCTTTCATAGGATAACCCTTTGATAGGATGAAATGCAGGACAGGAGAGAACATCTTACACCAAGTATAGAGTCTCTGAATTCTATTTTTGTCCCCCCTCGTTTGCCCTGCTTACTGTACCTAAGGGTTTCATGTTAATTTTGTCAACCTTCAGAAATTATTCACCTAAAATTGTAGCTCTAGATATGCCTGTAGGAATGTTTCTGTGCCATTTCATTCAGTCAAGTACCCTAATTTTGAGATTTTCACAGCTGATATTGGTTTGGTACAGAAGGATTTTGTAACCATAGGAACCGAGTTAAAGACAAAATATCTGCCTTAACAAAAACCTTTACTAGTTCTGCCTGTCAAGCCACATAGAAACTAAAATATCTCAGAAAAGAATCTGTTTGGATTACTAGACACAAATCCTTTGAAATATTTATTGTTCAATATTTACTATTTGGAAAAGTCAGGCCTAACAGCAACTGATAAACAAATCAATACAATTAAAGTACCTGAGAGAAGTATCAGATGTATTACAACTTAGAAGATGATCAGGACAACTAGAATGAGTAGGAAAACACCACAGGATTTAAGTTAATGTTGTGTAGGAGGATGGCTAAGGGTACACAGAGTAGTAATGTTATTTTGTACCTTGTGTATTGGATGGGAGCAGTCAGTCCATGAGCAAGATCCAAAAGCAGCAGGGTGGAAGGAAATAGCTTTCAGTTTGCTCAACACTAGTGTCTTGGACTTTCTAAAGCCAGTTTTTCCAAATTGTGAATACTAGATCTTCCTCACTGAGGTACAGCCATGCATTAGGCAGAGACAAATAGGAAACAGAGACCCTCCAAAGGAGGAAAGTTAATTACCTACTTCGAACAAGTATTATATCGGTGGGCTAAGTCCTCTGCTGGTGTAATTTAATGATTTACATCAGAGATTAATTTTCCTTATAGCTTCAAAGAGTGTTAAACTGGATGAAGTCTGTTGCTTTGTGTTTCAACAACCCCCCAAGGATAGCCCTAGTCCTTTCCCCTGGCTATTCTGCTTCTCAAAATGCCCATTATAAATCTGTACTTACTTCCTTGAAAAATGCTTTGTAACTGTAGACATTACAAGATCTTCCATCAAATGCTGGTTAAGAACAGCTGAACAGTGTATCTCTGGGCACCATTTCTGTTCACTCTTCAAGTACTCAAAAACAAGAATCTGCAAGAGATGAAAATATTTGTTAAGCATTTGGGTAACTTAGTCTAGCAACAGTTTCCTCTTGTAGACTACTGATATTTTTCTCTTCTTATGTGTTTTTTGATCTCAAACAGGCATGAAACATGGGATTTGTCTTGTCTGATTCCAAATGTCTGAAAGATTGTCTCCATCTAAGATAGTTGTATAAAGTCTCTCTACTGAGAGAACTAGATGTTGTCGGCAGATTTGTCTAAGCTGTCTTAGATGCTTATCTACAGGGAGAGGAATCACTCCCCGAAGGTGCTGATGTCTCTAAATTGACTCTAAAGGAAGACTAGATGACTAGTTTAGATGACAACTTTGAGTTGTCCAAGATTGACTGAGATGGATCCAACACCCAGTGCCCAGAAGCATCCTGGTTTATGAGGCACTGGAGCATTACTGCTTTGAATGCTAGATTGCCACCAAAAATAGTCCTCATTTCCTGAGGCAGACCTTCCTCCCCCTGCAAAATCCTTCAAAGTTGATTTAGAAATGTTTAGAATTTAAAAATCATATTAATGGCTGGGGACAAAAGGAAGATTTTCCCTGAAAGTTTGGGTTTTTAAAGCCATAGTGCAGAAGATGAAATAAGTTCTGTGAATAGAAATAAAATGCAAAGATTATAAGAACACTCTCATATATTCTTGATGATTAATCCCCCTTTGGCTCAGGGTTATGATAACAGTGAACAGATGAAAACTGTCTTGCTGGTTTATTATTTGCCACCAACTCAGAGTTACCCTTAGCTTTTAGGCACCTGTAAATCACCTTCTTCCACACAGCTTTTAAAGGTCACAGAAGAAGAAGTAGTAACCAAAATGAACTAAAATTCATTATTTTTCTAACAGTGTTACAAGGTTTAAATATTTATCCTGCAAGTTCTTCCTGGGGGCAGTATTGGGAGAGTATTGCTCATCTTTTGCCTGCATGAAGTAATTTCAGGGAAGGCTTACAAGTGTCCCTGAGAGACCATGCACTTGAAGATGTATACAAGAAATATTGGAGACTGACAGAACTCATAGAGGTCTTGCAAATGACTGACTTTGGATTTCAAATATTGCTAAAAAAAAACCCCAACCCCAAAACACCCAAACAAAATAACAAAAAACCCTAACCAAAACAACACAAAACAAAATCCCAAACAAACAAAAAAATAAAACAAAAACCCCAAACCAAACAAAAAAACCCCAAAACAAACCAAAAAACCTAAACAAGAAGCAAAACCACACAAAACCAACCACTAAAGAAAAGCAAAATAAAACCAAAGAAGAACCCTTAAACCTCTAGACTGATTAATTTTATTCTAAATTCCTTATCCCTACATCTGTGTCACTGTAACTTTTCAGGTTTCACCTGCCACCTTCTAGTAAGAATAAGTTCTGAAGTCTATAAACTCTACAAACTCCTGTGCATTGGCTGCTCTGAGACAACAATTACTTGACCTATGGTCAAAACAGCTTTGTCTGGTGGTCCAGTAACAGGCCTTGGTACGCTATGAATAAAGGTAGTCAGATAGTAAGAAAAATCAACCCAGCACCTTAATTTGATCTTTTTAACCTGTAGAAAGCTAGTCAACATTGAAATCTGCCATTTGAAACATAACAGAATGAGCTAAGGAAGAAAAGTCCATCATGAAGTCTTTCCATTTTCCAACACAGTAAGAAGTAGATTGCATTCATATGTCTCTACAATATCATATCTGTATAATCAGCTATCACAAGCTGCAAGGCTTATCTGAACTGCTAAAATGTTTAACATGCACCAATTAGCATCCAAGTGATTGATTATCCTGCTAGGAAACAAAGCAGAGCACTTTGATATAGTGATGGGAAACTTGCTGCATGTAGTATTAAAGACTAAAAGTAGTATTTTGCACCTGACCTGTACTTCAGCTAAGTGAACAGCAGGAACAGCACCCAGAAGAGCTCATTTGTTAACAAGCTACCAAAGAAGTTATCAACTGTGATGACTTCTTAGCATAATGTCTCAATGAAGCAGCTTGTGACTTTCATTTGGTTAATTATATAAAATCAGGACAGATTTTGCTCTACAAGTCTCCCTGAAGGCATTTCCATGGTTTAGGTACTGAAGGATAGGACTTCCTATTTGATTTTTCTCACAACTTTGTAGACAGTAGTTTATCAGAGGAAACAGATATTATTTTCTGAGGTGGGGGAAGAATAGATTGGACCACTGTAATCTCCACAACCCTCCAGAGCAGCCCATATTCTATTCAAAACAACCAAGAAAACCCAACCCCAAACCAGGTCAGCAGCTGTTCAAGTGCTTTAATAGAGTGAAATTGAAGCCCTTGTTTAAGTGCAAAAATATTTATCAGTACAACAACCTAAATCAAATTCTACAAGCTCTGTTTTCACCCATTTTAAAGTAGGTAACTGATCTACAGAACTACTGATGAAAATGTAAAGATTTATCATAACCCATGAAGATTATAAAATACAGTTCAGAACAGATTTTTTTTAAGCACTATATTTGCATTTCTACCTTCTAGAGAGGAAAAAAAGTTCAGTATTATTGACTATGATGCTAACCATTTAATTGAAATATCTCAGGGGAATAAATGTTCTGCAACCAAAATGAATCAAATGAAATGCATTTATTTTAGACCTGCCACACTATATTTAGGGTGTTGCCTGTCAAGCAGATGAAACCAACATCCTGATTGATGCTAAATTGCTGTCATCTAGTGGAATATAGAATCAGTAAGGTTGGAAAAAACTTCTAAGATCACCAGGATCCAACATTTGGCCCAATATCACCATGCCCATTTGCACAGAATATTGTTGGGTTTAGTTTTAGTCATTGTTTACATGGAGTTAATAACAAAAATGCACCTATACATGCATATATGTATATAATATGACAGATATATGTATATAATATCACACAAGATACACCTGAGACACTCTGATTCTTCATTGTACATGTCAGGTACTTAACATCTCTATTCACACAGTACTTAGGTGAATGTGTACCAACATTATTGCAGATTATTGTGAAAAGTCAGTGCACCACAAATGTTCTGCTTAGGGTCCACCTCAGCCTCTGTACATCTGTATTCTGGAGAGCTCACCTCCTTTAGGGGTGGAAAGTGGACAAGGCTTTCACTTCCTTTGCATGCAGCTACCTGAGAAGCTTGATCTAGTTCCCATCAGGAAACATCCTGATGCCCCAGCAGGAGATGACACCTTGAAAAGCACAACTGTAGCTGTTTGATATTTAAAACTGTGTCACAAGACAAAGAGGAGATGGTGGTGCTTCACCACTGGGCTTTTTCTGATGGTCAAAGAGTCAGGGCAGAGACCTTCAAGTTCATCAAGTCCAATTGTTAACTCAGCACTGGCAGCTTACCACTAAACCATGTCCCTCAGCACCATATCTCCATGGCTTTTCAATCCCTGCAGGGATGGTGACTCCAGCACTGCCCTGGGCAGCCTGTGCCAGGGCTTGACAACCCTCTTGAGGAAGAGATTCTTCCTAGTGTCCAATCTAAGGCCATATTTCCTCTTGTCCTATCATCAAGGCACTGGCAGTAGCCTGCCTCCATCGTAGCAATAAGTCCAGCCTGAGCCACTCCTGTTCATTTACCATGTGTTAAGCTTCACTGATTGGCAGGATGATAAAATCCTAAAATTGAGAGCTAGGACTCCTCTTTCAAGGGAACTTTATACTGCAAAGGGGCCTCTTGAACCCTCTCTTCCCAGTAGCTACGATTTATGCACCATGGAACACCTTCAAAAGGAGAATCTAAAGCTACCCTTGATATGGACCTTTAATATTTTCTGTTGATCAAGGCCAACTAGACAGATTCTGAGAATGTTTCTAAGAATGCAACTCTGAAGTAACATGAATGAAGCACAAAATCAGACTAAGGTATCCCAGGTAACTGTATAGAAAGAGGAATTTCTGTAGAGCATTCTCCAGCCATAATAGAAAGCACAAAAACTGGGTAAAATCTACTGTCTCTAGGACTTCAATTCATAGTTTCTAAGATGCCTTCTATGCAGACCCCTGTAATAACTGCATATTTTATAAGCATTAATGTATTCAGTCACTCAACACCCCTGTGAGGTAGGGGACTATAATGATCCTAACTTTATGGACAAAGGAATTCAAGCTCAGAGAGGACAAATGGTTTGTCCACAATTCCATGACCCAGGGAGAGAAGCACATCTCTTGGGTTTGGCTTGTTGCTCTCTTCTAAATGTTCCTGCTAAAGAATGAATCACTGGTGAGACCTTAGTTATTCTGAAGAGTGACAGGCAAAGCATTTTTCCTGATTATTCCTGTTTCCTTAATGTGAGAGACATGGGACAATCCCAGCTATGGTAATACTCTGATGCCAACATCTTCCCTACAGCCCTCCATTCATCCAGAACCTGACTGACTTTTTTTCCACTCATGACTGAAACTCTATCAAATTTCCTGTGAAAATGAATACATATATTTCTTGTTGAAGGTTAATAATGTTCTTCTCCAGGAATGACAGAAATCACCCTGGTTCAGTATTTGGAAAAAGGGAGAAGGTCCTCTCCTACCTCTTGTCATTTCTGATAGATGATAACACAATATATAACTCACCCTGAGAAAGAGGATTGCACTGTTGGCATTTATACCTCCTGCCATCATTCTAAATTCCTCTGAGACAATCACAGACGAGGTTTTGCATGGCTGACAATACAGAAACAAAAATCTTCTGGATATGCTAGGCAGATCTTGAGACTTTCAATTTAGGATGTGAATCATTTCAGATAAAGTTCAGAGTGATTAAAATACCTTATTACCTCTAGACAGCTCTTTCATTGTGAAATTGGTGTCTATCCATTTCTTAGTAGAAAAATACTCACTTAAAAGACAGAAAAAAGTCATTACAACTGGTACTAACTAGCTCTTTTTCATTCAATATTTTCCAAGTGGAGATCACCATGGTAGAATGATACAAGACAAGACAAATACATTGATGTGCTCCAGAAAACAGGAAAAATACAGGTGCTGTGACATGTCCTTAGGATACCTGGAGCACCTTGGCCAGAATGAAAAGGCAAAAAAAATCCCAGAACACCAAAAGCCACCATGTTATCTCAACCAAAGCCACAGACTCAATTCCTCTCAAGCACAGCTAGTTTCTCCTTCAATAGCATGTAAATACAGTAAATGCAGCTGCTAATGTGTTATTCTCTAATCATTTATCACAGCTGATTAAGGAGAGAAATGGAAAAGGTTAATTTCTAATGACATACTCCCCCGATGTAAATGATGCAAGTTATCAGAGCCATTGACACTCCAGAATGGGCAACTGCAGAGGGATTTCCTGGGAAACAGGCTGTCTGTATCCAGGTTATCTTTAGTGAGCAAGAAGATGGAGGGAAGGGGAAACAAAAAGAATATCCATCCTATCAGTATTTCTTAATGCTTGCTAACAGGGTACTAAAGAAAAGGAGGGAGGGAAGGAAAGGAAGGAAAGGGAGGGAGGGAAGGAAAGGGAGGAAAGGAGCTCTCCTCCGTCTCTTCTCACATCTCATTTCTGATGCTCATAAACTGTAATAAATAGAGGAGAAAGCTATGAGACTGGGATAATGTTGGATGGCTCTCAGTAAGAAGTTTGAAAATTATAATTATTTTATACCTTATAACTTTATAGAATCATAGAATGGCTCAGGTTGGAAGGGACCTTAAAGATCATCTAGTTCCAACCCCCTGTCATGGGCAGGGACGCCACATGCACTAGACCAGGTCATCCAGGGCCACATCCAGCCTGGCCTTAAACACTGCCAGGGATGGGGCCTCCACAACCTCTCTGGGCAACCTGTTCCAGTGCCTCACCACCCTTTGGGTAAAGAACCTCCTTCTAATCTCCAGCCTAAATTTCCCCTCCTTCAGCTTGTAGCCATTCCCCTGTGTCCTGTTGCAATCAGACCAGGAGAAAAGTCTCTCTCCTTCTGCCCTATAATCCCCTTTCAGGTACTGAAAGGTACTAAGCCTTCTCCTCTCCAGGCTGAACAACCCCAATTCCTTCAGCCTGTCCTCATAGGGGAGGTGCTCCAGTCCTTTGATCATCTTTGTGGCCCTCCTCAGGACTCACTCCAAGAGGTCCACATCTTTTTTATGCTGATGAGACCAGAACTGTACATAGTACTCCAGGTGGGGCCTTACAAGGGCAGAATAGAGAGGCAGAATCACCTCCTTAGACCTGCTAGTCATGCCTCTCCTGATGCATCCCAGGACACAGTTAGCCTTCTGAGCTGCAAGTGCACATTGCCGGCTCATGTCCAGCTTATTGTCTATCATGACCCCCAAGTCCTTCTCTGCATGGTTGCTCTCAACGAGTTCTTCTCCCAGCCTATATTCATACCTTGGGTTGCTCCTACCCAGATGCGGGACCTTACACTTGGACTTGTTGAATTTCATTTGTTTCTCACAGGCCCACTTTTCAAGCCTGTCCAGGGCCCTCTGGATGGCATCTCACCCCTCTGGCATGTCAGCCAAACCACTCAGCTTGGTGTCATCTGCGAACTTGCTGAGGGTGCACTCAATACCTCTGTCCAGGTCATTAGTAAAGACATTGAAGAGCACCGGTCCCAAGACAGAACCCTGAGGGACACTGCTCGTCACTGGCCTCCACCTAGACAAGGAGCCATTGGCCACAACCCTCTGACTGTGTCCATCCAGCCAATTTCTTATCCACGGGATGGTCCACCCATCAAATCCATATCTCTTCAATTTTGAGATAAGGATGTCATATGGAACTGTATCAAAGGCTTTACAAAAGTCCAGGTAGATGACATCAGTTGGTCTTCCTTCATTATCTTCTAAATTGTTTACACTGAGGGTGGTGAGACGCTGGCCCAGGTCACCCAGAGAGGTCGTGGATGTCCCATCCTCAGAACCATTCCCAGTCAGGTTGTCTGGGGCTGTGAGCAACCTGCTCTGACAGAAATTTCCTGGTATGAAAACTGCATCCAAAGTCACAGGAACGTGTAGAATTATTTATGGAGTTTGTGAGACCTAAGGTTCAGGGAAAGTTGCTTGGGTTTAAAAGATTCTACTTTCTGTGTTACACTTGACCAGGTTGTGTGAGTCTAGACTAGTTGTGTGGCTAAACTGGCTGCTAACAGGTAAACTCAACAAAGAGCATCCAAAGAAAACACTTTCATGATGGTGACAATGTCTATGATGACAAATGAAGAAAAAATGCCAAAGAGAGGTGTGAACACATCCATTGGTCCAAACCAGTCCCAAAGTCAGCACCAGACTTCTTCAAGTACTGGATATCTAGGTAATTCTTTAGAGATCAAACAGATTTTGGGTTTGGTTTTAGTCTTGGTTTGGTTTAGGGTTTGTTTGTTTGTTTTCTGGTTGGGGTTTTTTTTGGTTAGTTTTAGGGGTTTTTTTAATTCTAATTAATTTTTTTGTGGTGGTGGTTGTTGTGTTGGTGGTTTGGGGTTTTTGGTTTTGTTGTTCCTTCTTTTGTTGGCCTTGGAATTCCTTTTCATTTCACACTTCACATCCTGAGGGAAGGAAGGTACCGTGGTAATGTGCTGCCCTTGTGTACACATATCCAGCAGCAAACTCCTTTGATCCCTGGAGTAACCTTATCCATTCTAATGGAATTACAGCAAAGCAGGACTTTGGCCCCCCTTATTTATTCAGGCAGTAAATGCTGTGACTGTTCACCCATTAAATCAAAGCAATTTCACCTACAATTCATTCTCAGTGCAAATATTGCTGAGCAGCTGGGCAAAAAGGGTGACTGGAGGCCAAGAAGCTCTGATACTCTCCAGTTTATATGCAGTCTCCTGTGACTTGTATAGATTAGCTGCAACATCCTGGAGAGCAATAATCAGCTTAGTGACAATGCCACAAGGACAGATAGCAACACAGAGGAGAATCTGATGTCTGGCTTTTTTTTTTTTTTAATATAAATATATCTTTCTCTTGCTGTTTCTTAAAGCAATAAAATAAAACTGACATCACCCAAATGTGGCTTGCATACAAAGACAACAAGGAGGCTCTCGCTTCCCCTTTATGTTGTGGAAAAAAGAAATTGCTAAAATTGCAGCTGTGATTGTATCCTGAAATGGTCTCATTTGCTTTTTGATTGCAAAGCTCTCAACTTTTCCTTTTCTTCTGCTGACAAGTTCTAAGATCCACTCAACACCGCTGTGATTTTTATTTCCTGCCCAAAAAGTCCAATAAATTAAGTCTCCAACATATTATTTGTTTCAGTGACATATGAAACAATATCATCTAAGTGCTTCATGGCAGCTGTTGAAATTATTTACTTCATGTCTGGACTTTTAACAATTCTGTTCAAACTTATTCTTGATGCTTTCAAGACACAAACCAAAGGTGTTTGCTCCAAGGAGGTTTAAGCAGGGAGGATGAATCTGAAGAACTATAAGCTGGTTGCATTGCTCTATTAGAATGAACTATATAAAACTGATTACTTGTATGTACTATTAAATGTGTTTTGAAAACCAAAATGCCTCTACCCACCTTATTTTAAATGGCTTTTCATTCTAATAAAGCCTATTTTATACTCTATCAAAGCACAGCCTATAATAAACTGTTTACAAGCTGTCCACCTAATTTATAATGATGCAAGGGAAAAAAAAAATCCAAACTAGAAATAAAGATAAAATAAAGATCCTTCAGCTTAGCTAAACCTATGGGTCACAAGAAATCAAGTTTCCAAGGCTGTCTCTTACCTTAAGGCTCATAATTTAGTTTTCACAACTAAATAAAGTTGGGTTTGTGATGAGATGACACCAGTATTAGTGGTGATTTCATTGATAGAGTCATCACTCAAAAGTCACTCTGCCATAGGTTGCTTTATCTTCAAAAAAAGCAGGGATAATTCACCTAATCCCTTTAAGACCAGAGAGAAAACCCAGGATATTTTTAGGTTTTTTAATTATTATTATTAATTTTTTTTTTTTTTTTTTGGCCTGCAAGCTTGATTAGACCAGATTGAGAAAGTGGCAACTTCCAGGAGCAAAGACAAGTTCATGAGAGCTTGAATGAAGCTCAGAAATGAATATCAATTTATCTTATCCTTTGGTTGACATTTGATCTAGTTCAGCCATATCCTGACTTCATTCTGGAAAGGAGGTTTGCTGAGTCAGCAGGTGAAGATACCTAAATACTCATGCCCATTTCAGCTCAATCTGTTCTGAGGATAAGGTGGGAGAACCTACTCACTTCATAACAACCTAATTATACATTTGACTTGCCTTGTAAAATGCAAGGACAAAATTACATTGAAAACAAAACTACTAACCCTTTACAATCCTTGAAAGGCTTCAATGGTTTGAAGCTGCAACCAACTTATTCTTCAGACTCAGGGTTGAGTCTGAAGCACGCCACCTCCTTTCAGCTTTGCACCCTCCTTCTGCTCAGATGCCTCCTAAATATAGAACTGCTGGCAGGAATCCCACAGCAAAATGTCCAGTATGTCTTTAAATATAATGGAGATGTTCTTTGCTTGAACCCTGCCAAGTGGCTGATTGCTGGCAGCAGAAACAAGGGACAGATGGCCACTGCCATCCAGCTCTATCTGCACCCTATGGAGATGAATAAGTGACAATCTGCAAAATACTCCAAACTCATTTCAACTGCTTTAACCTCAGGAAACCCAAGAGTCTCTTAGGTTTCTTTGGTGATGTCTAGGCAGATTTGGGGCTTTTTTTCCTTTTTCATGCAGTGCTCTTTGGCATCAAGATCTCAGTGCTCCCATACAAGTGCAGCCCCAAGCACAAAGAGACCAGAAGTGCCTGTGAAAAAGCTGTAAGGACATTCTGGTTATTGACCTGCAAATGATACCAAGCTCCAAGCCTTGTTGGAGAATTTAGCCAGCCAAGGGCTCTGCACCAAGCACAGCTTTTTGAAGGTAGCATGATGCTTTCTCAGGTCCTATATGGAACCAAAGCCCTGAAAGCTGTTGGGTCTTTGTCCTGGGCACCTTAGCAAAAGACATAGATGTGTTTAGGGGCACAGAGGTGACAGGTTGAAGTTTGGACTTGATGATCTTAGAGGTCTCTTCCAACCTTAATGGTTCTGTGATTCTCTGACCAAAGGATGACTGAAAGAAACCCTAGTGAGGCTATGTGGAGCAAACTCAGAACTGAACTCAGAATGATTTAGCAACCAGATTCTAACAATTATCTTCCTGCACTCTTGTTCCAATGGGGGTAGCTTTGGAAAATGCTTGGCAGAAGATCAGATTGTTTTTTCCCATTACTATTCTGTCCTTATTCTGTTACATTATAAATGTTTTCCAATATTCTTTTCTTCAAAATTAGATAGAAGATACTTGAGGCAAAAGCATCTTAGCTGCTCAGCAAGTTCTTTCCTGTAGATAGAAGACACTTGAGGCAAAAAGCATCTTCTATGTTTAGCAAGTTCTTTCTTCTGTGCATCCTTTCAGGCTATGGTTCCACACTTATTAATATTAGCTTTCTACATGCTGTATTGCCCAGCAGGATCAGTATCAGATGGAGAGATATGACTGTGTTTATGTTTAATTAGCCAAGGCACATAATAAGGATTTCCTGCTGACACTAGGCTTTCAAACTAACTTCTTGTTTACATTAACATGTAACACAAAATATGCTGGTTTGTTGGGTTTTTTAAACAAATCTGAATTAGCAAAGAAAACATACCCTAGTTCTGCACTGGTGATCACCACATCCATATTCTGGAGTTAGGAGCCCTAAATTTGGATTTAAATTAACCACATTCTCTAACTTCCTTTGCTTTTTAGTTGGGAAGAGCAGAGGTCATCTTGATTAGGTAGTACACAACAAACTAGGGGGTTCATTTGTCCAACTCTGCCTGAAACTAATTTTGGAAACTTCTAATGAAAACTGAATCCTTGCTGTTTCATCAGCTGTGGGGAGTGGAAAAAAAACCCATAAGGTTTCCTGAAGGGTATCAGATTAAACCCCTTTATGTCAGGGGACTGTATGACAGCTCCAATCTTCTAGCACCCTAAGAAAAAAGTCTTGAAGAGGTCTTTTAAAAATCAAATGAAGCAAGAAATCCCTTAAATTTGGAGACAGATGTATGCTTACTGTGTTTTGTGGCCCTGCATGGCCTCATGAGGACTGTATCTGATACTATGCTTCGATGAAAATAAAAGAGTGGATGAAAAACAAGCCAAGAAGAAGGCACATAAACAAATTTCTGCTGTTTGTTTTGGAGTTTTTTTCCCCACCCCCTGCAAGGGGAGCTGGCACCTTATGGAGATATAGAACCAGAACAGAAAGTTTGGAACTTTTAGATGATTGATATCCTTTATCTTAGAAATAAACTGCTGGTTTTACTTGGACCCACGAGAGATTTGATGCAGGCTACATGCACATTTACATACCTAGAGATTTTACCTTTGGATTAAACATACCTGCCCCAGGCAAAACCCACCATTAGCCACACCACTGTCCTGCTTCATTGTGTCTGGAGAATGTATCTATTTATATATTGATTTATCAATAAGATATTAGTACAGAAAAAGCTACTTAATACTTGTAGAGTGTACTATAAGAAGTTGTTAGCACTGGGGATTTCGATTAGAGCAGCTGAACTTTTACAAAGACAGTTAAGAACAAGCTCAGTTCATAAGCACTGCAGAAAAACTACTTGGAATAAGAATCACTTCTGGTTTTCTGGATATAGTTTGCCTTTGAACAACCTTGATTCTCAGCTGAATTACAACCTGTTGCTGACAATCATCATGAGCACAAATACAACCACAGGAAAATACCTTTCAAAGAAAGAAAAAAACCCAACCCCTATTACTGTAAGGGTGGTTGAACACTGGAAAAGGTTGTCCAGGGAAGTTGCGGAGTCTTCATTCCTGGAGATACTCAACACCTAACTGGATACAGTCTTTGGTAACCTACTGTAGCTGACAGCTCAAGAGGACCCTTTCAACCTCAACCATTCTGTGATGAGTGTAACAAATTATGGACTTTTCATTGTTAGTTACACAACTAACAATTCAGCAAAAGAAATCCTATTGGCTCTGGACTCTACCAAGTTCACCTCTTAGCACTACTTGCTCAAGAGAAGGGCAAACTCAAATCAGGAGTGAACATATTTTGTGGTCCCTTGATTTTCATGTGGACACTTGAAACATATTAGTAAGGACAAAAAAAAAAAAAAAAAAAAATCAGGAAGGATTCCTGTTCCCCAAGCACCACCAGGCTAAAAGTTAAGGACCTTACCTAAATGGGTCATTGAGAGTCTAAAATCAGTGGGGAATGGCTTTTCAAGGGAAATAAATACCCCTATAGATGGGGAGGGAACTAGAGATAGAATAAATTAGCCTCCAGATGCATTGATCTCTGCTGGCTGCAGAAAAGAGAAGCATAAGCTGTGTAATTTTCACACATTTTAGTGCTTCTAGATGATAGTTGGTATGTCTCTTACTCTCTTCTTGCCCATCCCCTCCAAGATTCCTGTGTTTTTCTATTTTGTTGCTGTTTTAGTTGAGGTTTTTTCGCTGCTTTTTTACTATTACAAAATCAGAACTGTCCTGTTCATACTCAGGATCTGTATAAACTCCAAATTTTTATCAAACCCTTAGGAGAGTTTTTTTCTCCTTTATGACTTTTATTTTATCCTCCTGAGTTTCTCAAGAAGATTATATAGTCTGCTGTTTTGCTTTTAGTGTGCAAAATGCCTGACTGCATATTCAGACTGAACTCTGAGTACACCAATAGCCACAGTACAATATTTAATAACCCTTTAGTTCTCAGGTCTCCCTTCAAAGCTGCTAGCAGAGTGAGTGTGATAGCATTTAAGAGTAGGGACAGGACTTTTGATGATCCTCAAAGAAATGTTTTAGGTATCCAGATGGGTAGAGGGAGGAAAAATCTTTTCAGTGAAATAATTCTGATAAAGAAAGAGAGATCAAACTACTCCATGCCTTCAGATTGTGTTCATCCAAGCATTAACATGGAAAAAGCAGAAGGAAACTCTTAAGTCTTTCCCCTGTGTCAAGATGTTGACTGGTGATCAAGTTACTGAAGGTTTTAACACGAAATTTCAGCTTTAATCGACATGATTTCTAATTAGTTTTGGATGTGGGAGTGAAACTCCCCTGAGGATTTTGTGGTTTGTTTTTTCTTCTTGAGACAGACATGTATTTTAGGTTTGAAATCACAAATGATGGTTTCAAGAGACATTTCCCTGAAATATAGTGCAATCCCCCCCGTCCACAACCTTACCTTAACTGCCAGTAAAGCTGAACTACTCCTTATTTACATCCCTTTGGGGACTTGATGGGTCCTCTGCTAAATGCTGCCAGGAGTTAATTGATGATTTGCAAGGAAATGGTTCACGTTAAGCTTCCCTTGTACTTCTAACAATAACCTAAGCGATTACATTAGTATGGTTCTAAACAATAGAGAAAAGCCATGCCTAGCATCCCGTGGAAGCCAACTCAGAGTAATTACCAGGTGTGAATGGTGCTTTGCTGGGATAAGCCTCCCACTGTGCAGCCCTTTTGCTGGCTGCGGGGTGCTTTCCCGCTGCCCTCCTCCTTCTAAATGAGTCCACTTCCCCTTAATGTAGGATTTTACATATGTTAATTCTTTGTACACTTGTTTGTTTTGAAAGTGGTCGAGGCAATAACAGTAAATCTCTCCAAAAAAACCTGCGTTTCTCCAAGCTTCTGATTACCTTCCACCACTCCAACCTGGTGGGAGTTCCTCCTGTTAGTTGCATCTGGTTCAACTAAAAGGAACTACTGGAGTAACTTGCAGGAGCATCAGTCTGGCTCCTTAACTATAAAACCAAAGCCTCTTCTGCAGCTTCAGAGAATCACAAATCTGTTGCACTGGGTTCTTTACTCAGAACTATATAAACACAAAGTAGAGAGTAGAAGCATAGAATCACGATGGTTGGAAAAGACCTCTAAGATCACTGAGTCCAACTGTCAAACTATCACTCCATGCCACTAAACCATCTCACCAAGTGCAGTATCTACACATGGTTTTTGAACCCCTCCAGGTATGGTGGCTCCATCACTGCCCTGGGCAGCCTGTGCCAATGCCTAACAACTCTTGCAGGGATGAAATTGTTCCTCATATCCAACCTGAACTTTCCCTGGTGCAACCTGAGACCATTTCTACTCATCCTGTTGCTTGTTATCTGGGAGAATAGAGCAACCCCCACCCAGCCCCAACCTCCTTTCAGGGTGAGAAGGTCTCCCCTGAGCCTCCTCTTCTCCAGACTAAACTACCCCACTTCCCTCAGCTGCTACTCACAAGTCTGTGCTGTAGATCCCTAACCAGCTTCGTTGCTCTTGTTTGGAGTATAGACAAGCCTATAGATTTCTGCATCACAGAATCATAGAATGAGCTATAACACCTATGAGCTTTGCCAGCTCTGAAATGAAGTTTTTGACTTTGGCTTTGAAATTCTCACACATCTTTGCAAATTCCAATTGGGGTCATCTGTAAAGACATAAAAGAAATCCTAAGCTGTAAAAAAACCCCCACAACAACAACAAACAAACTAAAAACCAAACAAGCTTTCTGCAGCTTCAGCATGAATTACTATAACTCTATGAGTAGACGGCATCTGAATTCCATCCAACAAGTTTTTCATAAAGATTTCTGAGTAAAACTTGTCCATAATTCTTTTCCTACTCTTTATCTTCCAAATTTCATTGATGAATGGCAGGTCAGGATATAGAAATCACATTAACTATCATCTTTTCCCCATGGCTCTCTTTCTCATAATTACTATATTACAGAATTCTTTAAAATGGTCTCACATTTCATAATGACATCATAAGACAAATTAAAATGTCATCCTAATTGATTCTGGCTTTTCAGTTAATACAACCACGATGGCAATTGACTTCAGTTAGTATAAAAATAAAAGCTTTACCATATTTTATCTCTTTTGCCTTCCTTCTTCATCTAGACACTTCTAGAGGTTATATTTCATGTGTTTCCAGCCAGAGAAAGAGTTAGACAGTCTGAGGTCTTGTAGAGCACCCAAAATTCCAACCCCAGTGTTGAAAAGTTGCCCTAACTGGGAGAAGATGTGAGTAGCCTTCAAACTTCTTGTAAGGAGCCCTTGGGACAAGCACTTCTCCTGGTCTTTTCTGACTCTGCCCCACGGTGCTGATGACTTTTTCTGTCCCCTTAGAAAATCCAGTTTGAAACTCACAAGTACAGATAAGTGATATTGTTTGGTTATTGGATTTTGGATTCCCCACCCCCCCCAAGCTACTCTAATACTAGTAATTTACTGTGGCTGAAAGCCTGACGGTTTTGCTGATGCATGGGCAGATCCCAGGGCATCTGCTTTTCACTGGTACCTCTGACATCCATGGGATATGTCTTATTGGGGTTTCAAAGTATATGGGCTTTCTGGACTCTACTCTAGCTACAAGGCTTATTTCTTTCTCTTTTCTCCACACAAGAACCTATACCACAGAGGAATTAAATGTTCAGTCATTCCCTGAAAGATGCTGAAGCCAACTAAATGGACTATCCTTTCTCATACATTGAATATTTTATTTGGCATGATCTTATTTGCCAAACTGTAGAAAACTGTAGCCTTTTGGTGTGGAGAAAGAGCAACTCTGAGTTACTACCTTTAGTTTTCTCCTTCTGGAGAGAAAAATCTATTTGTGACACATTGTCTTCTTTCAGTGAAGTACTGAGTATCTGTGGTCATCAGAGACTTGAGACACTAATTTCCTAGAAGAGTGTAATCTGGACAAAGCACTCAAACCTCCTTGGCAAGCCAGCTGAAATGTTGATCTAAACAAGGCCAAAGATAGTCAGTTAGGGTGTTGAATTCCTCTTCAAAGAGAAAATTCTGCCAGCCTAGAATTTGTTTAGTCAGACTGGAGTGAAATTGTATTGTTGGACTGCTTAAATATTTACATTTCTAAATATTTAAATACTTATTACCAATATTTATTTAATATCAATATTTATTATCAAGATTACATATTGATAATGTGAAATCTAATTTTAAAACCAGGGGGTTTAAACTAATTTAACTGGTTTTTAACCCCTCCAGCCTACAGTTTGGTCACATCCCTGCTGCTCTGCATTGCTACAGCAGGTGTGGGACCATGCTCTCTGGCTGCCTCCTTCCAAAGAAGCTGGAGCAGGATGTTCTTCATACCTCCTCTGCTGCTGGCAGTGAGCCTATACCTCTTCTCTTTTATTTATATATGGATAGTAGAGCAGATAAACATTTTGCTGGCTTTGCAAATTTTGGAATGGAAAAATATATGTGTGTGTGTGGAGAGGGATCCTTTTTGTTATGTGTCCAAAAAATACATCCTGCATAACAAAAATACTGCCACTAAGCAAAAACAACCTACATTTTGTATTACATTAGCAACATACACTGCTTCACTTTAATCCTCCTTCTCAATTTTTAGTATCATTTCCTCATCCTGTTGAAATCCCACTGCACCCTGGAAGATGGGAGAGAAGCTGCTGCCAAATAAGAGTCATAAAAAGTGTCCAGGGAGAAAGCAATTTTATCATTCATAGAGAATCTTTTTGCAGTGTTTGGGAATGTCTTTTATACCCATCATCATACATAGCTGCTAAGACTGGACACATCTACTGGCAAGTGATTAAGAGCTGGATTTAGAATATGATATTCAGGGAGAGTGGAAATATGCTGGCTGGAATGTATCTCTGTAAAGATTGAAAATCCTTTGGAGAACCTCCCTAAGTTACCAGCTCCTTGTCACATTTGTAAATAAACAGAATTATTTGGGTAATCATTCAGCAGCATCTGACATTTATTATAGCTGGAGAGCTACTGAACAGCTTTAGGGCAGAGCAGTGACTATATAAATATAAAAACTGAGACAAACAGGCAGATTTCCTCTCTATATCACAAGAGGCTATATGTTGTAGCGTGGCCAAGCCAGCAAGCTTCATATCCAAGAGAATATCTGATTTTCTCTGCTTTTTCTTCTATTTTTTTCCCCATATTTCCTATTTATTTATTTATTTATTTATTTATTTTAAGCACTGGCCTTAAGAGCCTCTGGCATTCTCTCTCCTCTGATCAAGAGATATTTCTTATCTAGACTACACAGAAAAGAGGGTTTATGAACAATTGCTTAGCACACCCATTCTTTAAAGTTGTCCTTTTGGAATGGGGTAAGCAAGTGTCCCTCTTCAACTTGCTGTGATTTATTGGGAAGAGCAGGATTTTTGACTGCAGGAAGGAAAAAATATGATATTTTGAATGTAAATCCATTTAATTTTAGAATGACATTTCAGGCTGGAGGAGTTCTTTGTTTTCTGTATTAGGGCAGAGATGTGTTCTCCAACCAATTGATATTTCAGACATCGAGTCCTGTGAGCATCACTACCGAGTGTGATGGAAAACCTCTGATCTCAGTCCTGCTGCTGGATCAGCATGGGGTTTTTTGGACACTGGCAGAGCCAAACTGAGCTTGAGCAAATTCTGGCTGAGGCATGACCTACTTCTACTGTCAGATTGATTTTATGACTACTGTTTATTAAAATATTAAAGTAAAAGGTTTTCAGTTGGCTTTTACTGCAATCCCTAGCCAGCCCAGTGTCTTCCAGAGTGGGTAGAGGAGTGTATATGTCTGCCATCAAGTGAGTGGTGATAAGAATATTAGGGGGAAGTAGATGTCTCTCATGAATCAGTTCAGAGAATACTTCATACAGAGCGGAGGCACTTAGCAAGTTCTTGAAACTCTTAGTGTGAAACATCCCATATGTGTCTCTTATCCAGCTGCAGAATTGCTCCAGGCACATTAGCTTCTCAGGCTTTCTGCTACAAACACCTTGCCAAGGCATGTAGATACCTTTATGCATTATAATGTCACCAAATGCTAGTCTTATAGGAGAACCCTGAGGGTAGCAAAGCTTGAAAAGAAAATGAAAATGGAAAGGCAGCTCTTAGAATTGGAAGATCAAAATTAACAGGAATGGACCTGTAGAGCTCACAACAGAATTGTTTTACTGCCCTTTTTTCCTTCCAGAATGATTACTGGTCTGTGTCTGATGAAAAGCTCTAGCACTCAGACACAGTCAATGATGTGAGTCTGGATGTGACGGGAGAGGCCACCATACAGCTACTTTTTTACCAGGTATATTGACTCAGGATTTGCTTGGCTTCTTGCATGGGGGCAATTCCTTTTCATAAAGCTGAAAAACTATGCTCTAGTCATAGAACCATAGAATCACTGTGGTTGGAGAAGACCTCTGAGATCACTGAGTCTAATTGTTAACCTCACACTACCGTGCTCACCACTAAATCATGTCCCCAAGCACCACACTTATGTGTTTTTGGAACACTCCCAGTGATGGTGATTCCACCACCTCCCTAGGTAGCCCCTTCCAATGCCTGATAATCCTTCCTAATATCTGATCTGAACCTCCCCTGATGCAACTTGAAGCCATTTCCTTTTGTCCTATCCCTCACTACCTGGGAGAAGAGACCTAGCCCCACCTCACTCCAACCTCCTTTCAGGGAGCTGTAGAGAGGCCAGAGGGTCTCCCCTGAGCCTCCCTTTTCTCCAGACTCAACAACCACAGTTCCCTCAGTTGCTTCTCGCAACACTTGTGCTCTAGACCCTTCACCAGCTTCGTTGCCCTTCTTTGGATGAGCTCCAGCACCTCAATGCAGTGACAGGCCCAAAACTGACCACAATACTCAAGCTAATGTATCAATCCTCTACAGTTCCATCACTGTGATATCTAATTCCCCAATACACACATTACCTAACTTACATTTGCTTGCATCAAGAACATCAAGACATTTTATTCCCTGCCTCCTGCTCAAACTACTTAATTACATTAATCAGTTACCCTTATTTTCAACCTGGGCCACCAACAAGAACACAACCTAGAGTTGTGGGTTTCAGCCTGACCTTCCCATTTCATTATTAGTGTCAATCCCTTTTCAGGAATTGGCAAAGAAGTATTTCTTTCCCTTGCAGTCACACTGAAATAACAGCTCCTACCAAGGTAGAAGAGAAGTGCAACAAAAATCATAGTCTCTTTTCTATCCCATAGTGTGATGATGATTAGAGGAAAGGTAGAAACAACTTGTGAACTAGCAACTCTTCAGTTCCAGCTTGTCTAGCTCAGGAGAGTGTTGCTGCCAGATTTCTTTAGGAAAAGCTACCTTTGAAGAAATGAAGAGCTTTTATTCCTCTTAGTGACAACTGTACACAGTAAAGAAGATTACTGTTTCTTGCCTCACTGTGTTAGCAGCCATGAATGATCACAAAGCATGAAGGCCAATAAATTGGAGAGTGGCTATTCTGTAAACACAAGGGATGTGGAACCCTCTCCCTCTCCAGCTGCAACTGCCTGAAAAATGTGTTTAATAAAGCCTCACACATTTTTAAACTGATTAGGATTTTAAAGGCACAACTCAACTGCAAAGGTCCAAATCACTGAGCGTAGTGGGAGGTTGTATGTTCAGCTTCTTAACTAAGTCATCAATCGCTTCAGAAGAGGTGTTGGAAGGCTGTGGAAAACCAGAGTGCACAATGATTTGTGCCTCTTTGTTTTCCTACAAAATATACCTGTGCTTTTCTCTCTCTCTTTACCTGCTACAGAGCAGAATAGCCAGCCTGTCAAACTCAGTATACCACGTGCTTTCTTATGGCCACTGCTTACTGACACTTTAAGCTTAGACTCTGCTGAGTAAATTTGGGATGTAATATGCAGGAATTGATATACAATAATATACAAATAATTTAAACTCCACAACAAACAAACAAGGTGCCCCCTTCTTCCCCCCAAAAAAAAGGTAGACATAATTAGAAGAGCAGTGAGGAATTTGTTCTTTCTCCTTTGATTTGTCATGCTTCTGCCTGACATTTGTATGCTATTTGCTCTCTGCTCTCTAAACACAGTGGTATTGTGTCCTCCTCACACCACTTAGCAGAGAATAAGACTGGTAGGGGCTGGAAGGGACCTCTAGAGACCATCAGGTCCAGCCCCCTCTGCTAAAGCAGGGTCACCCACAGCAGGTTGCCCAGGATCACCTCCAGGTAGGTTTGGAATCTCTCCAGAGAAGGAAACTCCACAACCCAGGGCAGCCTTGGCCAGTGCTTCTTCACTCTCAAAGAAATTTCTTCTTAAGTTTAGATGGAACTTCCTGTGCTCCAATTTGTGTCCCTTGGGCATGTTACTGAAAAGAGTGGCCCCATTCTCTTGTCCCCACATTTTAGGTATTGATGAGCATTGAGAAGATCCCCTACCTTCCTTCTTGTTTCCTCAGCTAAATGTCCCACCAGCTTGCAGTCCACTGACATAATCTTTTCCTTTGTGTGGCAACTTTTGTCAGTGGTATGCCTCGTGTGTGCAAACAAACCTGTTTTTCTTTGCCCTTCTGGTGGTCCCATTGCTCAGTTCTGTACAACACTTCTAGACTTCAGCTGGCTACTGCCCCCAAGGCATTGCAAAACACCCAGAGAGAGCTATCAGCATCATACACCTCGAGTTAGGTTCAAGGCTTACTAATATCAGTTGCATCCTACTTAATGCACCTGAAATGTCACAAGTCTTAGCTTTGGATGCATTCCTGATGCCTTTTCATTTCACAAGATATTTAGATGGCCAATATCAGCTTATTACTCTTGGATTGGAGAGAGAATAAATCTCTTTATATTAAAACTGATATGTAAAGAGCCTTGGCTAGAATTAAAACCTGACTTGAAAAACATATCTCTGGTGCTCAGACTTGCCAATATATCTTCTTTTTTTAAGCACTAAATTATACTATAGAGTGAGCTGGCTATCCTAGGATTCCTCTGGCCTAACTTTAGCTTTGATTAGATGTCTTCTTATTTTTAGATGACGACTCCCTTTATGCTTCATCCCTAGCCAACAGAATGAGAGGCACAACAAAAAGTGATTCATCATTCCTAAAATAGATGTCTTGAGTAGGTGGGCTTCATCACCAAGTAACTACCACTTCAACTGGGAAAAAACCCCACTTCCAAATTTGATAAAAAGAAAAGGACAGACCCATCCATAAAAGGGAATTTGCAAGGTTTTCTACCCTTTCCTGAGCAAAGTGAAGTCTGTATAAAATTAGACTATGTGTTATGTCATTCTCTGTCATTTGAGGTGTGCTAATGCTCAGGTTTCATTTTTTCACTCAGTAAATCACATGCTATGTTACTGCAAGAAGCAGAGGAATGATATTGCTTTTTTTAGGGCCTACAAAATGGATCCATAATTAACTCTTCCAGCAGGCAGAGACAATTAGTTGGTTAAAAAAGGGATTACTAACAAATTGAGATTTAGGTTGGACATTTGGAACAATTTCTTCCACAAGAGGGTTATCAAGCCCTGGCATGGGCTGTCCATGGAGTCACCACCTCTGGAGGGATTAAAAAACCCTGAAGATGTGGTGTTGAGGGACACAGTTTAATGGTGGACTTAACAGCTCTGGTTAATGGTTGGACTTGATGATCTTAAAGGTCTTTTCCAATCTGAACTAGTCTATGATTTGCATTTCACACTAATACCAAGACTGAGAAAAATGGATTCCTTTGTTGTTTTGCCAGTACCACTGTTACTACTGGTATTGCCATCTTTGATCATAGACTCCTGAAACTGTTAGAGTTGGAAGGGACCTTAAGGATCATCTGGCTCCAACCCCCCCTGCATGGCAGTGACACCTCCCACTAGATTAGGTTGCCCAGAGCCCCATCTAGCCTGGCCTCATTTAGAAAAGGTTGCACAGGAGATCTTTCTCCCTAAATAAGCATCATGAAAACGTTGATAACTTGCATAGTGGGTGACAGAAAATGAATCTATTAATATATATATATATATTAACATAAAAGATATAAAAAAGAATCTATTAGAATCCAATGTAGCCTAGGACATGTGATTCAAGATGTGTCAGAGTGAATATTTATGCTACTGTCTTTTAAAACTTCTGGATGAAAAAACTGTAGGTTCTCTTATCTTATAATACCTTATCTTACATCTTATTATCTTGTAATATCTACAAATAGTCTTATAGTTAAGAGACTGCATTACAAAATCTGAGGAATTCTAGATTATTTCATGCACATTTCATATTGCATTCAGATATCAGCATAGCTTATCAGAAAGAAAAGTGAGTGCCTTCTAATCTTCCTCTTGTAGGGTGATGGTAAAAGGTCAATGCTTTAAATAGTTTCTCTTCTCTTTCTCTATCTGGCTACAGGACTTTCAGATTTTACCACAAAGGCTTTCTCAGGTGAGAGCAAGTGAGGGATTTTTGGGTCCTACTCCAGGGAGGTATTACAAGCTGCCAGCTATTCCATATTGTGGATTCAAACAGGACAGAATTCTCCATTTCCTCTTGCATATGTTTGAGTTTCTGGCCTGTTCTACTTTTTCTGATGGCAACTCCTTAGTGCGAGAGAGTCTCCATGGGATCTGGTTAGTGAATTGTAGAGATCTCAACAGGCACTTGATGTAGTGACACCTCCCAGGATAGTAAGAGTCTCTTTAGGATGGCAAGGTGTTAATTCTTCACCTGGATATCAGTTTTAACCTCTCAGCTCATATTAGCATAGAGGTTTGTAGCATAAGCACTAGGGACAGTGGGTCCAAACTAGCAGAGTGTGAAATCACAAGGAGAAATGACAGAAGGCTTCGATGACACCCAGGCCAGCAGGGCACTGGGGACATCCACAGGCACGGATTCATCTCTGTAGCTTCTCAGGACATCCAGATCTCAAAAATTAAGATTTTTTGGTGGTGGCAGTGGGTTTTTGGGTTGGGTTGTTGGTATTTGTTTGGGTTTTTTTCTTAGGTCAGATTTTTATTTTTACTTCTCTGTGAATTGTTTCAACTCAGGCAAGTGTTATGCCAATTCCAGACACACAAAATTAAATATCAGTTAAAACTTAGCAATTCTTATCAGTGTTATTCAGCATAATGCCTATGACTTTACAGGAGTTCATAATCATAGAATCACAGAATGGGTTGGGTTGGAAAGGACCTTTTTCAAGGTCATCTACTCCAACCCTCTCCAGCCAGCAGGGACACCTGCAACTAAATCAGCTCGCTCAGAGCTATTATCAACTGTATATTTCTATCTTGGACTGATCCAACCACAGCTCATGTTCTCAAACAGATACTTCAGTGACTCAACTAGGACAGGGTGTCTTGTGTCACCTTTCAGAGAGAAAACAAGTCACACTCTTTTTTTGTGGCTTTCATATTCCTATCTTGCTGTGCTGTGGTCATGGAAATGACATTAGTCTTCACCCAGACAAGACACAAAACGTTCTATTGCCTTACAAACACTTCTTTGGTGCCTACACATCATTTGGCAAAATGTAATTGGAATGCCACAAATCAATGTAATAGTGATAAAATTAGTGCTGTACACATCCTTATATCACTGGTTCAGTTTATTTTAACTGCAAAGATAGTGACCAAATTGCTTGATGAGCAGTGAGGTTGAAAGAGGCAATTAGACTTTCTGTTAATTGAGGTGTGTGACACATGGAATCAAAGGAAAGACTTTCAGTTGACATTTGAATCTTGACACCTGAACAGATCAATACATAAAATAAAGTTCTCTGCTTTTTAGTCATTAAGTAAATGTTCTTACAGCTTTCATTTCTCATGGAAAAAAAGAATTATAAAGAAACACAAAAGGCTAAAAACCTTAATGAAATTATTACATACAGTTCCCATGGCAACAAAAGTTGCTCAAACTGCAGAAGTCTGTTGTGAAATCTTCTAAATAGATCATTTTTAATTCCAGCCAAGGCTCTTTACAGATCAGTTTTAATATAAAGAGATTATTCTCTCTCCAATGCTATATCAAGAGTAATAAGCTGAGATTTACTGTTAGTGTGTTTTGAACAATTGAATATACAATGCAAATCTGAAACCCAAAATACCCTGAACAACCAAGGAAAACAAAACCAACAACAACAAACCCCAAAGCAAACAAAACCCCCAAACCTGCCAAAGTCCCAAGCTACCTTATCACAACTACTCATTCAGCCTCCAGGCTCCAGCTATATATTACATTTCTGTAACACTGGTTCCAAAATCCAGTCAGTACCATGGTATAGCAGCTAACATCTTAGTGAACTTATTAATTACCTTAATAATACTGAATTTATTAACTTCTTGAATAAGTGCTTGTTTCTAATAGTCTCAGATCTCTTCTGGCATACAAAGAGGATATCAGGCAACAGAAAAATCAGTGTTAACCACCTGCTGATCACAAGAATAGAGGATTTCTTTTTCCCTTTTGTTTTCTTTTTTTTTTAAGAATAAAACATAGTCAAGCCACCATATATATTTTGCACATAGGATGTAATCATGTATATAAAAAATACATATGATAAACCAGGGATATTGTCATAAGCCTCAAACTTCATTGATTTTTACCAAAACTTTTGGCAAGCAAATTGCAACATCCTGTTCTTCAGTATTTCTACAGTGGCAAATGTCCATCTTATCAGGATAAATATTCTATCTATCACATCTCTCCCCTGTCAGGCTGAGCAACCCTAACGACACAGAAAGATACTCAGCCCAGGAAAATTTGCAATGTTGCTTCAGTTTACCTAAGCTACCTCAGTTTGGGAAACTGAGAAGATATATTTCTTACAAGTAATTACAATAGAGCCGAATTTCAGTGTCAAGATTAGAAATATTCATGACACGACAGCTAAAAATTTGCTTAGATTACGGCTTGTGCATATGAGGCAAAGGGGAAAGAAGAAAGGAAATGCTACCCTGCTGTACCAAAGGACAGCCAATGCTGTCCTTCCTATGTTAAACCACCTATGTGTCAAGTTTAGAGGTAGAAAATATGACCAGAACCAGATCTTCTACTTAAAGTTCCTCCCAACTTACTCTTTTTGGCTGAGCTACTTTAATTCCTATCTCTTTCTCTAACACCTCTCTGTAAATGCTCTACATACCTTCTTTTTTTATTCCCTCAGACACTCCAAAGGAGAAAAAAAAAAATCAAATTCAAAAATTCTATTCAAACAAGAAGTCAAATTAGCACCTGGGCAAGTTAAAGTGAATTTGAACTTAATTTAAGCAACAGGATTTTTCCTTTCTTCAGGGGAGAACAAGGCATGCTTGCAAAGTTCATCATGAAGTTGTCATATTGATGATGTCCTTGTTCCACATGCCTTTTAAAAGCCAGAAAGACAAAACCCTCTGCCAACAGAATTCCATCAGAAAATCATTTCAAATCACTTTTTATCCTCCGCCTACACCTCAAAGAGAATGAATCTTTCTTTACCGAAGAGGGCTGCTTCTACCCAGAAATATTATCTTTGTCCCCAGGGCAGTATCTGACTTTCAGAGCCTGACAGCTTCATCAAAGTTCTCAAATTGCATTTCCCCATCCCCCACCCCCCACTCTGTTTCAAAGCAGAAGATTTTTCCTAACCTCTAACTGGAATCAAGTCAGCAGCAGTTCTCAGCCACCAAGCTCTGGTGCTGATGAAGTTTTCCCGCTGACCTTTGCACACCAGTACTTTGTATTAGCCTCCTTTTTCAACCATATCCACTACAGCTGATGCAGGTCTTTGAGTCAGAATGCTCATGCAGGCTTGGATGGGATAAAAAATGACAGTTATTTGGTTAAATAAGGGTATTTGGAGCAATCACTGTTGCAAATAATGTGCTAATACACAGAAAGATGCTACTACTACTTTAAGGAGCCTATCTAATCATTTCAGATTCGTTTCTCTCTGTGTGTGCGTGCATGGAAATCACAACATGACTAAGCCTTTCAGTGAGCTTCAGCTACTTATGTTCTCCTGCACAGACAATACAGTCAAAGGTCTGACTGAACTCAAAGTGCAGTTTTTCAAAATCACTTTAGATGATCACGTTAGACTCACTTGCCCACCGTGGCTGTTTTGCCTTGCTCAGGTACACTAGAAGAGATCTGTTGCAATTAAAAGTATGTGATGGGGTTTTTACATGACCAAAAATCCTGCCCTGCACCCATGACAGAAATTAGCTCTATTTAAACTAGAACCCAGAGTCCAGAATTTAGAACTGTTCTTGTCTTGGACTTTAACTTTACTGGAGTAAACAGGACAAGAGCAGAAAAACAAGGTCGACGAAACTGTTCCCAGTTTAGCCCAAATACATGAAAGGTCCTTTCAGATGACCTGTTTCCATTTGGTACCACTCTAACAGCTTGCCTTCTTCACATATCACTCATAATCTAGAAATCCATCCTTGTAATCCTTTCTTCATTTCTTCCTTTGCCATCACACTAAAGTTCTCATTCTCACCTCCCAAACTCCACAGAGCATTATGTAAGCTTATGCCTCAGATCTCACTACCTCCCTCCTCATTTCTTTGTGCTGCTGTGGTTCCTGGTGTCACTACCTCTTAACTTTCATCTCCTATTCTTATTTTCAGGCTTTCTGCCATGTAGTCCCAGGTACAGAAGATGACTCACAAAATACAGTCTTGCCACAGACACCCAAACTCTACACTCTGTCATGCAGAAGTTTTCTACACATGGACATTTTATAAGAAAAACAAAGGAAAAAAATACTTAATTTTCCACTGCAGGTTGAGGAATATCTCAGTATGTTCACGTTTGACTTCTTTTTGCCTTTTAGGCTTAAAAACTTTCTTGGCAAAAGCTCATGATACATGCTCCAGAACATACATATCCCAATAGGAAGTTACATTTTCACAGGTGAAAAAGAAAAGTGTTTTCACCAAAATTGGAAAGCAAATCATTTTCTGTGCCTTATGAACAGAGAATATGCTGTGCTTGGGTTTTCTCCCTAGGGAGAACAGTTACTACACATCATTGACTCATTCTCTGAGGTGACCCACTGTGGAGTATAGTTTTAAATAGATTTTTGATATCTTAAATGTGTTTTATTAATATAGTCAATATATTTTAATATGGGAAATGATGACCACGTCTGACTGGATGGCAAACAAAATGTGGAATGCAGAAGCATGTTTGTCTTTAGACCTACAGGTTGGTCCTGACTGCACAACTGATCTTAGTTTTGTCCTGTGGCTCCAGGTACAAATCACATGCTGTGGAGCATTCTTGTGTTAATCATATCATTTATGCACCTAAATCAGGAGATTAGGCTTCACAGTTAATCTCTCTACAGTGAATAAAAGGAAGAAACTCTACTAAAATTCAGAGTAACTAATTCAGTTGCTGGAGGGATCTGACTTTCTCTTGGCTCCAGAGAGAACCTTACAGAGCTTAACAGGCTAAAGTAGAATCACTAAATTAAGACCTTAAAATTACAGCCTCCTATTTTCCACCAGAATGACTACTTTAATTAATAAAGTGAAAAACTAATTTATTTTCATGTTTCCTCAGAGCCAGATCCCACCAAACATAAGGACATTCAGTGTGATAGCAAGGTGCTAGGTAGACTTGACATTGGTAGCTCTGGACTGTAAGAGTAGCTTGTATAAAATTTGCCCCAGTGTCCCTCATGAACCTTTCAGGATTATAGGGGAACGGAAAATTTGGGGTGAAATCAGGTTAAGACACAAGAGGAGGTATCAATTATGATGTTTGCCAAGACTGTCTGTTCAGAAGCTGAATAAAGTTGACCAGCTTATTTGAGCTGTGTGCTGCTTAGTTAGCCACAAGTCAGAACCAGTGGAACAAGAAGAGTCCTTCTTCTCTTTCCCTGAGATGACAACATCTGTGTCCCCGTAACTGATGGTTTTGATGTTACACATCATAATCTAAAATGCCAATAAAGAATGAAACAAATGCTAAAAGATTTTACTTTCCTGCTGCTCAACCCTTCCAGATCTCAAGTACCAATCCATCCATTATCTAATATTCCCTTGGGTAAGGAAGGCAAAGGAAGAGGAATGTCCTCAGTGAAATAGCCTCTGCATAGAAAAACGCTGTGGAGTGGGGAAAAAAAATAAAAAGCTACTTTCCACATGCTTTTGTGTTGAAATCACATCTTGACTGCTTCCTTCTTTACATGTTGCACTGTTTCAAGGTTGCCAGGAAAAGAAAAACCCAAAAAACAGAGGATTCTAGTCTATCCTTAATATCTCAAGGGCAGACTTACATGGTATCATTCCTGGTTCTCTCGCAGATGCCATTGATTGCTGTGGTGTTTTTCATAATTCCCTGAGGTGAAATTGGATGACAGAATCATCCATTCAAAGTGTCAGGAAGAGAAAACAACACATTTATGAGAAGTGGATGAGAACTTTCTCCTTTGTTTGGCTGTTGACATTTGGTTGATTTGATAGCTTCTACCACACAGCCATCGGTGGGACCAACTCATGATGTTAGCTGTGCTGCCCTCCCGTGCCTAAAACTGTGTCCAATGAAGGAGTTTTGGTTCAGTTTTTTTTACAGGCTAGTCTATTCCAGTTTCTCAGTTTTCATGTTTTTAAAAGTTTAGTTCCAGATTCCTCTAATCTTTTAAGACTCTGGAGCTAGAAAATCTGGCAGTTTTTAATGTCGAAATGCTGGATTTCGGGATTGTTAACCTACTACAATGTGAGTGTTGGAGAGAAAGTGGAGTAACAATGTCACTGAACTTAGATTAGGTTGGAAAAATGTTCAATGCCTGCTGAATGAACATCTCATATTTTGTAATTATAAATGCTGCCATCATTCATCTCACACTTGTATTACATATTTGCTTTGCCTTTTTCTCCTCTCTTTTCCCATTCTGTTAAACAAAGATCTGATCAGTCAATTTGCTTTTATCTCTTCTGTGATTACTCTTACTGTTGATACTAAAAGGCTCAGTTATTATTACTGAAGTCAACTCCTTCCTTTTCCTTGCTGTTGTTTATCTGTGGGTAATGTCCTGGCAAACAGTCAATAAACAGATTGGGGAATGGACTATTCTCAACCAATTTGTATCTAGCCCTACACAAAAGGAGTAGAATTAAAGACTGAACCCTAGTACTACTGCAATGGGAATACGAACATATTTAACATTTGTAGAGCTGTAGGAAAAAGCTATATTTTTTCCCCTGCCTTGCTGGTTGAACAAGCTAAAGAACAAAAAAAAAGGGGAGGGGGAGACAGGAAGGGGTTCAGGTTAAACAATGCAACCTGAGACTGAATGCTTCTTGTTTAACCTTCTAAAAAGTCAAATGCTTAGAGCACATGTTGTGCTCACCCTATCTATAATCAGTGGAAACAGGTTTATTAAGAAGATGATTCATCCTGCTTTTATGAACACCTATATGGAGATGAAAAATAGTTAGAGATAAGTCTCTCACTCTCACTTCCTTTTCACAGTAGCTTCAAGGCTCCAGATAAAAAGAAGTGTTCCTAGAGATGCAGGTAGACCAGATATGACTATCTAAACAGCATTGTTTATTTGGCCAAATTTCAATGCAATTAATCCCACTTTAAATGTCTGCCTTGTAGGGTGTGGACATAGTTAAAAGTAATGTTCACTTCTAGATAAAATACTGATTAATTTAAGAAAACCCTGAAGTTGAAAAATATCTTTATTTTCTGGCTAAACTACTTTGATAAAAAATACATAAATACGTATTTTATGTGGGCCTGAAAAATTTCACAGGAGAATTTGATCCACCTCTAGTGCTTATTATAGTTATTGTGTTATTGCAAGTCTTCATTTTGTTCCAGCTGATTAATTGGCTCTTTCAAAAGAACATTTTACTTGCTCATATATCATTACCCTCTTGAGGCTTGCATAAGAGAGTCCAAGTATTTCTATATGTTTGCCAGAGTACTGTAGAACCAGGGTGGTATTTGCAAGGAACAACACAGATGTCTGTGTGGTGTCAGATTTTCAAGACCATGCCTACCATACAACAGCTATTGGTCCAGATGCATTTACCTGCACTGGTTTCTAGCATGCCAATGCTTTCACCACAAGGGCTTTCCAAGCTCTAAGATCCAACAGAGTAGATGTGCCTTGCCCAAGATCACATACTCCTCAAAAACCAAGTCTTCTGCAAGACTGCTGATACAGGGAAAAAATAAAATCAGCTTTTAAGTGCACAGCCCTACCCTCTACCACGCTCAAGAATTATGGAAAACTCTTGACCTCATGATGGAAATAAGGGAAAGAGTTGACAACATTCCTTTCCTAGTGACATCTACCTCTGCTTCCAAAATAGCAGCACTGAGTCTGGCAGTAAACCACAAAGAGCTCAGAAACAGTACAAACGACGGTGAACACGGTGCACGATGGTAGTCGTGCTATTTTCTCTGTACTTTGTAGTTGCTGTTACCAGAGCAGCTACTGTCATTTAGAGTTCAGCTTGGACAATCATCCAGACCAGACACAGCAACTTCAAGGCCAACCTAATGCTTTTGGCACTGAAATACAGTAAAGGAACCAGAGGGTTTGTTTTAAAGCAGCCAATGAACTCGTGCCTGAGCACTTTAAACATTCCTTCAGTGTCTGAAAGGTTTAAAGGCAGGAAACAAGAAAAAACCTTTACAAGCTACAGTTATCTAAGAACAAAAAGCTGTTTTTCTGTCTGCCTGCACAGTCTGAAAGGAGAAACCATACATAAACATACATAAATAAACAAATCATACCCTGCTGACCTGAACTGGAGCCATGGCAGCAACCAAAGGGGAATTCAGCATCCTGAAACAGGTGGCTATGAACCACCTGAGCCAGTCTGATGTTACTGCATTTTGACTCTATCATTGCCCAGGTACATGCTACAGCAGAAGGAAGCTGCTGGCACATGAAACTCACAAGGTTTTTGAAAACTCTCAAAACCAAGTGCTGACAGTTTGGTGCATTTTTTCTTTTTCTTGCCAAGCACTTCTTCCAATTTCTTTAGCTGCTCATCAGCCAGATGCCAGAATGCACAATCCAACTTGGTTCCAAAGTAAATGTTGTATTTTGAAAGAGGTGGATTTCATAGCCTGCAGAAAACTAATTAAAGAACTGCCACTTTCCCTATTACATGGAATATTCACCAGACACTGAACTTAATTTCAGCTTTCTCTCCAGTAGAGGTCAACATCCCATCTTGGTTACTTTGGTGGGATGGTGAAGACAAACACAGTTAAGTTACCTTGTATTTCAGTTGGTGTTCCCAAGATCAGAATTTGATCCTAACAGTATCTGTGTAGGAATTGTCTAAGGAGGAAGAGCTGGTAAGATGAATGAAAATTCCTAGAAAAAGGAGGACTTGATCATGTAAATAAGAGGTTTAAGACAGAGCCCCCAAACTGTAACCACCCCAACTGGCCTTCCAGAAATAAATATTTTGTAACAGATGACCTTCCTAAATTTACAGGACCTTTTTCTATTTTTTATTAATCTCCAATGCTCTAATGAGTCAAGTATAATAAATGACATTTTGGTTGCCATAGTGACTTTTTTTTTTCCCCTTACATGTTCCCAGGCTGAATGCCTTTTTCTTTTCCTCTGCTTTGTTTTAGCAGGATAAAAGCCACAGCTATAATAAATGCAGCATCACTTTTCTTTATGATAAATAAATGTAAGAAAAAAACCACATATGCCCTAATAATAGAATATGTTCATACTTAATTACTGGGGGCCATTATTTTGAAGGCGTAATGTTGCTGACAAACATTGTGGCTCCCTGCTCCACAGAGTAATTAATAGTCTTGTTTATTGTACTGTAAGTTTTTCTCTTCTGTCAGACACAATTTGTTAAATAAATTAGATACCAAAATGCATATGGGCTCAAAAGATAGGGAATAATAAAGTATTAGCAAGGATTTAATGATACTGAAATAGCTGGGGAGAAAAGTAGTATTCTGATGCAAACAGTTTCCATGGTAATGACTTAAAGGATACAATACCGAAGGGAAAAAATATCATATTTTAAAACCTGTATGTTTGTGTGTGCATATATATATATGTGTGTGTGTGTGTATATCTCAAACAGGAATGCATCAGTCTCCATTTCAGACAAAATCTTTCATCTCAGAATTCACTGCAATCCAAAGCACCATCAGAGGTCAGACACTTCTGTCACAGAAGATCTGTCACCTCTGCAAGAACCAGTGTGGAGCTGACATTGTTTTACTAAATTCTTTTATACTTAACAAAATCCACTATAAGAATTAATATTAAAAATTTATTCTGCTTATATTAAGCCTAATCACAGGTAATTAGCTAGCTATAAACAAGGTAACAGTTTCTTCACAGGTTTGTTGTCTAAATTTATTAGCCATTGAACTCTGACTGTCAATCATGTGAAATACTTCTGCAGCACTGAAATTTGGTCCTCCTAAGGTTTTTCTCAAACTAATATAAAATAAATAAAAATAAAAAAGGAGAAAAATTATAGACTTCAGATTCTAAATTAGGCCTTCAACTTTCCTCTTTCAAATAACAGAAAATGAACGTTTTCTTTTGAGAATAAGCCTCCCCTGGGCAAATTTTCTTTCCCAAGAACAGAAAATTAATTGAAAAGTTTATAAATTAAATCTCTAAGTTTCAGGGTTTGGGTTGTTTGGGTTTTTTTTTTTCCATTTTATAATGACTGTAAACACACTCTCTTCACCTTTTCTATCCTCAGTATAACTTTTTCATGTCAGAAGAAGTTTCTTGTTTCAGTGTTTGTGTGAAAGGAAGTCCAAAGTGTTCATTTAGAAGATACTGGCTATAAAGACTAGTGACCAGGAATATATCCTGGCTGAAATGTTTTTTCCCAAAAGCTGCATGAAGATAGACACTGTTCTTTTGACCAGAGATGGAAAATTCCACCTAATGGCTTCAAAGCAGCACATGGAGATTAGAAGGGGGTTCTTTACCAAAAGGGTGGTGAGGCACTGGAACAGGTTGGCCAGAGAGGTTGTGGAG
Organism: Galbula dea; assembly: GCA_013399015.1. NCBI lineage: Eukaryota > Metazoa > Chordata > Aves > Piciformes > Galbulidae > Galbula > Galbula dea. Next base: position 555,834 of record VWZX01003670.1, on the reverse strand, counting down.
GCCCCATCCCTGGCAGTGTTTAAGGCCAGGCTGGATGTGGCCCTGGATGATCTGGTCTAGTGCATGTGGCGTCCCTGCCACGGCAGGGGGGTTGGAACTAGATGATCTTCAAGGTCCCTTCCAACCTCAGCCATTCTATGATTCTATGTGCCTTCTTGGCTTTTTTCAAGTCCTTGTGTTCCTCACATGAAGGGGATGGCACCACTTTATTCCATTACTTGGTGGCTTATCTTTGAAGAAGAAAGCCATCCAGAACATTAAGTTTCTCTGGGAAATCTCTAATGATTCAACTGAAAAAGTGGCAATGTTCATTATACTAATATGCTCATACAAGTAAGAGAAAGTATCTAAAATCCTTAGATAACTGGTTTGGGTTTTTTCAGCAAGTTTATTTTTAATCCTTTTTAACTTAAAAGAAAAAAATAAAGATGCTGATGAAGTTCTTCTAAGACTTCCCCAAGCCCAACCACACAACCACTACCATAATGGAACAGAAACATCACAACTGAGAAATGAGCTTCCAGTTTACAGACCAGGATTAAAGTGGAATTTACATTATGATCTCACCTGAAATCAAATACCTGGAAGATTCTATAGGCTGGAGATCAAGGAAAATTACTTTTCCTTGATGGTATTTTTCCAACATGTTACAATGATGGAGGTAGGTAGAACTATGGATCTGGTTTTGAACAATTGTTCAGCCATTCTAGTTGATGATAGCTGTATTAGAAATAAGACTAAAAAAAAGAGAAGATTTGGAGGAGGAAGGAGTTCTAACTAATCTCCAAATTGAAAGCAGAGTATTTGGAATGAAATTATATTTCAGATTATTGACAGAGAGATCAGGAGTTGGAAAGAATTTGATTGAGCTCAGCCACTCCTTAATTAGAACTTGTCATTGATATAATTTTGTGATGTTCTTCAGTGTAAACTCTCTATTTTCTATATACTACAGAAATGTTATTTTTATATGAAGAATCACCTTTGGGAAAACAGGTTATTTAATTTATGTATGACAACATTAAAGCATCTCATTTTAACACGGATGAAACATCTCACGGGGCCTTGTGTTGCATGCAGCTGAATTGCTGAAAAGGACCTCAGTGTGTAGAGGTTAAAGATCAAAGAGAGCAAAGGACTTCAACATGTTCCTCCTTTTGTTAGGGGAACCTCCTGCCCTAGCCTGTGATGTCCAGTTTTAACTGATTTTCAAGTACCAGATTAATGAACAATAGTACGTAACACAAAGAGTAAAAAGCATCTGTCTTACCTTCAACAGAGATCTCCTGCTGGTTCTCTAGGATGGCCTCCAAGCTTTGTTTGCAAGTGTTTACTGCAAGTGCTAGATCGCCACAGTGTTGAAATGCTCTTTTGTAGATCAGTGTCTCTCATGGACTGCTCTGAAGAAGTCTCACCCACGCAGAATTCAGCCATATAGCCAAATCTGGATAGGAAAAAAAAAGAAAATAATCCTCAGAATTAGCAGAGAAGCTCTCCCATAATTGTCAAGGGCAAAAGGATCACAGCTGGTTTGGTGTCTATTTAACACATGAATGTCTGAAGGCATAATTGAATTGACTTTAATGCCCTTCTCATGCTTACAATTTAGAATGGAACTAGATAGGTGGTTGGGGAATGAGCTGACTGCTGCCAGGAAATTCAGGGGAGAAGGTTTGAGCATCTAGATTATTAACAACAAACAGAGTCCTTTCTCCTTTCAGGTGTCTTTGTAATTCTGTTCAGCTATACCCCAGACACCTTTTTGGCAACAATGAAATATCTACCAGTGACTGAACCCATCAAATGTCAGATGTTGCTCCTCTAGGAGAAACAGAAGCAACTGCTCAGTTGTGCTGATTTCAGGCAACCACTGTAGCTGGGTGAGTTAAGAGTGTAGAGCTGGGTTGGGTGACATCAAGGGTAAAGGCTGGTTTGGCCACTAGATGAGTGCCAGATGTTCTCTCTGAACCCCTCTGCCTTCCCAAAGGGAAGAGAAAGAGAATAAGGGAGAGAGGCTTATGGGTTGGAAAAGAAAACTAAACCAGCTCTAACAACAATAATAACAATCAAATAAAGTATGCACAAATAGATACAAACCCATGACTGAACCCAACCCCCAATGGCAGTGACATCACTGTCACCACTGATGCTGTGGCAGCACTGAGGAAGTCCCAGGCTGGACTCAGCACCAGATGGGAACCAGTTTCTATTGCTACAATTATTTCTCAATTTGCTTTAATCCTCTGGTTGTAAACCTGAAATGGCTCTAGGATCAAGTTATCGTTCTCACACCTCCCATATATTGTTCTAAGGAGAAATGATGGTTCCTTTTGCTTCAGCAGTCACTCACTGTGTTGATTCATTCAACAGGAAAGGACAATTGTCACTGGATTATTTGGTGACAAGCAGTGGTTAAAAAAACCACCTTTGATTAGATCTATTGCTTTTAAATATTTATTCCTGTTAAATAATGCATTTCAGGTCAAATTATTCAAGCTATTCTTAATGAATAATGTTATGAATTTAACACCCTTGGTTTGATGAATGAACTGTTTGAAAAGCAGCCTTGTTTTGCCCATATTTCTTGTCTATCTGTATGTAATCAATAAGTTGACTGAAAGTTGTTCATCAAAATCTCTGAATACTTTGCTGAATACACAGTAAGCAATGTCCTATTCACCAGATCAGATCTGTCTGTTTACTTGGCTTATGCATCTTTATTTTGGATTCTTGGAACAGGTAAACACTGAATGATGAACCTCAAGTATTACACTTCAGGGAGAAATTCTTAGGTGAAAGGAGTCATCAAAAAATCAAAGCTTATAGTTTGACTGCATGTATTTTTCTAGACTTTATCCAAGCACTTGTCAGGAACAATTACTAGAAAATGAAACAGAATATCACTGAATTTAGTAGTTTTACTCAGAAGCATTCACTCAGCAGTTCTTATCCTACACTGCAACTTAGGATTTATACCTCTAAGGTTAAAATAAAATGGATAACATGTAGGTTTATCTCAAACTTGTCCATATTTCTCATCACAAGAAAGACACAGATGTGCTGGAGTGTGTCCAAAAAAGGGCAACAAAGCTGGTGAAAGGTCTAGAGCACAGGTCTGGCGAGGAGCAGCTGAGGGAACTGGGGTTGTTTAATCTGGAAAAGAAGCTCAAGGGAGACCTTCTCACTCTCTGCAACTACCTGAAAGGAGGTTGGAACGAGGTGGGATCGGTCTGTTCTTCCAGGTGACTAGCGACAGGTCAAGAGGAAATGGCCACAAGTTGCACCAGGGGAGGTTTAGGTTAGATATTATTTCTTCCCTGAAAGATTTGTCAGGCACTGGAAAAGGCTGCCCAGGGCAGTGGTGGAGTCACTATCCCTGGAGGAGCTCAAAAACCAGAGAGATGTGGTTCTCAGGGACACAGTTTAGTAACATGACAGTTATAGGTTTATGGTTGAACTTGATGTTCTTGGAGGCCTTTCCCAACCTTGACAATTCTATGATTCTGTCAATCTGAAGAGCTGAATTTCTCTGTGTTGGAACTTAGGGTCTTTCAAGAACACAAGCAAAAACCATTTTTCTCACCTCATCATAACATGTACTGGAAGTATATGCTCATACATTACCCCAGCTGCACTGGAACCATGGGAACAAGCTATAAATCCAGATTACTCTGCTTCAAATTAACTGAAGGTTGCTTCTCATTAAGTTTGATTTAATATAATTTTTCTTTTTTCTTTTTTTTTTTGATCCTCCCTAACACTGAAATGCTCTGTAAATATTTCTACAAAAGGCCAAGCCTTTATGAATCAAGAATCTGATCTGAGGGAGCAAATGTTTCCTCTTATGGATCCCTGTATTGATAAAATGTGTCTTCATGACCCATTGGGTTATGGCCATGCTAGTAGGTTGCCTGAATTTCTATATATTGGGAGGAGATGAATGGACAAGTCAAGGACAGAAAATCAAACAGGTTTGGATATGAGACATTACTGCTACAAAATGAGCATCCTGTCCATTGAAGTCATGATTGAAACTTCTCAGTGACATCAAGCAAGGGAAAAAGTCACTCCTTTGAAACTCAGTAAGAAAGATTGCTAGGGGCTAAGTCAAGTAACTTCAGTAAGTTTTTATCATGTAGCTGTCATAGTACATGATACAATATAGTTGTTTTTCCATGCCCCAGCTTTGCCCTGCCACTGCTGGAGGGCAGGTGTTGAAGTAGAACAGGTGTGGGTGGGAGATATGAACTTAGAATAATTTACAATTTTATTGCTTCTTTTTTTCAGCTTTTACAAGTTTAGTTCCTTGAAATATGATTAAAGGTGATAAGAGATTAAAGTGATGCATTGGTGCATCTAAACTCTGGACAAGAAAATACTCTTGTAATTCTTTCCTAGGCTATGGATAACTTTAACTATCTAGGAGGAGAGAGAAAAAAAAAGAAAGACAGATTATTATTATCTAATTTATATCAGAAATGAGGAGATAAAACTGAAGAAGGAAAAGAGAAATAAAGGGAAGTATAAACAGACAGTATGAAAGACATGGAAAATCAGTGGGTCAAAGTATGTTTTGCATACAGTGATACACATATACAACTTCATTAAAGATGACTTCAGGATCAGATTTTGGCTTTCAGTGTTGTTGGTGAGACAATTATTGTTAGAAGAGAGAATTAATAGTTTCTGTTCCCAAATATGCCTTGTACTGACTGCACCAGATATGCTCCGATCACATGCTTCAATCAATATGCTTCTATCTTTCCTGCTAAAACCTGTCTCCATCAGAAATAGAGTATGATAAAGAACTTCTTTTCACATTTTAAAGGAGGTCCTGCGCAATGTTTTAGGCTGAAGAGAAAACCCGTATTTTGAACACAAACCTCATCTTTTAGCCTGTGGTTGTGCCTTGTGGACAGCAGTAAATCCCTGTAGTTTAAGCCAGTGAACGTAACTGAATAACAACGTTGCATATTTAATCCAGAAATTTAGCTGATGGGAATAAAACCCACTCCAAGAGGAGTTTACTTCACCAAATCTCTGTTGGCTATAAAATCAGAGATTCAGAGAATCATTATGGTTGGAAAAGACCTCTGAGATCATTCTCTAAGTCCAACTGTCGACCTGTCACTAAACCATGTCACTAAGTGCCACATCTCGCTGTTTTTTGAACCCCTCCAGGGATGGTGACTCCACCACTGCCCTGGGCAGCCTGGGCCAATGCCAAACAACTCTTGCAGGGAAGAAATTGTTCCTAATATCCAGCCTAAACCTCTCCGGTGCAACTTGAGGCCATTTTCTCTTGTCCTATCACAAGTAACCCAGGAGATGAGACCAAGCCCCACGTCACTCCAACCTCCTTTCAGGTAGCTGGAGAGAGAGAGCCCAGTTCCCTCAGCTGCTTCTCACAAGACTTGTCCTCTGGACCCTCCATCAGCTTTGTTTCCCTTCTGTGGGCACACTCTGGCACCCCAATGTCCTTCTTAGAGTGAGGAGCCCAAAACTGAACCCATAATTCAAGGCCTTGCCAGTGCCCAGTACAGAGACAGGATCAACTTCCCCAACCTGCTGGCCACACTAGTGCTGTTCCAAGCCAGGATGCTTTTCACAGAACCACAGAATATTAGGAGTTGGAAGGGACCTCGAAACATCATCTAGTCCAACCCCCCTGCCACAGCAGGATTCCCTAGACCAGGTCGCACAGAAGAGCGTCCAGACGGGTTTTGAATACCTCCAGAGAAGGAGACTCCACAACCTCTCTGGGCAGTCTGTGCCAGTGCTCTGGCACCTCCACTGTGAAAAAATTCCTATGTGTATTCACACTTTTGGCCTTCTTGGCCACCTGGGCCACTTCTGGCTCAACTTCAGCCACTGTTGACAAGCACCCCCAGGTCACTAGTGCCCAGTCCAGAAGGACACTCCCTGCCCTAGTCCTGCTGCCACACTAGTGCTGTTCCAAGCCAGGATGCTGTTTGACCTTCTTGACCACCTGGTCCTTTTCTGCTGGGAGATTTTCAGCTGCTCTGCCCAAAGCCTGAAGCGCTACATGGGGTTGTTGTGACCCATGTGTAGGCCCTGGCATCTTCCAGTTCTCTGAAACCCTTCAGAACTACAATCAAAGGGAAGCAGAAGTCTCTAGAGGGATTGGGAGCGAGCAAAAACAGGATATTGGGGGCGGAGGGAGGATCATTTTTTTTCTTTTTTTCTTTTTTTTTTTTTTTTCTCCTTTAAAGTGAGAAATTACTAAGCTGGGAAAAGCTATTAGGACCCAAACAGAGAGGTTTGCTGCCTCCTACTTACTTGGTGGGGCCATGACTGTATCTCATTCATATTCTAGTGGCTTGGCCTTTTGTGGCCTGCTGAAAAGCCATAAAGGCAGTGACAGCAAGAATGACTGCATCACAAGTACACCCTTCCTCATTTCCATCTCTGCTCTCCTCTGAGACTGACATTATTAGAAAGTCAAATGAAATGGCTGCAGGGGTTCTTGCTTTTTTCTTCCTATTTTTTTTTCCTCGTTTTAGATTTTACTTCTTTATTTCATGCCACAATCCAGGCTCACAGCATTCCCCTTCACAGTCCAGCCTTTTCCCAGTGGGTCCACATCAGTGAAGTCTGTCACTCTTGTTCTCTGTCTTTTGTTTGAACCCATTGCCTCAAAACTCAGCTTTTTTGCAATATGGAATTTAAGCTTGAGAGATATTTCTAGAATGATCTCCTTCACAAAAAGCCATAGGTTAATAAAAAGTTACACAAAGACATACAACAAAAAGGAAAATACCACTACCAATAAAAGTGACATAAGCAGGGAGGAACATTTTGAAATTCAACAGAAGCAAATGTAGGGTCCTGCACTTGGGAAGGAATAACCCCATGGACCAGTACAGGTTATGGGCTGATCTACTGGAAAGTAGCTCTGCAAAGAAAGACCTTGTCTTAAAACAACACTAAAATATAACGAAGAAATGCTAGCAAAGATGTTAGGCCACATACTGATAGGCACAATTCCTACCTAGAAAATGTTCCTTCCTGGTGGTCAGAGAACAAGGAGTGTCCTGTCAGACATTCTTTGTCACAGCTAAATCCTAAGGTCTTCACACTGTCTCCCCCCCAAAGGCAATGTTCCTCCCATGTGGTTTTCTATCCTCATTCCATCTGTCCCTACTTCTAGGTGAGGTTTAGCATGGTTTACTCAGAGGTGTCTAGCCTGGCCTCAGTTTGGCTCATCAGCCTACTGAAGGCTGTCAACTTCACTATGAAAATCACTGTGAATTAGGCCAAGGTCTTCACTGAGTCCCCAGAGCCTTCAGCATCTGTTCTGAAGCTGGGGGGTTTCTGCTTTCGGCCTTGCCTCAGCAGTTTTAGCCCAACCAGGGCCCTCTGATCCCCATAGGACTCCCTCCTGCAGCCACCTGCTAGGCCGCAGCATTGCGGATGCCATTCACAGAGAGAACATCGACATTTCTCAGTGGCAAACATCTCAGCCTTTCTCAGAGAGCACAGGGAATCAGCCTGCACTGCTTTCACACAGAAAACTAGGCCTTAATCCCTCACAGATCCAAAACTGAACCCAGGATTCGAGGCCTCACCAGCGCCCAGTACAGAGACAGGATCAACTTTCCTGATCCTGCTGGTCACACTAGTGCTGTTCCAAGCCAGCATGCTTTTGGCCTTCTTAGCCACCTGGGCCACTTCTGGCTCAACTTCAGCCACTGTCGACCAGCACCCCCAGGTCCTTTTCCACTGGGCAGCTTTCCAGCCACCTGCTAGACTGCAGCTTTGTGGATCCCTTTTTGCAGAGATAACTTCGAAATTTCTCACAGAGCACACTAACTTGGCCTGAAGTGTTCTAGGTAACACAGCACTCCTGTGTTTTCCACAGAGATATCCCAGACATTCTTGACCTCTTAGTGCCCATGTGATATTATCTACTGTGAATTAGAGTAGGAATTTCAACTGGATTAAGAAAGAAGAACAATCAAATACTATTAAAGTATTCCTCCACCTTGAGACTGAAGTTTATTTAGAAAGATGGCTTGGCCACTCTCTCAGGTTCTTTGGAAAACTGTATCAACAACAAAGATAGGAATGATTTTTTTTTTTTACCTTCAGACATTCACAGGCTAATCCTGGTTTAATCTGACATATTAAATAACAATAAGATGGAAAAATACTCACAAGAGAATGTCTAGCCATGGAGATGTACTGGTTGCTTTCCATCAAGGACACCAAAGCCAAGAGCAAGGGAGGCTTAGCAGGTACAAGAGACACTGAGTGTATGACAAGAGTGGAAAAGCCAGGGCCGAGTAGGTTGAGCAGCTGGGACTCAGCTGGTATTCAGACAAAAGTCTACATAGACAGGTATGGGCATAAATCTGAGTTATCATTCTGAACTCTACCTCCTGTTCCATAAAGCAGCAATAACCATTAACCTTTCCTAAGGTCTGACTACAAAGATCACCTGTTTAACGTAATGGCAAAGACATCAGAGAGACAGAATGCAGCACATAAAGCCCAGAAATGATCTGTGAAAGGAATTTCTACTCAGCCTCTTGGAGTAACAATGACCTTTGCAGAGTCCTTAGTTTCACTGAGAGTCCACACAGTTGCTAAAGAAATGTAATGGAAATATTTGTTATATAACAGAAAACAATAATGAATTCCTTGGAATGAATCATCTTGTCCTTACTCATGGTTTGCTTTGGGTTTTGGTTTTGGGTTTTTTTCTCCCCTAGTGTCTTGGCCAAGACAAGGCTCTAAAAACTCCTGTTTAGAAAGGGCTAAACACTACACAGACAGTCAAAAGCTGCTTGACCTTTTGTACACAGCTACTGTTGGAAGTGTTGCCGTTACTCATCTGGATGATGGAGAAATAGAACAAGACCAGGTGAAGGACAAAGTGATCACTTTGCGTGTAAAATAAGCCAGGAATTGCGTTCCTCAAGCTCCTCCTTCCTTGATCCACCCCCTCACATACACACAGAACACATGTGTGTGCCTGGTGTCTCTCTCTCTCTCTCTCTGGTTGTCTCCAAGGTGACAGCAGCATCAGAATCTTGCTGCTGCATGTTTTTGCTCAGGGCAGGGAACTCCTTGCCTAGCTGGTGCTGGAATACAGCAGCATCGCCTGCTGGGGACTCTCCCTGTGTCCAAAGGACCAGGAGCTGTTGCACTTGGCTGCAGCACCCTACATGTCCCGCTGTTTCTTTTGGCTGTGGGTGGTTTATGCTGGCAGGTTCTAAAGGGCTGTGTAAGGTTTGTGCAGCAGGCAGAGAGGGATTAAGTGCATGCAGGTTTATTTTTGCATGGTAAAATGAGTCCCTAGAAACAGGAGTTTGGGAAACTTGGAGAAGAGGGAGATTCCTACTGAAGATGATGTCATTTGTAGTGTCTCCAGGGAGGGGTCATACTACTTATTAAGCTACCACAAATCCCCAAAGGTGCAAAAGTCATCTCCGGGGCACTGTGAAAGCATACAGAGGGTGAGGCAGAATCTTGCTCACTTTAGGATTTTGATGGAAAGGGAAGGAGTCAAACACACAGGGAGGAGGAGGTGAAAGTCCTCTCTTCCACCAGCTCTCATAGAAGCTGGTGAGAATCCTTCTTACTATCTGTTAAGAAGCACCTTTCTGAGTTGGGAAGTAGAATCCTGATGATAAGTACCACATTTATGAAAAGATCATGGGGAAAGTCCTTCCTAAGAAAGAAATACATTGTGCTCCATGTTTTTCAGTTAACACTGAGCATAAATGTGTACCTGATGTAGGTCAAAATTTTTTCTTCTAGATATTCCCTCTTAGTGAATTTTTGTTCATTGGTGGTATTATTATGTTGTGTATATTACCAATGTTCTGTTAGCTAAAAAGTTATATAATTAACATTATGCCAATGTTGTTCTATTAGATTTAGTTAATAATATATATATTTTTCCTTTCTAATGTTATACCTTCTAAAGAGGAGAAAAACCAGAAATGTTGACCAATGGAAAGTTGACTCTGCACCTAGAAACGGGCAAGGTTAGAAGCTGTTTTGCTAACAGGGTGGTTTGGGCTTGTAACTTTAGGAAGCAGAACAGGAACACTGAATCACAACCGCCGGATCTTAGAACTTGAGTGATGCTAGCTGGCATTCCAAACTCTGTCTTTATGACATAATAATAGCAATAATAATGCCATTTTTCATTCCTAACTCCTGTATAACATTGTGTCCTACAGCTGTGTATCCACAGCCAGCACGGAAATAAATTTCCCTCTGCGATAGATGTTTTGCAAACAAACAGAGCAGGGAAAATCAGCATGCAACACAGCAAGAGAGAGGAAGACAAATTTTGGTCAAGGACTCGGGGACAAATCCTGCTGACAGTGAAATTGCCATAGGCTCTTTAATGTCCATGCAGCATAGAAAGCCCAATGCATAGTAAATGTCATGGCATTCCATTTATCTGCTCTTTATATACTGTTTAAATGCTTCCCATAAAACACAATCCTTCCGCTCGTGCTCTTCTCCATTTATCATTCTGGTGCAGAGATTCTTTTGGGGTTTTTTTTGGTCTGCATGTTAATTGTCCACATCAGTCTTGTGCCTATTTCTTTCACATATACCTTCAGAATTTTTAACTTTCTTCTCAGAGATGTTCCTGTCCAGCCAGTCAACAAAGGCCACTAACTAGCCTGTTCCAAACCTCTCTTCCTCTTTCCCTCCCCCCCGCTACATTTCTACTATGATGCCTGTCACTGAAAGCAAGTTAGGAAACACTTCTCTGAGAGCCACTTCAACATTTCCTATTCATATGTTCAAAATGATGTTTCTCTCAAAATCCTCAGATCATAGTTGTTCATTTACTCACGTGTTTCTACGTGTGCTCTGTCCACATACTGACAATTACACCCATCAGCTGCATGTTATCATTAGAGTCAAGTAATCTTCCTTACTAAAGAAAGCGATGTCCTTTAGTAAGATTTTAACTTTGTTGAGCTCCAATCCCACAAAAATATTATGGTGTAAACATATTTTGTTAAATCACCATCATGATTAATTCAGTGTATGGATCACAGAAACACAAATCACAGAATGGCTTAAGTTGGAAGGGACCACCAGAGGTTATCTAGTCCAACCTCCCTGCTCTGGCAGGGTCCGCTAGAGAACATTACTCAGGATCATGTTCGAATGGTTTTGGAATCTCTCCAAAGGAGGAGACTCCACAACCTCTCTGGGCAGCCTGGGCCAGGGCTCTGGCACCCTCACAGCAAATAAGTTCTTCCTTATCTTTAGGTGGAACTTCCTGGGTTCCAGTTTGTGCCTGTTGCCTCAAGTCCTATTACTTGGCACCACTGAGAAGAGCCTAGCACCATCCTCTTGACGCCTTCCCTTCAGAAGCTTCTAGCCATTGCTAAGGTCCCCTCTCAGCTTCCTCTTCTCCAGGCTAACCAAGCCCAGCTCCCTCAGCCTTTCCTCAGAAGGGAGATGCTCCAGCCCCCTCAGCATCTTTGGAGCTCTCTGTTAGACTCACTCCAGGAAACATTTTACCTCTTACAGAAAAATAAAAGGCTATTATATAAACCTTATTTTCTCTATGTCATTCTTAATGAATCTTATGACTATTGCTTGAAAAACCTTTATGTATCTAAACAAACACCACTCCAAATGTCTTCATGAGAAACAGAAATTTCTGATGTAAGCAAAGCCCACCCCTTACAAACAGAAACCAGACTGAGTGTGTGTCTGGATTTATTATCCAGGGATGCATAAAGAATCAATTTGCCTTATATGATCACCTGGTTTTAGATAAGAATAATTTTCCCTTGTGTTGGGTACCTGCAGAGGCAGTAATTTAGGAAGCTTTCCTTGCTAGCCCAGATGTCTTTCATCTACCACTAGATGTCATGCACTGATATCTGTCCCAACAGCATAGACCAGGTTCAGATATAAAAAGAAGTGGAAAATATTTCCCTTTGAGCCTTTCTTAATTTTTCTTGGTATTTAACACATCCATGGTTGCATTATTTCATTATATATATATGTACTCTGGAAAAGGAAATGTTATGCCAGGATATGAGATCATCTATAATGTCTGTGACATTATAGCTAGCACTCACTGGTAGAATGCAAGAAATCCTGAAGTATCAGACAAAAGTAACAAAGAAGAAGTGCACAACCCACAGTAGGTAAACCTAAATCAAAAATAAGAGAATTATGACATCTCCTGAACAATTGCTTGGTTATTCTCACAGGGTTTTCTACCACCTTCTCAAAGAGACCTTTACTTAAGAGATATTTAATTGTGAGCTCACATTTTGCTAACATTTGAAAGTGGTTTGCCATGAAGTAAATGAAGAATCTGAATACTTATTACACAATGTCAAGAAGTGCCTGTTGGTTATTTTCATGCTTGTGGAAACCAGACATAAATATTATAACAGTTTTTAAAGTGAGTAGAGGGCATCTTGGAGAGCTGCTGGAGCATTACCATGTTTCTTTCTCTAAGCAGGGTATTAAGGTAACAGCAGCAGCCAAATGCAGCCCTGGAATCACTTACAAGGTTGGGTTATCCCACCCTCTATTTTATTTTAGCCTGCCTGTTTTGGGAAGATTTCTCAGATATACAGTACCAGAAGTGAGAAAAAAAGTGTCTTTCAAAGCATTTTTTCTTCTTTTACCCTATAGAAAATGGTTTAATCAATTTTTATTTTTACTTTTTTTCCCCCTAAAAGTGTCCTTTGTACTGAGGGGTAAAAAAAAAACCCCCTCGAACAATATTTTTTTCTAGTTTCAAGCCAGCTATTTTTTTGGGGCATTAAAAGCCTTTTTTTTCTTTTAACCAAACATATGAGAAACATCTACTTTCAAAAAACAATTTCTACCAAAAAAAAACAACTTTAGCAGAAATATGCATTAAAAAAAAGCTTTTTGCCCATGTCTCTGCAGAAGGCTTGAGACCAATTTTTCTATGCCATTTTATTATGAAGTAAAGTAATTTGCTTCAGTTCATATAATGCATTGGTGACAGAAGCATAAACAGGCTCCTGGCCTCCAGATTGTCAGCCTTTTGTTTTAACTGGCTCTTCCCAGTCAAGCAGCCTAGCACTATAACCAGCTGAAGGTGCCAGCTCTCCCAGTGCCTCTTTGTGACTGCCTGAGAATTCCTCCTCCCAAAGATATGTATAACACATGACTTAAAAACAGACTAAAAGTGTGGAGAACAACAGAAAACCATGGAAACCAGATGAGGTTAGTGGCATGGGTCCATGCACGATATATATATATATATATATTTTGGATGTTGTAGTTACTTCACTAAGCAACAGCTTAATATATGGAATAAAAAGAAATGGTAGCACATGTGAAAATTCTACATTAGACCAAAATGACATCTAAAAGCACAGAAGCCCAGCAGAGTGGCAGGAACAGTGCTAGCTGTTGATAAAAATCTTTGCCGCTGACAGAGTTGGGCCTGATGCTGTTTATTAGATTCTCAAGTGGCTCTAAAGGTCATGAAAGCTGCTCTGTATAACATGATTAGGGTAGAAGAGAAAAAGGAAACTCACTCAATCCCCCAGGTACTGCTTGGTGTTATTGAATTTCAGGACTTGTTCCTGCTTAATTAGAAACAAAATTCAATTCCTTTCAACGCCAGGGTTGTCATCGCTGCTTTTCTCAAGCCATATTAACAAACAATAGGAACCTTTGCAGATTATATTTCTAGCTTACAAGAAAAGATATCTACCTGCTTTTTGTCATCTGTGGAAATGAACTAATTGTGATTTGATGCCCCAGATGACTCCTGGTGGGTTAATGGTGAAGACAGAATCATGGAATCATCATGGTATATAGGAAGGACATTGAGGTACTGGAGAAGGTGCAGAGAAGGGCAACTAAGCTAATCAGGGGTCTGGAGAACAGGCCTTATAAGGAGAGGCTTAGGGAGCTGGGGTTGTTTAGCCTGGAGAAAAGGAGGCTGAGGGGAGACCTTATCGCTCTCTTCAGCTACTCGGAAGGCCATTCTAGGGAGGCGGGTGTTGGCCTCTTCTCCCTTGTGACTAGTGACAGGACTAGAGGGAATGGGCTTAAGCTGTGCCAGGGTAGGTTTAGATTAGATATTAGAAAGAATTTCTTTACTGAAAGAATGGTGAGATATTGGAATAGGCTGCCCAGGGAGGTGGTGGAGTCAGCCTCCCTGGAGGTTTTTAAGAAGAGGATAGATGTGTTTCTTCAGGGGATGATTTAGGGATAAGAGTAGTGTAGGGCTATTGGTTGGACTAGATGATCTTGAGGGTCCTTTCCAACCCTAATGATTCTGTGATTCTGTGATATGGTTGACAAAGCCCTCTGGGATCATGGAGTCCAACTATCCACCCAACACTGCCATGCTCACCACTAAACCATGGCCCCAAGCACCACTTCTCCATGGTTTTTGAACACTTCCAGGGATGGTGATTCCACCCCCTCCCTGAGTAGCCTCTTCCAATATGCCTGAGAAGCCTCTCAGGGAAGAAATTCATCCTAATGTCTAATCTCAAACCGAACAGAGATACGCCACGAGTTAGAGGAGAAAGTGACTTTAAATGCCATGTTAGCATCTCTCACTATGAAGGAACACATTTCATGTCAGTAAAAGTTGAGCCATATGTGTCAGAGAGCTGCTGAAAGGTCAGACGTGCCAAGGATAGAAAAGTTTGACAGTATCTGACAGACGTTCTTCAGCTGAAAAAAATCTTCTGTTGGAGAATGTAGACTCTTCAAAGTCAAATACTTACTAGAGTTTTTAACACTATCAAAGTCCTGACAAAAAGGCAGACTTTGAAGAAATCTTGCCTGCTAAAAAACTGTAGTAGAGAGCCAGAAGGTCTCCCCTCAGCCTCCTTTCCTCCAGGCTAAACACCCCCAAGTTCCCTCAGCTGCTCCTCCTGAGAGGAGTGTGCTCTAGACCCTTCACCTGCTTTGTTGCCCTTCTTTGGACATGCTCCAACACCTCAATGTCCTTTGTGCAGTGAAGGGCCCAAAACTGACCCCAGGATTTGAGATGCAGCCTCACCAGTACTGAGTGTGAGAGGTCCTAAATGTCTCTCTCCCCAGAGCAGAACAGTACCACAGACTGAAAGAACAGCCAGTGTAGAAAGCAAGTCAGAATTTAACATGAGATGAGAGAGAAGTGTTTCAGTCAAGACTCTGCAATAAATGTACTTCATGAAGAGTTAATATTCATAGCTACACCCTTGTGCTAATAATAAAAGGAAATCAAAGTGCTGTAGGCTAGGCTTTCTGCTCCTGCAAAAGAGCAAAGCACACCAGTAGGTTCTCAACGTGCTAGGGAGAATCAGAACAGGAGCATCTTTAACTTCATTATCTCTGGCAAAGCCACAATTATTCCCTATTAGCCTTTTAAAATTGTATTAATCCAAAATTAGTCTGGATATACTGAGTTATGAACATCATGCATGCTGAAAATGAGTTTGGATCCTAATCACTTTAGGTAGGAACCAGGAATGTTGTCCCTCCTTCCTTTCCTCCACTGAAACAGTTTACAAAGCCATTCTTCAAAAATTACTTTCAATCATTGGATGATACTAAGGAAGGTCTCAACAAGTTAACAAGTTATCAAGTGACATGCTTAGGCCATTGGCACTTTTCAGTCAGAAGCTGACAGATAGTAAGCAAAACTGAAAATATCATGCTTGGAAAAAAACCCCAACCCCTTAAATCCTCTTTTTATGCTGAAGCATTCCATCCGTGCCCTGAAGGGCTAAGGGCTACTGCAAAGATATATTTATTGATTAATTTCTCACTGCATCTGACTTTGTTCTTCTCTACCTTTGTGAAAATACAGTCTCACTATCTATGACAGAATCTTTAAGGCTGAAAGAGACCTCTAAGACCATCAAGTCCAACAGTCAACCTACCACCACTAAACCATGTCCCTAAGTACCACATCTCTCTGTTTTTTGAACCCCTCCAGGGATGGTGACTCCACCACTGCCCTGGGCAGCCTCTTCCAATGCCAAACAACTCTTTCTGGGAAGACATTTTTCCTGATATCCAATCTAAACCTCCCCTGGTGCAACTTGAGGCCATTTCCTCTTGTCTTCTCACTAGTAACCCAGGGGAAGGCACCAAGTCCGAGCTGGCTCCAGCCTCCTTTCAGGAAGTTGTAAAGAGTGAGAAAGTCTTCCCTCAGCTTCCTCTTCCTCAGACTAAACAAGCCCAGTTCCCTCATCCTCTCCTTCCAAGACTTGTGCTCTAGACCCTTCACCAGTTTTGTTGTCCTTCTCTGGACACATTCCAATACCTCAATGTCTTTCTTGTAGTGAGAAAGACAAAAATCTCTCTAATAGCAGAGATTTACTAAAATGTAATAGGATCAATCTGAAATAGTCCAAGTGAGCACAGAGAATTATGGGAAGAGGATAGGCCAGTAAGCACTGGAGCCCTCCTTAACAGGCCTCAGAGTTAGAAAGGCTTTGGCCCAATTTTGCTTGCAGAGGCTTCTTTATTGCTTGGGTAACATAATCCAGAGGCTCTCAAATGGAGGGAGAGGTACTGTCAACCAGCATGAGAAGCTTTCAGGATGTTTTTAGAAGGCCAAAGTATGTACATGGATATGTACCTCATTACTTGTCTTTTCCTGCAGTAAATAGCAGGAGTGCTGAATTATCTATGTCTTTTCTGACTCAAGAGAACAGTCCTGACATCTACTTCCCTCCTATCCCTCTGTGGGGATGTTGCTTTCTTCTTTTACCTTTCTAAGAGCCTCCCTTGAAGGGACTGACAGCTGTGAACTATCTTGCCAAAGATCTAACACAGGGAAAAAGAGCCCCAAACCCAGCAGTTTCTCTAATAAACAAAGCACACCCCAAAATCCATTTAACAAAGGATTGGGGCAACCAGAATCAAAGTCACCTTGATAGTAACCGTGTTAGGAAGTTGGCTTTTAACTGCATAAGAACATCTGCTCCCTGAAAACACCAAGAGACAAATAGTTAGAAGCTTTACCCATTTTTCTAACCTTCCTCCTCAAACCTGTAGCAATGGATGCTTTAAGTGGACACTTGAACCCATTTTCAGATGTTATTGCTGCTTTCCTTTGCATTCAGCTCACAGGGGGTGAAGTCACCTCTGACCCCCACACTTCACAGGCTGGCTGTGTTACCTGCCCAACATCTTAAGATGGTGATTAACCTACATGCTCTCCAGAATGCAAGAGAATTCAGAAAGGTTCCTCTCCTGCTGAGTTCTGCCACTGTCAATCTTTTATGTAGGAACAGCTTAGAGGAAACATTTTCTGGATGGAATAAAGGCACCACAACCAGCTTGAACTTGGTTTACACCCTCTGCTAGGACACACCTCATGGGTTATGCTCACATAGGTTTTGGTTATTGGAGTGCAACCTTGAAGAGAAGAGGCTAGGCTATGAATAAAAGTGAGGGTTGGGGTGGGTTTTGGGGTGTTTTTTGTTTGATTTTAGCCTTTTTTTAGGGCGGTGGGGAGGAGGTGGTTTCCTGTGCATAGGCAGGGGTTGGACACAGTGACCCTCACTGGTCCCTCCCACTCAGGAGATTCTCTGATTCTATGAACAAAAGTTCTCATAGCTCCACAGAAGTTGCCAATTCCATGACTGAGGTTATAACCTAAAAAAAAGTCTTCTGTCCCACTGAGACAGAATGTTGCACAGAAATGTAACTTCCTGGGGTTTTGAACCATTAAAAACCAAGCCAGCACCACCAACATCATGACATGGATATATATGTTCTTCACTCATGTTGTGATGTGTTAGCTAAGTGACAAGGGCTGAGGGATTGCCTCTATGTCCCTAAAAGGCAAATACTGAACACTGCTTTCTGTCTGTGACTTTTCCTCCCAGCTTCTTTATCTGAGGTTAGTCTCTATGCTTGAGTAATTCCCATTGGCACAGTTGCAGGCAAAGCACTGCTGTCTGCCAAGCTTCTGAATTAATCATTGGTGAGTGTAGTACCCCAGGAGTGAGAACCTGGAGGCTTAAAGTTAACATGAATCCCTTTTTTTTTTATTATTATTATTGGGTTTTTTGTAGCTCTGGCACTGAGCAAAGGGCTCTGGAGCATGATCTGTTGCATCAGCTCTGCTTTACAAAAAAAATCAAAATAATAAAAATAAAAAATACTAATTGACCATTTCTGATTTATTTACCATAGTAACAGAAAAAGAAAAACAAAGCTGTTGCAGATGAGTGCTGAGGGTCACTCATAATTGTAGTGAAAGGCATGGAGGCAGAATAAATCCACAAGCACCTTTCTTCACTTGGATCTAGTGACTAGCCAGCAAAAAGTTAAGGCAGAAGTTTGATTTGGGCAAAACCTCAGGTTTCAGAAACTGATTATCTTAGAACAAGTGGCCTAGAATTGTGGATAACCTGGACTGGAGGAAAGGAGGGCTTAGGGCATCTGCCAGGGATGATTTGAAACACAGACTGTGGCTGTTAGCTGAGTCAGGAAGAGGTGGGATGAGGCAAAGGAGAGCTTTGAACTCTACTGTGTTCTATAACCACCAATCCATTCTAGAGCAGATCTTATTTCCAGCCTAGTTCTGTGGGAAGGGACCTCAAAGATCATCTAGTTCTAACCCTCCTGCCATGGGCAGGGATGCCACCCACTAGATCAGGTTGCCCAGGGGCCACATCCAACCTGGTCTTGTACACTTCCAGGGATGGGGCAGCCACAACATCTCTGGGCAGCCTGATCCAGTGCCTCATCACCCTTTGAGTCAAGAATTTCTTCCTAACATCTCAACTAACTCTCCTCTCATTCCCCTTTCTGTATTTCTCCAGACCAGCCCAGCACCTTTCAGAATAAAAAGTTGTGTGTTTTAAAAAAGCAAAAGGTCATGCTGAAGTTTTGTCAACTTCCCCTCAAGTTGTAGGAAAGTCTAACTCATTAAGAGAAAGAAATTCTTAATAATAATTACTGTCTTGGAATTATACTCCAAAATCATAATGCCATGAGACTGAAGGTTGATTGGCTGAGGTTAATGCTAAAAAACCATTCCTTATCACTTGGTCTCATCAAAGAAACATTTTTATGCACAATACTAATCTTTTTTAACATTCTTAATTATCTGTTTGGTGGAGATGGATGCTATTAGGAGCTTAATTCTTTACTAATAGGGATTTCCATAGGTGTGTTAAATGAAGCAAGATGGACTTGCCCTTTTTTGTGCCCCAGTAAACCAAAGGAAATAATACTTCTAATTTGACTCAGGTGATGTGAGGATAAATCCACTGCTGGTTATAAGGACTCAGCTACTAATATGATTAGCACTGCTCATAAGCTGTTAAATACAGAAATTAATTCACAATTAATGAGTTGCCAGCTCACTCCCACAACAGTAATTGCTTCTCTTCCTTCAGCTTCAGACCCTGCCACAAAAGTCCCTCAACTAACTGCCTAGCCTAAGCTTTGCCTTAGCATTTCTCCTAAGCTTCAGTGACATTTGTTCTGTTCTTGCCACTGCCTGTCATCTCCTGTTTATATTCATGTCCTATCACCACCAACAGCCAAAGTAAACAGCAGTCACTGCTATCTGTTAGGCTGCCTCCAATAGGCATTATTACAGTTGCTTAGCAGCCAAGAAGACAAGATAATACATAACTTTCATACAGGGAATAAAAGGAAAAGCAAAATTCAGGCAGTTAGAATATTAATAACCAGCTATGACCCCGGTATGAAGAGTTTGCATCATGATTTATCCCAAGAGATTAGTATCCAAACTTTGCTTTTGAGATTCAGGTTTGAAAAATCTGTATATTCTTGCAGGATAATAGGAAAAATTTCTTCCCTGCCAGAGTGGTTAGGCATTGGTCCAGGCTGCCCAGGGAGGTGCTGGAGTCACCATCCCTAGAGGGGTTCAAAAACCACCTAGATGTGGCACTTGGGGAGACAGTTAAGTGGCATGGGGGTGTTGGGTCAATGGTTGGACTTGATGATCTTAGAGGTCTTTTCCAACCATAATGATCCTATGAAGTGTCAAGTTCATTATCAAAAAAACCAAACAGAAGGCCAGGAACTATTTACAATCAAATTGAAATCAAACAAGGAAGCCTTGTTGTTCTATAATTAAATCCATGGTACCTCTGAATCATGATTACTACTTCAGGTCTGGCCTTTCTCTTTCCAGAAGAATAGAATATAATGGAGAAGATGCAGAGAAGGCTGGAAATGATGTTCAAAGATCTGGTATGGCTTTTGTATGGTATGGTGCTCAGGGACATGGTTTAGTGGTGACCTGATAGTGCTGGGTCAATGGTTGGACCTGATCTTAAAGGTCTTCTCCAACCAAAATGATTGTATGATTAAAAACATAGATAATTTGACAGTTTTCAACCTAGAAAAGAGAAATATGAACAGGGAAGACAACAAAGATCTGTAAAATTGGAAGGGGCACAGCAAAAGCAAACAAAAATCTCCTCCAAAACTAAAACTAGAAAGCAGCAAATAAAACTAACATAAAGTTCAAAACGAGTAAGTGGAAATACTCCTTGTTACCTATTTCCTCTGTGAAACAGCTTACCAGTGAATGTCTTGAGCTCTGAAATCCTTCAGAGTTTTAAAAAGAAAAAGACTGGAAGAAAAAAATATCCATCAAGGACTATTGAATACACACCAGCATTAAATGGAGGGAGTTTCTGAACTTTAAATTGCTGAGGAACTGGTGAGTACTGCAGGAAAGTAGACATCCGCTTCTTTAATGCTTACAGGATATCCTAGGCACCCCTGAACTGTCACAGTAGAAGACAGAAAGCTTAACTTCCTAAATAAGGCAGAAGAATAAACTTCTTGCTCCAGGAAGTGTGTAAGAAGGAAATTATCCTTAAATATTTAGTATGGTAGAGACAGAAATGCTTGTGGGAGCATTCAGAAGCAGGTTTTTAGATGCTCATGGAATTTTACTACCAGGAAGATGAGATGCTGTTGGATTATAAGAACTTCCCAAGGCCACAGAGCAGCTAAAGTGAGAACTGGTTACTATTTCAGGGTTAGGGGCCTAAAGCCTTTGATGAATTATTGAATTCATAGATGACTTTAAGACAGCAGAAATCTTGAGTAAGGAAGGTATCCATATCAAAGAAAGTATTTTAATTCACTTCTGTTCAGTTTAAGCTCTACCCTAGCAGAATCTGCCTCTTCCCTCTCCCCACCAAATCAGCTCATGCAAAAATTTCCAAAGTAAAGAAAGGATAAGGAAAAAAACCCTAATGAAATCAAGATGTTGAAATCCTGACTAGGTTTATGCATTCCTTAGGGGTAAATATGCGGTAAAATATGTAGCGGTACAGCCATGAACAGCTTCATTGCTCCCTAATCCTTTAATAAATATCCACTGTAAATCTTAGCAGCAGATTATGCACATGTCAAACCTCCTTCTATAGAGGCTGAGTAGATTTAAAGTCCAAAGACATTCTGTTGATAGCATCCCTTTGCTGGTCATAAACAAAGATTTACAAAAAAAAGGGGGAGATTCGTTATGAGCCATTTCCTGGTTTCCAGGTCTCCCAAGACAAAGCTCTGATTAGGCTGCACTGAGAGCAGCATGTTAGTAAAAGTTACCTTTCCATGTTTTTAGGTAAACAACTAATGGTCAGTGTGATCTGCCAGGCTCTATTTTTTTCTTATCATTTCTGATACTATTTGTTCTGATTTTAACATCAAAAAATACAGGAACATACAGCAATTTTCAATTCCAGAGCTTTTTAGCTCACAACATGAACACATCAACTTCCAGGGCAACTTTTTGCCCTGTTGTAGCTCTCAAAGCACATTTTAGACCTTAAGGATTCTCCCCTCTTGCTCCTTCCTCCACTTGGTGACATGGTTTAGTAGCATGGTGGTGTTGGGTCGACAGTTGGACCTGATGATCTCAGAGATCATTTCAAAACTTAATGATTCTGAGTCCTTATTTAGAGAGTTGCTAGGAGCACTAGTAGAAATAGTTGAAAACCTTGCAACTTAGAGGTTATAGAGACTTTTCCTTGTTACAGTTCAATATGAAAATTTGTATTGTCCCCAGTTCAAGAGACAAAGAACTACTGAAGAGAGTCCAACAGAGGCTACAAAGATGCTGAAAGGACTGAAGCATCTCTGGGAGGAGGAAAGGTTGAGAGCCCTGGGGCTGATTAGCCTGGAGAAGAGCAGACCCAGAGGGGATCTGTCCAATGCTGAGCAAGACCTAAAGGAGGGGGGAAGAGGTTGGAGCCAGACTCTGATCTGTGATGCCCAGTGATAGACCAAGGTGGCAGTGGGCACAGAGTGGAACCCAGGAGGTTCCACCTGAACACAAAGCAAAAATTCTTCCCTGTGAACCTGCCAGAGCCCTGGCCCAGGCTGCCCAGACAGGTTGTAGAGTCTCCTCTGGAGAGATTCCAAAGCCACCTGGAGGTGATCCTGGGCAACTTGCTCTGGATGACACTGGGGGTTGGACTAGATAGTGCCCAGAGGTCTCTTCCAACCCCCTACCATGCTGGGTATGACTATGTGAACTCTGATCCCAGATCCAAATGCTTTAATTCAGTGAAAGACACCAAGTGTTAGCATTGTGCAGTGGTGCCTCAGAGCTTGCAGGCATCAGTTCTGTGACAAAACCAGAGAGCTTTTCTTTCACTGTGCTCTGCAGTTCTCCTTTGCAGTGAGGACATAGTCCCCTCCTTTGGAGCCAAACAGACACTTCTTTACTATGCCTTTCCAGGTTACAGACATCTTACACTCAGACCGGCATTAATCATTTCCATCAACACAGCAAAAAATGATTGTTTGCCATATGAACAAGATTTCACTTCTCCAGCTGGATGCTGCCAACCTCTTTACAACACACTGCTCTTGTCACAGTGGTTGGCCACAGCCTTAAAACACATCTCCTTTAGCCTTAGGCTACTGGGAAGCCTTTTTGCTGCTGTGCTTCTCTTTCACCCTTTCAGTCTCCCAGTATTGTGGAAGACCTCGATGAGCTTTGTTTTCTTTTGTCTTTTGGGGTTTTGCTTTTGGTTTTAGTTTTGTTAGCTTTCTTTTCTCTTTCCTGTTTTCAATGTCTCTCAGACTTTTTTAACTGATTGGCCAAAAAGAAGTCATTGTCTGCACTCACAGCATGTACAGCAGGACATGTACTGGGCCATAAAGTTGGGAAAGCAATCCTGGATTTCCACACAACTACCACTCCAAAGCCTCTCCTGACTCCCTTCCAACAAAACCACTCTGTGTCATAATGTCATAGGATCACAGAAGCACTAAGGTTGGAAAAGACCTCTAAGATCATCAAGCCCAACTATTGACCCAACACCACCATGGACACTAAACAATGTCACCAAGTGCCACATCTACATGTTTTATGAACCCCTTCGGGGACGATGACTTCACCACTGCCCTAGGCAAACTGGCCCAGGGCCTGATAACCCTTTTGGGGAAGAAATTGTTCCTAATATTCAACCTGAACCTCTCCTGGCCCAACCTGAGGCCATTTCCTCTTGTCCTGTTGCTTGTTACCTTGGAGAAGAGACCACCCCTCACCTCCTTTCGGGAAGCTGTAGAGAGCAAGGTCTCCCCTCGAGCTTCCTCTTCTCCAGACTGAACAACCTCAGTTCCCTCAACTGCTCCTCACAAGACTTGTGCTCTAGACCCTTCAGTAGCTTTGTTGCCCTTCTTTGGACACAGAAGTTTGTTGTTATGGAATAATTCATAGCTCTTCTCTGGACAAGAGTTGAGCTTTAAACACAGGCAGACAATAACAGCCAACTCTATCTAGTACCAAATAGTGTTAACTCCAATGATGACACTAACTTTTAAACATTACATTAAAAATATTTCTATGACAAGGGGGTAAAAAATGGAGTTACAGTAACATTTCTGATGACAACAGGAAGAATATCTCAAAAATTCTATCACCCAGAGGTTTCTGATACAAGTATCATAGTCATTCTAATGGTTTCTGATATTCATTTTCCTACCATAGGTACAATCTCATGGAAAATCAGTAGGGCTATTTTCAGAACAAGGCAATAAATAAATAAGGATTTTGGAATATTACCTTGTGCTGCAATTAAAAGCTGAGGCAAATTAATGAGACTTCATTCTAAGCCCAGAGATCATGTTGAGCAGCTGGAAGTGTTCTCCCACTTCAGAGAGTGACTAAAGACTGATCCATTCATTCTTCTTCTTCTGATCTAGTTCATTTGTACTTGCTTGTTTCCATTAACTATCATTTTAATTACAAACTAAGGTCCAGTTCAGCTGTTCATTGTGGATTCAGCCCTACCACCCTGGGCAGTGGTTTTGGGAGATATTAATAATTAATTTGAGTTGAACTAGGTCACCACCTAGGTGGAATGAAACCCCAAATGAAAAAAATGGTTAATTAAAAGCATGAAGTTTTTCTTCAGCTACTACAAGTCTGCTTGGAAACCAGCACTTACTTTCAGGAGACTATTTAGACATAAATGATGGCTTTTTCCTTGGTTCACTGAAAATGTCAGAACACTATTTAAGCTGAGGAATTAAAGACAGACACAAATTTACTTAAATACATGGATTTGTATGATTTTTTTTCCTTTTGTCTTTCATTCTATCCTGAGACAATAACTGAGAAGAATCTGCTTCCTATTTGACTCTTAGTAGTTGCAGTAACAGAAGGGCACTGTTGCTGTGCACTAGAATGGTTTTTAATAGCATGGACCTAAGGGTAGTGCTGCTTGTCACCAATTGTGACATAAAGGTTCCTAATGGGAGCTGGAGAAAAATTTCCAATAATACTGAACAAAAATGTAATCAAATTAGTAATGGAGTGAGTAAAACTTGTGTTAGTCCTGTTCATACTGCAAATAATTGTTCAGATGAGTGACACTTGTAGGATTTGGTTACTAATTGCCACATCTCTAAAACAAATCAATGCTTCTGCAAGTAGATTGTAGTGCAATGTTGGAAGATGAAGTGGAGATAGATCTCAAACCATTCCAACATTGTAGAGAAATGAGCCAAAGGGATCCTTCTGATCTGAATTATGCTTTTACCATTACAAGAACGGAAAGGAGATTGGAACTCCTTTTCTGCATTGAGGAATGCAATAGCTGTGATCCCAACCAGGTCTATAATCTGAAGGTGAGATTCTTTGTTGCATAATACAGGGTTGCAGAGCTGCAGTACTACTCACAGGTATTTCAAGGCTATTTTAACTGGCAGGAGGGAATCATTAGAGATCACAGGATCACAACAGTGGCTGTGATGGCAGCTCCTTCAAAATGGCATTATAGACAACTGTCAGATAAAAGAAGGGATGAACAGGAGGGACCTTGCATACTGATTATCTTGAAGGCTTGTGGAGTGATAAAAACTGTGAGCTGCACTGTGCAAAAATTGTAGGTGTCCTGGGATTTCAGATGGCCACTGAAAGGAGGCTAGATAGGGACCAGTAAAGCTTCAGGATGAGACCCCTAGAACAACTTGAAAGCCAAATAGAGCAATTTTTCATCTCAAAGAACATTCTGGCTACAGCCAGGGGTCTGTTGATGTCTCCACTCAGTAAAAACAAGAATGAACATTTAGACATCTGTCCACACACAACAGCCAGAAACTGCTGTTAACTACATGTTGGCCTACCAAATCATAGGATCATAGGATTGTCAGAGTTGGAAGGGACCTCAAAGATCATCTAGTTCCAACCCCCCTGCCTGGCAGGGACACCATCCATTAGATCAGGATGCCCAGGGCCCCATCAAGCCTTGTCTTAAAAGCTTCCAGGGATGAGGCCTCCACGACCTCTCTGGGCAACCTGTTCCACTGTCTCACCACCCTCATAGTGAGGAACTTCTTCCTAATGTCCAACCTAAATCTATCCTCCTCTAGCTTACACCCATTTCCCCTGATTCTATCACTGTCTGACCTCCTAAAAAGTCCCTCCCCAGCTTTCTTGTAGGCCCCCTTCAGACACTAGAAGCCTACAAGAAGGTCTCCTCGGAGCCTTCTCCTCTGCAGACTGAACAATCCCAACTCTCTCAGTCTGTCCTCTGATCATTCTCCTGGCCCTTCTCTGGGCTCACTCCAGCACCCCCATATCCCTCTTGTAATAGGGACTCCAGAACTGGACTCAATATTCCAGGTAGGGTCTCAAGAGTACAGAGTAGAGGGGGAGAATCACCTCCCTCCACCTGCTGGCCATGCTTCTCTTGATGCAGCCCAGGATATGGTTGGCCTTCTGGGCTGCAAGCACACACTGGTGGCTCATGTCGAGCTTCTCATCCACCAACACCAGGAATATCTAACTGACAAGTATCTCCAACACCCACTGATGATGCTTCAGCACCCACAGTGCACTGCCACAAACCATGCTGACTAAACCTCCTCAACAGCTCCAAAAGGAAAAGACACAGCGGCTATTCCAGTCTCTGGCTCTTCAGCTGCTACAGAACAATTACAAGAGATTGTTCCAAAAAATTGCACAAGTTGGAAAGCTGCTGTTTTATCTCTCTGAGGTTAAAGCATTGAAAGCAATGATAGCACTTGATTTTTTTTTATTACTATGAAACCTAACTCTTCTTCTATGCACTGCAAAAGCATTAACTCTTTCAGCTTTGCAATACCCTTTGGACAGATGTCCTATGCATATCCATCTGCCAGGAGAAGACAAATCAAAACAAAGACTTTCTAGAATCAGCTGAAATTTTACTAGAGGAAGCCCCAGATTTGTGGGTTTGTATTCTTTACATGTGCACAAACAACATTCTAGGACAATGTTAAAAATAAGACAAAGAAATCAATTCACCTATGCCCCACCCCTGGAACCATTCCAGGCCAGGTTATCTGGGGCTCTGAGCAACCTGATCTGGCTGAAGATGTCCCTGCTGACTGCAGAGACTTTGGACTAGGTGACCTTGAAAGGTTCCTTCCAACCCAAACCAGCCTGTGATTCTCTGATTCTGTCTACAAAGTCTTTTTTTTAATGTAACATAGATTCTACTGCCTTTACCTGTCTCAGGAGGCAGCCAAAGGATAAAAAAAAAAAAAAGGGGGTGTCTAATAGCAGGAAGGAAAACCACCAGCACTGCAAAGAGTAAAAGTAGCTGTTAGCAAACAGTCCCAAGATGCTCATTTCTGGTTATGCAACGTGGGGTCCTTATTAAAAATCTTCTCAGTGTCCATACTTTTGCCAGTTGCTGCATATATTTCTACTTAGACTAAAACTGGCACAGAAGTTCATGCTGCCCTGATAAAACTTTGTACTTGTTCCCAACCAGTGCAGATGGGTGGAGAAGTACAGACATCAGCCACCATGCCAAGGTGAGTTCTCGGCTGCAGACTAGCCCTGTTTTGGCTGGTGTCCCACCTGAAGGGATTTTTAAATCTTATTAAGCACCCAGTCCTCCAAACTCCTTAAAAGCCCAGAGAGCAGGTACTGAAAGATGAGGAGCTTAGAGCATTTGGGTTTCAAATGCATGCCCAGGTGGCCAAGAAGGCCAACAGCATCCTGGCTTGCACCAGCAACAGTGTGGCCAGCAGGATTAGGGGAGCGATTGTTCCCTGGACTGGGCTCTGGGGAGGCCACACCTTGAATCCTGTGTCAGTTTTGGGTCCCTCACTCCAAGAAGGACATTGATGTGCTGGGATGTATTCAGAGAAGGGCAACAAAATTGGTGAAGGGTCTAGAGCACAAGTCTTCCTTTGAAGGAGCAGCTGAGGGAACTGGGGTTATTTAGCCTGGGGAAAAGGAGGCTCAGGGGAGGCCTTCTCGTGCTCTACAACTACCTGAAAGGAGGGAGTTGGGATTCAGCTTCTCTTCTGGGTTGCCAGTGATAGGACAAGAACAGGTGGCCTCAAGTTGCATCAAGGGAGGATTAGGTTGGACATTAGGAATAATTTCTTCCCTCAAATGGTTATCAAGCCCTGAAAGAGACTGCCCAGGGGAGTGATGGAGTCACCATCCCTGGAGGGGTTTAAAAGCTGTGTAGATGTGGTGCTGAGGGACACACTTTAGCAGTGACCTGGCAGTCCTGGTTAATGGTTGGACTCAATGATCTAGAAGATTTCTTCCAACCAAAAATATTCTGTGAAAGTGAAGATGAATGAAACACTGCTAAACCCCAAAGCACCACCAGTCAGTCAGGGCACAAGGCATCCCAGAAGCCCAAGGCTGTTACCACTGGAATATGGTCTGGTGAGGAAGAATCCAGGCTTCACTTCTATCCCAGGAAGGCTGCAGTAAATTACAAATTAATGTTCTGAAGTTAATGAATTGAATTGATTTCAAGCTGAGTAAGGGAGTTAGGGCTGGTATTCAAACAGAGAGAGAGTGTTTAACATTAGCTATCGTGAGCAGGCAGAAGTTACAGTCACCAAACATCGGGACTTCTCACTCTCATAGCAAGCAGTGAGGCCACTTGAAGCCTTTCAGACTTCTGTTGCCTTCAGCAGAATGGGGAAAGGACTCATGGTTTTCAGACAGGATAACAAATAAATATAAGACTTGCAGTTTTAGGAGACAGAGATGACTATTTAAGTGCCCTGAGTGAAAGCTTATGGCATTGAAGAGGGTCAGGAAAATGAACCTCATTATGGCAGATCCTGCTCTTGAATACCAGTAGATCAAGTCCCATTCCTGAAGGAAATCCTTCTGATACTAACTTTAGCAGATATATTGCTTGCTGGTAGCATTCCACAGGTAGGAACATACTGAAGAAGCAAAGAGAACTACTTCAAATGTAGAAAAGGCAAAGAAAATCAAAAAATGCTAATGCAGGAGAAAAGTCCTGTGATAAGCAGGTGCTACACCATATTCTTCCACTGCCAGCATCTTAATAACTGAAAATGATTCTATGCTTTCCATCTTAGACACAAGAGACTGGATAATTACTTTGGTTTCTTAATACAGTGACCAAACTCATGCGCTTTTTTTCCTCAATACCACTGCAAGCTCTCTATCACTGTCTTTAAATGAAAGTGGAGTCTGACAGAATTTGTATGTACATTTCCAGGTAAAATTTGTATGTAACAAAAATCTGTATGCTTGTTATTCATTAACAGTAAACCCAAAACAATGAAGTGAAGCTGTACAAACCCATGCAGCTATATAGCATGTCAAAAATCAATACAGGGTAGTGAGTAAAGGCAACTCTCATTCTAAAATCAAGTTACTGTTCATGCATTAATTTGCTTCATGTTACATAAATTATGATTAAAAGTACATCAAAAATAGCTACAATATTAAGAATATAGATTATACATTTTAGTGCAGGAAAGTTCAGGTCTAAATGGTTTGCATCATTAGACTCCAGTGCTAATATGTTTCCTGTGAAAACTGAACCTGTCCAAGACAAATCTGTGGGATAATTGAGATAACAATGATTCTCTGCCCCACGCAGCACCCAAGAGATCCAAAGCTTTAATGTCTGCAAAGCATTTAAAGGTGTTAGAGAAAAAACAGACTTAGTAAGTGCAGACAGAGTATTTCTCTGGATTTCCGAGCACCATTTGACAGGTGTAAGACAGATTTTCAAACCCACACAGTAATACTGAAGGTATATAAAAACCTAAGGAATGCAAATTTATGCTACAAGATCTGCTTGCTCACTGTTTATGTCTTTACTAGCAAGGGTTGAGGCTGGGCTGGCCATTGGATGAGTGATGACAGAAGCCCTCTCTGAACCCTTCTGCCTTCCAAAAGGGAAGAGAAAGGGAATAAGAAGAGAGACTGATAGCTTGGGAAAAAACCCTAAAGACTATTTTAATGATATAATAACAATAACATAAAATATATACAAATATATTAAAAGAAAAAAAGCAATACTGAACCCAACCCCTGATGGCAATAACATCACTGTCACCACTGAGCCTATAGCAGCACTGGAGAAGTCCCAGACTAGATTCAGTTACACTTGGATCAGGATCAAAGGTAGAATGGACAGAGTCCTTCTTGGACACATGCCAGCAAAGAAGAGGCTTTACCCTTGTGATCCCTCAGCTTTACACAGAAGAGGATGTCCATGGGATGGGATCCTTTGCTGGTCAGGTTAAGGTCACCTCTCCTGTCCACTCCTCCCTGCAGATGCTACCTCTGACTTCCTGCACCTCTAATGCATCACAGAAGCTGTAGCAGTGCCCTTGGTCTGCAGAGGAGCAAGTGTAAGGCAGAGCCTTTCTGCCCCTCAAGCCCTGGCAGTAACTGTCTCCATGGAGTGTTGTCACTGCTAGCAGCAGACACTGTCTGGGAGAACATGCTGAGAGCTGCAGAAAGGGCAGCACTGAGAAGAGGCTGAGCTGCAAAGTCAAATCACTGACCAGAACCAGTTCTGTTCTAGCTCAGACCAGGACAGTGACCTCTGAACGTCTGTGCAAATGATGTTTCTCTGGGTGAACTTTTGGGACCATTTTTTTTTCCTCACTTCAGTCTTTAGCATTCAAATGCACCACTGTAACACAGAATCATTAAGGTTGAAAGAGACCTCCAAAGTCATCAAGTCCAACCATCAACCTATCACCCCCATGCCACTAAACCATGTCCCTAAGTACCACATCTCTATGCTTTCTAAATCCCTCCAGGGATGGTAAATCCACCACTGCCCTGGGCAGCCTGTGCCAATGCCTAAAATGTGCCTAATCTGTCACATCAATTAATTTCATTTCATTCTGGCTAAGCTTTACTTTTGTCTCTGAAGTTTAGGGTAGTTCTGTTGTTATTTCCTTCCTCAAGCTTCTCTTACTGCAGGGAAAGAAAGAGGAAAATCATTGATTTATTTAATTATTTCCATAAGTTTGCATTCTTCACTTTGTATTTTACCATTGTTTTTCCTGAGGAGGAGACTGAATATTTTGTTTTATAAATACTTTAAGATAATTGCATTCCCCTGGATACTTCCCAGGGGATTTCACATCTTTCCTAAAGGAAACATCAGTGGAGCCATAATTTGTCTTTCTTGTCAATAGATCTTTTTTCCCCCTCTCTAGATGCCTCATGATTTTTGTTTTGTTTCTCTTTCTTGACATCTTTGAGTTCTCTCAGCTACCTTGCAGATACAGAATCATCTCTTCTATGGCTACAGCAACTCCAGTAATGTAGATGAAGTTCACATAGAACTGGATCTTAGCTGGAGAAAGAAATAAACCTGCAGTTTCTTTAGGAAAATAGATGAAAGATTCTAACAGACCTTTCCTGGGGTTTAAGGCAACAAACTGAGTTTGCATTTGAACTTGCTTTTATAAGGCATGAATGACCAACAGTTCAATTGTCCAAAAAAACCCCAAAATAGTCATAGTGAAGAGCCTGTCCTCCTGTCATTATTTCCTAGAGAATTTCTTGAGGGTCTTGTTTTACTTCTTCCTCCTACTGTCAACCTTACACTAACATCCTCCAGTGCATCTTTCCCTTTAGTACCTCTGCTCCTGTAAGGCAGAGAGAGCTCTTTGCAGTATCTGTTTCCATGGATTCCTTCATTATGGAACTCATACCAGCTGGACCATTAAGTAACTTCTAAGTGGCAAGAAAGAGGCACTCTATCCAGCCACAGTAAATACAAAACATTTAATGCAGATCTCCAATCGATCCTTTTTGTCCAAAATTCAGTTTTATTTATTTCCCTTCCCCAGGGGGCTTAGCAAATAAAATATGACATTTGTGCCAGGGTGGATTTATAGCACCAGGAGGGAGATGAAATCATAGAGCTGAGCATTCTGGATTAGCTATTATTTAGAAAGTCTTTCTACTTGTCAGCTGTTTGCTGGGAGGCTGAGGATGTGGTGCTTCCCCTCCCTCTCAATTTGACAGAAGTTGCCTCAAGTTCACCCATCACCACAACTGAGCACAAATTCCAGGACTAAAGAGACTCATTTCCTATTTCCTGGCACACTCACTCTCTGCCTTCCTCCTCAAGAAAGCTAAGTTAATATTCCAAAGGCAGAGAACCAGACAACGGCTTCATAAGCATAGAAATTGTCAAAGGGAAAAAAAACCCAAACCACAACCCCACCAAGCCTACTGCCTTCTGGGATTTTCATCTTGGGTGTCCTTCTGACTTTGTTGCTACTGAGAATAAAGCAAGTTGGGGGGCAGGGGGACTTCACAATCTCAGTTTGACTGTCTCAGATCCTTTCTTAAGTAAAGCCCTTTCATGTTACCAAGCTGCTTTCTTGGCAATACCTGCTCTAAAGTTCAAGTCAGGAAAAAGGGATGTCACCTTTCTAACCATTTTAGACCTGTTGTCCTTTCAGCCTTTCAAACAACAAGACACCTTCCCCACCACCTTCTCTCTCTTAGCTTCCTCCAAACCCCACAAAAGCTCAAAGAATTTGCCTCCTGATGCTCTCCAGCTTTTGCCCAGGAGCAGACCTACGCACTGTCCTGGATGTTATTCTTTTCTTTTGGCAAGCTCAGATCCTTTTTGCTTTCTACTACTCATTCTACACATATTTAAGCATCTAAAAACTACAGCTAAAATTGAATTTACATATGACCCAATCAAAGGAAGGGAAATAACTTCAAATTGTTTTTAGAATAATGAGAGAGGGAAAGTGTGTGGCCCACTTGATAATTTTCCATCTGTCAATGTGCAACAAGATGACATTTTGAGTTAAAAATAAAGAAAGATGTGTTCATATGTTTTCATTACTCTTCTGAGGAGGTTATTAACATTTCCAATAAACATTTGTGCCAGCTGAATCTTGACAATATCTTATCCAAGAGCATCCACAGATAGTAGTTACAGGAGAATATTCTACAAACCACTCAACAAAACACAGAATCACAGAATATTAGGAGCTAGAAGGGACCTCTGGAGATCATCTAGTCCAACCCCCCTGCCACAGCAGGCTGCACAGGATGGGATCCAGGGACGGTGGTGATGGGGTGGAACATCTCCAGAGATGAAGACTCCACCACCTCTCTGGGCAGCCTAGGCCAGTGCTCTACCACCCTCAAAAGAAAGAAGTTCCTCTTTATGCTTAGATGGAAGTTTCTGTGGTCCAGTTTGTGCCTGTCACTGGGTACCACTGGAAAAAAAACTGGCCCTGTCCTCCTGACACCCAGCTATCAAGCATTGATAAGATCCCCCCATCCTTCTCCTCCTCCTCTTCCTCTTCTGTTACCAGCCCCAGCTCTCTCAGCTTTTCATCCTCAGAGAGATGTTCAAGCTCCCTAATCATATTTGTAGCTCTAGTGTTTCCTCAGAGTTGAGCTCTACTCCCAGACTAGTAATTTTAATCATCAGAGATGCTTCACATCCTTGGTAGGGTTATAATCAAGGGAAGAAGCGAACTGAAGAGCTAGACATGTGCACCTAAACATCCACCCTGCTAAATCTGGGTGGAAGGAGCCATTTGGAGAAGGAAGGAGGGTTAATGGATGGCCTTGGAAGAGCCCTGGAAATACAGAACCACATCATCTGGCAGCCTTTTTACAACACCTAAATAGGTTATGCTCATCCAAGTAATATTTTGAGGTTGTTTTCCCTCTCAGTCTAAATGCATTTTTCTGTATTTTTAGTCAAGCTTTCTGTCTCCTCATGCTGAAAAATTGCTGATGTTTTCACTCTGCAGAAATTGAGGACATTTCTGCTCTCTATGCCATATGAATCAGCAAATCTTCCTCAAAAAAAAAAAAACTAAACCCAAAAAACAAACAAAACACAAACCACCCAAAATCAACACTGAGAACAAAGCAGGAATAACTATTGAACCTGCAATGTCTTCTTTTTCTTCTCTTGCTGCTTCTTACTTGGAAAATGAAGGGAGAGATTAGCCCAAGAATCATATCCACAGCTCAATGGAGACTTTGTTTTTCCTTTCTGCAGTTTTTCTCTCAATTTCCCTCAATTGTTTGCATGTTTGGATTTTGTCCTATTACCATTTATGAGATGAATGATCTTTATACAGAGGATCAGTACAGAAAACCAAATCTTGGTTTTGGGAGGAAAAAAAAAAACCCACATAAATTTCAGATCCAAAGTTTTTCTGTTAGAAAAGACCAGGAGTTTATTTTGAGCATGTTTCTTTGCATGCCTTCAGCATGCTTTTTTTTCAGCTCATTTTTCTTCACAGCACATATTTTGGTACTCTGCCCAGTTTGGTTTAGCATGACATACATCAAAAAGGTTCCTTTTCCTTTTCTTTTTTAATAGAACTGCATAGAATGAAAGTAGCTTCTTTGCCTTTTACTAAAGCCACTTCTTGCTCCATTGGGTTGCTTTATCAAGCCAAGTTAAGATGGGGACACACAGTTGGACAGGGCCTGTTGTGATAGGACAAGGGGTGATGGCTTTAAACTGAAAGAGGAGAGATTTAGGAAGATTTGAGATCTAAGGAAGAAATGTTTTACAGTGAGGGTGGTGAGACCCTGGCCCAGGTTGCACAGAAAGGTGGGAGATGTCCCATGCCTGCAATCATTTCAGGTCAGGTTGTCTGGGGCTCTGAGCAACCTGCTCTAGTTGCAGATGTCCCTGCTGACTGCAGGGGAGTTGGACTAGATGACCCAAAACTGAACCCTGGATTGGAGGTGCAGCCTTATCAGTGCTAAATGCAGGAGAATGTTCACTTCCTTAGTCCTGCTGCCACAGTGCTGATCCAAGACAGGAGGCTGTTGGCCTTCTTGGCCACAATGCTGGCTCACATTCGGTTGCCCGCTGAACACTGCCCTCAAGATCACAAAGATCTTGCACTTTAAATACCATAAATACTATCAATCCAGCCAAGGCTGGCTCTAACTGCTGCTCTGCAGGTGTGCAAAACACTACTAGGATGAGAAATGAAACACAAGTCCCTTTTATTACTGGAGGTGGACTAATGGCTAGCACTACACCAACTGTTTCCAGTCCAAGCCTCCAAGCACCAAAGTCAATTGATTTCTTTGTCTCTGACACCAGGAGAGAAGGCTGAAGCTGTGGTCCTAGCTGCACCACCAAGCATTTGCCATCTCCACATCAACTTTACCCCACAGCAGAGATTCAAATCACCACAGCTCCTCAAGAGGATTAAACTGTGTGCAGTGTCTAAATGAAAGGCAGGTAGAAATTGCACTAGCCACAGGCATGAAGCTTCTTCAGGAACATGAAGGTGTCTATCCTACCAGAAGTCATACCAGCAGTAGATTATATTATAAGGACTACTGCATATGAATGTATACTGTATATTAATATGATATTATACAGACTACTGTTGGTTTGATATAGGTTGGCAGGGAGATTCTGCAGACTGATTTATCTTCCTGCTTGTCCAAATACTTGGAGGCTTTATAATAACCAGAGAAGCCTTTTTTGTTGTTGTTTCCATTTTGGTTTTGGTTTACTATATCTCTGATTTATCCATCCAGCATTTTAGTCTATGTGCAGGAAACCACTGACAACTCAGCCTCCCTCTGAGCTCTGGTATTCCACTAAATAATAAGACATTTAAAGCTAATTTGTAAACTCATCTCTTGCAAGTAACTTGTGTAAAGAATTCCCAGTTCAGCTCATTTATTCTGCAGCATTTTACTAGCTGACTTTCCAGTAAGAATGACACAGTTTGTCCACAAATGGCAAGTGCCCCAGTTTATACTTTAGCTGCCAACCCTCTTTAATATTCAAAGTCTAAAGTCTGCACAGTTATCAAAGGCAGACACTTGTTTCTGTTCACTCAGGCAAAGAAGTAGTCCAGTGAAAAGTACAGCCTCTTTCCCCTGGGTCTTTCAAAATGCTTCTAAATAAATATATATTATTTAATAAATAAATAAAAAGGAAAAAAAAGTAAACAGCTTTTCTATTTCTTTCCTATCAGACAGTGTTAGATTAAGAAGTTGCTTCACATTTTTGATATGACCCAAACCATCTAAACACATCCTCCAACATTCATTTCTCTCTGTGAAAAATAAATATCTGCTCCTGATCAAATATCTGACATTCTGACTAGCGGAAGAAGAAATAGGTGAAGATGCACAAGAATAAACAAAATCAATTTGTCATTCTCCCCATACAGCAGTAAGACTGAAACTGGTGAGGTTTATTCAAAGAATATGATGCCCAAGCTCACAAAAAGCTCATATCCTGAGCAAAAGAAGGAAAGAAAGCCTACTAATCTGAATTTTGCTGAACTCCTTCTGTGATTCCTTAAGTACAGCATAAGAAGGAATGATTATCATTGACCTCAGTGTTTCAGCATGTATCTACCCAGAGAATTGTGCAGCAGCTCTCTTGAAACTTGTCTCCCTGCACCAGGAATTCCTCAGTTGGTTCCCTCTGCCTGTAGTTGGGTATTCCCAACCCACCATTGGTTTGGATTGGATGGAAATGTAAATATGGGAACTGCCAGCAAACCTTCACTTTTGTTTGGGAGATAATGGAGGTAAACCAGTGCATTTTTATTTATTTGCTTAATAATTCATGAGGTATTTAGTATGAAAGAATAACCAAAAGTTCTTTCAAGACTCCACTGAGACATTCAATTAGCTACAAACTAAATTCCACCCTGAACACAACCTAAAATGTTCAACTGTTGTGTTTTTACTGGAGTACTGAAACAAACCTACCTATGCTATTCTCTGGAAATTAAAAGGGTTCAGGGCTCCAAGCACCTCCAAGATCCTGATACCTTAATTTAAATGTTAATTACAAATGATGAAGCATAATTAAAGTCCATTAATAACTGATTACAAAAATAAAACATGCAAGAGCCTTTTGTGGTCTTGCATTTGCTGTCTAGGCACTTCCATGATGTGTTATGTTCCTTTCTAGAACTAGATAAATACCTGTGCTGGTTTTACTGGCATTTTAGTGCCTAAAGATTGAAGAAAACCTAAGACTTAATAATTATCAGGTTCCAATAGCTGCACTCAACCCTTTTCCCCCCTCTACTCACATTTTCCTGCAAGGAAGCCTCTAGGATTGAGACAAGGCTTTACATGTGTCCCTGCCAGGCAGGGGGGTTGGAACTGGATGATCTTTGAGGTCCCTTCCAACTCTGACAATCCTATGATCCTGTGTGGACAAACACTCTTCAATTTCAGTAACCTGTTCCAGTGCCTCACAACCTTTTGAGTCAAGTATTTCTTCCTAGCATCTCAGCTAAATCTCCTCCCTTTTAGCTTAAAACCATCACCCCTTGACCCATCACTACCTGCCTGTGTAAAAAGTCTCACCCTTTAAGTACCAAAAGGCTGCACTAAGGTCTCCCAGAGCCTTCTCTTCTCCAGGCTGAACCACCTCAACTTTCTGAGCCTGTCTTCACAGGGGAGGTGCTCCAGCCTTCAGATCATCTTTGTGGTCCTCCCTTTGGATCCACTCTAGGAAGTCCATGTCTTTCTTGGGCTGAGGGCCCCAGAACTGGACACAGCACTCAAGAGCAGAGTAGAAACTGTAGAGTCACCTCCACCTATGTTTCATTGCTTTCGCTGCTTGAAGTCATCGATTCTCATCTCTAAACTTCCAAGGTGCTCTGAGGTAGAGCAGGAGGTCTGCAGCTCTCCAAGTTACAGAAATGCATAGCATTCCTCAGCTCATTAGATAAGAAAAAGAGTCCAATTCTGTATTTTACAAGATCCATGGACTCTTGAAAAGAGAAACCCAAGTTTCAATGTAATTACTTGCTCTTGTAGATTAATTGCTTGGCAATTTGTACCTCTTATCCAAGGTTTCTTTTGGATACACTCATATGTAAATAACACATGCAAAGCCTGTCATCTTCCACAATATTTTCTACCTCAGATTTCCTTACAACTCCTAGTTACAGCTGCCTATTGAGAGCTGGAAGTTCAAACACTTTCAGAGAGCAGAATATGGATTTCTTGGCCTACGCATGAGGATTCCACCCCCGCAGCTTCTGCTGTCTTCCCCCAAAGAGAGAAAGTCATCTCCATACAAAAGTTTCTTAATGCAATTAGAAACTGACTTGCAAGGCAGAATTAAATCCTGTGAGAGACAAGCACCTAGGAAACAAGATTCCTGTTGGTCTTTCTTTCTCTTAGGGACTCCTGTTCTTGAGATTCTTATGCTTAGATGTCTACCACAACACATGTGGTTTCATTATTCTAAGTGTGAATTGAAAAGTAGGCGATACTCTACTAAATGTGGTGAAATACCCTCCTGGATCTCATTTTTGAGGTGTTAGAGAGCATTGTCTTCAGAAACATCCTCTATTTCTTCTTGTTCGAACAGCAACTCACAAAGAAAGTCTGAATATAGATGCATTGACTAGACATGATTTGGACCAGGCTCTGGTAGAACACCAATAATGAACTAGAGCTGCTCTCAAAGGTGCTATCTTCTAATTTTAAAGGATATGACATGAAGCATCTCATGCAACAGATAACCAGTAATACAAAAAAGTCCCTTCACAACTCTTTTGCTGTGGTGCCAGCACATACAGTCCTTATTTTCCAGACAACCACCTATCTCAAAGAGAAATTCATGCCTGTGTAGGCAGGCAGCATAAGGCCTATGAACTACTGATTATAACTCACACCCCTGCAATTAAAATTTAATTGGAATGGAAAGAGTGCATTGGTTTTTCTGCTGGTTCCAAGAGTGACACAGGCTAAGCTTAGTAAATGTACAAAAAGATTGTTCAGTCTGATTTCTTTGGTCCACTGATTCCTCTGCAAGACTACATATTAAAGTAGGCTTGTGTTTGATGTTCTTCATTGGAACCTATTCCTTACTCTTGGCAAGGCCACTATGGGCAGGTACCTGAGGACACTTTATGCATGCTTCTATCCCTGTGAGTGAATTGAAATAGTGCTTGTTAGAAAGAAATGGTGATGAATTTCAATAACCAAAAACCTGAGGGGAGAGAAAAAAGAACCATAAACTTTGGCTCTTCTTGACAGCTGACCTTTCAGGATTAAAAAAGGATCATCATAACAATGCAAAACAAGTCTTGAGCTGGTCAAGACATTATTCATGCCATCAGCCAAGGCCCTGCTCAGAATATCAGTGTTTAAGGCTCTTTGCTAGGGTTCTCTAAAGCCAAACCTTATTTACATACACTTCTGGGAGAATTAATTCAGTGCCTACTGGACAATAACTGGTCAGATTATCTCAACTGGGTTGAAAAGGAGAAGATTAATAGTTTTTGATAGAATACTTTGTAACAGGGAACTGGAGGGGGTTTAACCTGGAGAAAATGAGGCTCAGGAGAGACTTTCTCACTCTCTACAACTCTCTGAAAGGAGGTTATAGCAAGGTGGAGAATCAGTCTCTTTCCCCAAGAAGCAGCAATAGGATAAGAGGAAATGGCCTCAAGATGTGCCAGGGGAAGTTTAGATTGGATATCAGGAGCAATTTCTGCCATGAAAGGGTTGTCAAGCCCCAGCCCAGGCTGCCCAGGGCAGTGGTGGAGTCACCATCCCTGGAGGGATTGAAAAAATGTGGAGACACGGTGCTAAGGGACATGATTTAGTGGTGACCTGAGAGAGCTGGGGTAACAGTTGGACTTGATGATCCTGAAGATCTCTTCCAAACAAACCAATTCTATGATTTTATGATCTCTGACTATGTGGATATCTATATGTACCAAACAAAACCCCCAAAAGATGCTTCATAAAATACCAGAATTGAGACTATTAGTCCCTCCTGTATATGGCCAAGTCTGGCTTATGGTTTCAGCTTCAGTAGATTTTCTTCTAGCCCTTTCTTCCTTTCAGTAAAACTGTCAATATTTTGAGTTCAACCAGTAATAGTTGAACCACTAATGGAACCAGGATGACAGTTTTAGAACGAGGACTCTTTAGTAATCACATTTCCTAGGAATGAAATAGTTTTTCAAGCAATGTAATGAAGCCACAATGCACTACATAACTTGGAATTTTTCCAGCACAGGTCTTTAACAGCTAACCTCATTGGATACACTGAAATTGGGTTGAAATACATTATTTTAAAGTCCTGTGTTCTATCTCTGCCAGCTTCGCTGCAGTGCTTAAGTGCTCTCATAGAAAATTAATTCTCAAAGACACAATTGTACTGTGCAAGAACATTTCATTTGCCATAGCAGGACAGACATTTTTCTCACTGGGTTGAGACACAAAAGACAAGACATGAGAACCTTGAAGGTAGTGGAAAAGAGATGGGATTTTCAGGTTTTGATACTTCAAATCAAGCAGCCACATTTCCAAGCCTTTTTCAACTTGGTATGCAAACAACACACCTTTCCAACTTGATAAATAAAAAGCCACTGATGTGTTTTCAATATACAACCCTTTGTGGTGTTCAAACTCTACTAATGAAAATTTCCACATAATGAAAATTTCAATCTTGCTGTCAACAAATCAATGAAATTAACACCAGTTTTATATAGGTATGCATCAAATATTCAAATTAAATGAGAAACCAACCTGAAGAAACCATAGCTGTAATTAGCACCACTGCTGTGTGATTTCTTTTCTTTATGAGGATTTTCCCCTTGTTTGCAAATTTCTTTCTTTGCAATTGCCTTACAGAAACACATTCCTTCACTCCACTGGCTGAGGAAAATATTTGTTTCCCTTCTCTCCTATCTTTGTTGAGACTAAAAATACTATCAAAACCAAAAGAGCAGATGATACTTTTAAAGATGCCCCAAGAAGGCAGAGAACTGCTACATTAGTCCAAAGAGTCAGTCCTGCTTCTGCTCTCACTCATTAGAATTAAAGACTCCTCCTCTGAAGAGTCATTCATTAGGGAATGACTTAACGAAAAACAAGATACAGTTGACTTTTAGATCTGTTGTAGAGAAACCATATAATGATTTTTCCATCCAGTCTCCTCAAACATACAAATGGAATTCAATTTAATTTTATGACTGGCTATATGTCAAGTCAATCCAAGTGTTTTAGTAAAAAAATGTGGGTTTTAATGTTTATAGCAGAAATTGACTGAACATGAAATAATATCATGATATCATATAACATGAAAAACCCAAACTTGCTGATTTTCTGTATCTTGTCCAAATCTGATTACATTACAAACAATATGCATATGTGCAAGACTGAGAGGATTTTAAGATAGAAAGTAATGACATATATTTCCTGATCTCCAAGAAACTGAAAACTGTATGGGATTCTAAAACAGTGGACCTTAAGCTAGGACAGAACTCCCAAAGAAAATGTACAGACTATCATGCAATTATTAGTTACTCTTCATCAAAATTTAACCTCTGAATAAAACACTATGCTCCTGAAAAAATACTTTTTCTTCTTTTTCCCTGAAAAAAAAAAATAATCTGAATTCCAACATTCAATTCAGGCATATAACAATGAAAAAGATTGTTTCACTTTGTGCAGCATTACTGTTTAAAAAAAACCCACCTAAGTAATAAAGAATTTGCTATAAACTGTTTCTGGAAATGAAACCTTCAATGAACGCATTCAACAATTAAAGCTTATCACTAAGCATAACTCATGTACTGTTAGATTGCTTCAGTTTAAAGCTATATTAAAGACATTTTTAGGACACTGTGAAACAGCTTGTTGATAGCTGAAAAGTGATTGAGAACCTTAGCTATGCAGCCATGAGAGTTAAGTCCTAATGCTAGGTACTGAGCTTTGTTCTGCTGTACAACTTGAGAACTGGAGGATCAGGTAGGCGAGAACATCCTTCTCCCTTTCCCCTTGCCATACAAAGAGTGCTGTTGCCTAAAGTACCAGTAGCAGCTTCACATGGTGATTCACTGTCAATTTTCAAACCATTTGACAGTAATTCATGTCTCTAACACAGTTTCATTTCTGGCTTGAAAAATACATGAGCAGACAATGAGTTATTTCACTTTCATGACTGGTGAGAAGCAGCTTTTGAAAACACCTTTGCTATTTCCACGGCTAGAAGGAGGAATCCTTGCAGGCAAAATACATTCCTTTTTAAATAAAAGCCAACCTCCCCTCCCCCCCCAAAAAAAAAAAACAACCCACACATTCTCTCCTTGTTTATTAACAAGCAAACTGTTAATTGTTTTTGCTCAAACAAGTGTTTATATTATACTGGAAATCCAAAGAGTTTTATTCCCAAGTAGTACCAAGATGCTGGAAAAAGGTAAATCGAGAGACCTAAATGAATGATGCCTGACAAAACTACAGGGTTTTTTGTTGTTATTGTATTTTCTGAATCTCTAAGTTCTCACTAATAGCCAACAGGTTTGAAGAATTCTGTTCCTACAACCTACAGCAGAATACTCTTAAGACCAAAGATTGTTTCAACCTTTAGACAAGTGACAACTCATAAAACCTGTCCCCAGCTCTTTGACTCATTGTGGTTCTTCAGGATAGTGGCAATTCTGCTCACATCTTCTAAGAACACCTTTAAAGTTTGTTTCTGTCCCAAAATTCCTCATTGACAGCTGAGAACAGACCAGCAGCATAATACAGCCAAGCCCCCGAGAACTGCAATGCTTCTTGGAGCCCAAACTCCTCACCATGGGTACATGTTTCCAGGTGCTTGTGGGCAAGGTTCTGAGAACCTACAATGGTAAGGTGCTGAGAACCTCTAAGAGTGAGCTGATTTCCATTATTGTTTTTGAAGTACTCATTGCCTAAAGCACTCATGGGGTTTTTCCTTTTGTCCCCCCTTCCCCCCCCAATTAAAAAATATTATTAACTGTATGTGGAATGAATTAATAACTGCCTTGGTTATTAATGAACATCTCTAGAAGCTTTATTCCTCTCATTTTCTACCTTTTTAAAAATTAAAATTAAAAATGCTGAATGGAAAATTAATTAAAACATTGAATTCCAGTATAATTATTTTAACAAGTCAGTGCAGATTTAATTCTTTCAAGGCTCTGAGATCAACTGTGTTTAAACAACTGTTTCTTCAAGCTTACTCTTCACAGAAGCTATACTATGCTCTCAGTAGCTATACTGTATTATATATAGCATTTGATATAGTATACTATATTACAAGCAACGATGTGTTCATTGGATTTAGCCTTTCTTCACATGACAATGTATTAAATGAGTGATACACCTTGAATAAGATTGGTTACAACTACAGAATAAAAAGGGCATAAATAGGCCATGCAGAAGTCATTTCTAGAAAACAAAACAAAACAAAACAAAACACCAACAAAGAAAACCCCAACCACCACCAAAAAACCCTACAAACCAATGAGTCTAAATTTAGTTATTTTTCCAGCTGAGAACTCCTAGCTAGCATTTATTAGCACATCACAGGATAAGGAATACTGTTTTCCTGCTTGTTTTGCTTGAAACCTTGACCTTATTTTCTGCCTCATAATGGAACAGGGTTGCATAAACATCTATGACCCTTTGGTTCAGTTTGGTCCAATTAATTTTACATAGCACTAAACCTTTAGCTTTTAGGTTTCAGTCATCTAGCTCAATTTAACAACTAACACTCTTCAGCAGACTTGATATGATTCCGATATGAACAGGTATCTACTGCCTCCATGTTTGTCTCGTTGAGTCTGCCTGTCCCAGTGTTTCAGGCCTTTACTGACACTCATTAGCCAAAATGCCTAATGGTGCCCGGTATGGACTTGGTCTGAAACAAGTCAAATTAATGATCACTTTGATTTACTGCTGTGACTGAGAACAGATTTGGGATTGCCTGTGATAAGTTGAGGAACTGCAAGGAATTTGAGCTCAAGCTAATAATTATACTCGTAGAGAAGCAACTGACAAGGTTGGGAAAGCAAAAAGCTGTAAAACAACACTAACACATAACAAAGAGTAACGCTAGCATGCTAACATAAGATGTTAGGCCACATACTGATAAGCCCAATTCCTACCTAGAAAGTGCCCCTTCCTGGTGGTCAGAGAACAAGGAGTGTCCTGTCAGTCATCCTCTGTCACAGCTAAACCCTAAGGTCTTCACTCTGTCTCTCCCCCCAAAGGCAATGTTCCTCCCATGGGGTTTTCTATCCTCACTCCAACTGTCCCTGCTTCTAGGTGAGGTTTAGCATGATTTACTCAGAGGTGTCTAGTATGGCCTCAGTTCTGCTCATCAGCACACTGAGGGCTGTCAACGTTACTATGAAAATCACTGTGAATTAGGCCAAGGTCTCCATTGAGTCCCCAGAGCCTTCAGCATCTGTTCTGAAGCTGGGGGGTTTCTGCTTTCGGCCTTGCCTCAGCAGTTTTAGCCCAACCAGGGCCCTCTGATCCCCACAGGACTCCCTCCTGCAGCCACCAGCTAGGTCGCAGCATTACAGATCCCATTCACAGAGAGAACATCAGCATTTCTCAGTGGCAAACATCCCAACCTTTCTCAGACAGCACAGGGAATCAGCCTGCACTGTTTTCACACAGAAATCTAGGCCTTAA
The DNA here is from genome assembly GCA_013399015.1 of Galbula dea. Lineage (NCBI taxonomy): Eukaryota > Metazoa > Chordata > Aves > Piciformes > Galbulidae > Galbula > Galbula dea. The sequence continues at coordinate 511,628 of VWZX01003670.1, read as the reverse complement.
CCCCTCAATGTTGGCAATATTAACGCAGCAAGTTGCACAATTAAGTGATTGTCCTCGTTCCGGTTAGAACAAAATTAATTCTGTTCAGTGATATTACTTTTCAGTTAAAGCTCCTCTAAGAAAACTGCACTTTCTGAAACTAATGGCATGTTTTCACAGACACTGCCCGCTTCTAGCAGTGACAAGACCTAATGTTTAGATTTACTGCCAGGTATTGGTATGCAAAACAAGGTCAATTGTTAAATCTTATGTGTCTCATTGGGGGTACAAGGTAAAAGCTGCACCTTCAGGGAGGAGCAGACAGGACAGGTGGCCCTGAGCTGACCAGCTAAGGATTCACAGAATTATCTGGGTTGGAAGAGACCTCCAAGATCATCAAGTCCAACCTTTAATCCTACACTATCATGATTACTAGATCACGGCACTCTGGAGCTAATGATGCCAGGCTCAAACAGTCTGCGCAGCCAGAGACCTGTATGACTGCATCCTTCTTGGAGGGTTCTGTTTGTGTCGACACATTCCTANTATTTTAACAAGTCAGTGCAGATTTAATTCTTTCAAGGCTCTGAGATCAACTGTGTTTAAACAACTGTTTCTTCAAGCTTACTCTTCACAGAAGCTATACTATGCTCTCAGTAGCTATACTGTATTATATATAGCATTTGATATAGTATACTATATTACAAGCAACGATGTGTTCATTGGATTTAGCCTTTCTTCACATGACAATGTATTAAATGAGTGATACACCTTGAATAAGATTGGTTACAACTACAGAATAAAAAGGGCATAAATAGGCCATGCAGAAGTCATTTCTAGAAAACAAAACAAAACAAAACAAAACACCAACAAAGAAAACCCCAACCACCACCAAAAAACCCTACAAACCAATGAGTCTAAATTTAGTTATTTTTCCAGCTGAGAACTCCTAGCTAGCATTTATTAGCACATCACAGGATAAGGAATACTGTTTTCCTGCTTGTTTTGCTTGAAACCTTGACCTTATTTTCTGCCTCATAATGGAACAGGGTTGCATAAACATCTATGACCCTTTGGTTCAGTTTGGTCCAATTAATTTTACATAGCACTAAACCTTTAGCTTTTAGGTTTCAGTCATCTAGCTCAATTTAACAACTAACACTCTTCAGCAGACTTGATATGATTCCGATATGAACAGGTATCTACTGCCTCCATGTTTGTCTCGTTGAGTCTGCCTGTCCCAGTGTTTCAGGCCTTTACTGACACTCATTAGCCAAAATGCCTAATGGTGCCCGGTATGGACTTGGTCTGAAACAAGTCAAATTAATGATCACTTTGATTTACTGCTGTGACTGAGAACAGATTTGGGATTGCCTGTGATAAGTTGAGGAACTGCAAGGAATTTGAGCTCAAGCTAATAATTATACTCGTAGAGAAGCAACTGACAAGGTTGGGAAAGCAAAAAGCTGTAAAACAACACTAACACATAACAAAGAGTAACGCTAGCATGCTAACATAAGATGTTAGGCCACATACTGATAAGCCCAATTCCTACCTAGAAAGTGCCCCTTCCTGGTGGTCAGAGAACAAGGAGTGTCCTGTCAGTCATCCTCTGTCACAGCTAAACCCTAAGGTCTTCACTCTGTCTCTCCCCCCAAAGGCAATGTTCCTCCCATGGGGTTTTCTATCCTCACTCCAACTGTCCCTGCTTCTAGGTGAGGTTTAGCATGATTTACTCAGAGGTGTCTAGTATGGCCTCAGTTCTGCTCATCAGCACACTGAGGGCTGTCAACGTTACTATGAAAATCACTGTGAATTAGGCCAAGGTCTCCATTGAGTCCCCAGAGCCTTCAGCATCTGTTCTGAAGCTGGGGGGTTTCTGCTTTCGGCCTTGCCTCAGCAGTTTTAGCCCAACCAGGGCCCTCTGATTCCCACAGGACTCCCTCCTGCAGCCACCAGCTAGGTTGCAGCATTACAGATGCCATTCACAGAGAGAACATCAGCATTTCTCAGTGGCAAACATCCCAACCTTTCTCAGACAGCACAGGGAATCAGCCTGCACTGTTTTCACACAGAAATCTAGGCCTTAACCCCTCAATGTTGGCAATATTAACGCAGCAAGTTGCACAATTAAGTGATTGTCCTCGTTCCGGTTAGAACAAAATTAATTCTGTTCAGTGATATTACTTTTCAGTTAAAGCTCCTCTAAGAAAACTGCACTTTCTGAAACTAATGGCATGTTTTCACAGACACTGCCCGCTTCTAGCAGTGACAAGACCTAATGTTTAGATTTACTGCCAGGTATTGGTATGCAAAACAAGGTCAATTGTTAAATCTTATGTGTCTCATTGGGGGTACAAGGTAAAAGCTGCACCTTCAGGGAGGAGCAGACAGGACAGGTGGCCCTGAGTTGACCAGCTAAGGATTCACAGAATGGTCTGGGTTGGAAGAGACCTCCAAGATCATCAAGTCCAACCTTTAATCCTACACTATCATGATTACTAGATCACGGCACTCTGGAGCTAATGATGCCAGGCTCAAACAGTCTGCGCAGCCAGAGACCTGTATGACTGCATACTTCTTGGAGGGTTCTGTTTGTGTCGACACATTCCTAGTGCTAACAGCAGTGACNGTCCTCGTTCCGGTTAGAACAAAATTAATTCTGTTCAGTGATATTACTTTTCAGTTAAAGCTCCTCTAAGAAAACTGCACTTTCTGAAACTAATGGCATGTTTTCACAGACACTGCCCGCTTCTAGCAGTGACAAGACCTAATGTTTAGATTTACTGCCAGGTATTGGTATGCAAAACAAGGTCAATTGTTAAATCTTATGTGTCTCATTGGGGGTANCCTGAGAGACTAAGGAGGTGGCTGTTCCTGGCCTGTTCTCTCTGCCTGTGCAAACTGCCATGCCACACCCCTATTTGCCCACTCCTGTTCCCCACACTCCCTAGAGATGTTTAAATACAGCCCTCTCAAGTACCTGCCAATAGCCTGTCCTGACCCTCAGTCACCTCAGCCAGTTCTGAGGAGCAGCCAGACCCACCCCTCGCTCACCTGAAGAGGTTCCCGAGGAGAAGCCAAGCCCAAGCAGCAACAGCTGAGAAGCTCCTCTGGAGACCCTTATATAGCCTCCTGTAGCACCTGCTAACGAGTCAGACTCACCCCTTGCTCACCTGAAGAGGTTCTCGAGGAGAAGCCAAGTCCAAGCAGCAACAAGTTGCATTCCATGTACACCATATTCAATAGAAAACTGGGAGTCAGTTCCCCGTCTCTCTTCTTCCTTCTTTGTCTCCTGCACTTCATTGGCTGCCATCTGAAAACTCTGTCTTTTCTGCCCTTAAACCTGATCCATAAGGCCTTCTGCTGCAGTATCAGCAGGGATGTAGTTAACATCAAGGGGGTTTGGGTTTAGTATCGGGTTTTGTGCATATTTGTATATATTTCATTTATCATTATTACAATCATTAAAGTAGTTTTAGTTTTCTTTTCCAAACCACAAGCCTCTTTCTCTCCCTTATTCCCTTTTCCTTCCTAGGGAGGGGGTAGGGAGGGGTGATTGGTAGTGGGGGAAGAGGGGTTACTAGGGAGTGTCTGTCATTGGGTTGGTGGTCAGCCCAGCCTCAATACCATGTGTGATGCATCACCTTCTTCACATATTCTGCCCTTTATGCCTACTCCATATGACCTCAAATATGCCTACCCTTTTTTTTGTTTTTTAAAACATTTTAAGAACTCTTGCCTCTGCTACTATACATTAGCCCCCAGATGACCACAGTTCATTACAAACATTAAATACATCACCAGTGCCTGCCTGAAGTATGAAAACTTGATCTATTATGACTCATCAAGAATAAAACCAAAAAGGTCTATTGTGGTGGAAGACAAAAGCTCTCTCTTTTGCAAGGACAGAAAAGATCAGTCTGTAGATCACTGAAGCATGCAGAGCATTTTATGATTCAAAAGATTAAAAAGCCTACAGAAAATGGAAGATCATTATCATAATTTATGTCCACCCACAAGAAGGGCTAGAAGGAGGATCTGAGGAACTACAGGCCTGTCAGTCTGACCTTGGTGCTCAAGAAGATCATCTTGAGTGCCACCGCTTGGCACGTACAGGACAACCAGGTGATTAGGCACAGGCTTATGGAAGGGAGGTCCTGCTCAACTGATCTGATTTCCTTCCAGAAGATAATCTACTTAGTGAATGAGGGAAAAGCTGTGGAGGCTGTAGCCAGCTGGGGGTCTGCCTCTTTTCCCAAGTAAAGAGTGATAGGACTACAGGAAATGGCCTCAGTTTATACCAGGAGAGGTTTAGGTGGTCTATTAGGAAAAATTTCTTCCCCAAAAGGGTTTTCAAGCACTGGGACAGGCTGCCCAGGGAAGTAGTGGAGTAATTTATCCCTAGAAGTACTTAAAAGAGGTGTAGATGTAGCACTTCAGAAGGTGGTTTAGTGGTGGATTTAGTAGAGCTGGGTTAACAGTTGGACTTGATCATCTTAGGAGTCTTTCCCAACCTCAATGATTCTATGGTTTGGTCTTTCAACCAGAGAAGCCATCCAGTGACTGTGGAGGACTTCAAGATGCAGAAAATAACAGTTTCATTTACACAGACACAGAAGCACCTTGAAAAGACCATTTCTTACTACAGCTTTCAGTAGATTTAGACTGTAACAGTGAAAACCTGAATCAAATGACAGCAAACAACAATGTTGAGTTGCAAACCCTGTCCCACAACCCTAGAAGGGCAAAATATTTCTCTTTCCATTCAGAAGACATTCACCGTCCATGTTGTAGTCCACTTGTAATTAATAAACAGAGAAGACAGTATCTAAAGGTCTTCATCTGAGTCTTTCTGTAATGTTTATATTTCTCCCAGTTTTGGCAGAACTGCTATTTGTTACATTGGAGTTTATTCCAAATAAATGCAAACCAAATGATTTCCTAACACCAGACAAAACATTTTAGGCAACTAATTTGAACACAGAACCAGAGAAGAAAACGATGCTGTTTCATATTCCAAGGGAAGTCAAGGGGTGGGGTGGGAAATCTAAACATCTTAATGCTTTCAGTAGATTTAACTAAATTTTGCAGCATTTCAAGCTTTTTCTCTGTGGTTGAGCAGCATCTCTGGTAAAGATAAAATTCTGCAAATATACCTGTTTCTTAAAAAAGATATTTATCTAACCACTCAGGGTAAATATCTCTGACATGCTAAGCTCTCTCAGCTCCCTTCCATGAAAATGAAGGCTACTGAGCACCTCAGAGAATCCAGCCTCAAGCTAGCACAATTGATCAACCATTTCTGCTTAGAGTTGAATGCAGTTCTTTAGATAAAATAAAAAGAAAGAAAAGCTTTAAGAAAACATCAAGCTGATGTTCTATTGCATGTCTATGAAGTTTTTCAGGTATCCAAAGATATCTCAACCTCACCTGCTCTTATTTGAAAAGACTACAGTTAAGTAATGGGGATGCATTAAGAGGAGTGTGACTAGCAGCTTGAGGAAAGTTGTCCTCCCCATCTGCTCTGCCCTAGTGAGGATACATCTCAAGTCCCGGGTCCGGTTCTGGGCTTCCCAGATCAAGAGAGACAAGGAACTACTGGAGAGAGCCCAGCAGAGGCTACAAAGATGCAGAGGGGACTGGAGCATCTCCATGAGGAGGAAAGGCTAAGAACCCTGGGGATGCTTAGCCTGGAGAAGAGCAGACCCGGAGGGGATCTGCTCAGTGCTGAGCAAGAGCTAAAGGTCAGGGGGCAAGAGGATGGGGCCAGACTCTTGTCAGTGGTGCCCAGTGACAGGACAAGGAGCAAGGGGATCAAAGTGGAACCCAGGAGGTTCTGTCTGAAGACGAGGGAAAAATTCTTTCCTGTGAGGGTGGCAGAGCCCTGGCCCAGGCTGCCCATAGTGGTTGTTGTGGAATGTCCTTCTCTGGAGACATTCCAACCCCACCTGGGAGTGATCCTGGGCAACCTGCTGTAAGTGACAGTACTTTAGCTTGGGGGTTGGACTAGATGATCCCCAGAGGTCCCTTCCAACCATGATAGATTTTTTGATTAATTCATGATATCACATATAGCTTTTCCAAAACACATTTATGTTTAGGAAAACAGGAATTACCTGGGGAAAAATGGGAAAGCCTAGCATCACACATAAGCCTTTTGATGTTCACTAACATGTTCATGTTCCAGTGTCATTATAAAAAAATTACAATAAACAAACAACAAAACCAAGTGAAGGATAGAATTATGCAGAAAGGAAGTCTTGGCAGCAATTCCTATAATCAATAGCCCAAATCTAGAGAGAGCAGAGAGGAACATTTAAACTGAGCTCAGAGTAGTGTCTGAGTTATTGATTTGACTCCACCACTGCAGCACATTTCCAGCACTGCTAGTCTCTGTGAGTCTTATGGGTATAATTATTCTGTCCTTCAAGAGCTATCCTGGTTAAGGCAAAAATGACAAAACTGAATACATTTTGTTATATTTTTTTGGTAGCATATTGCCCTTTAATACTGCGTAGGAAGGAGGGGTGTTTTTTTCTGTCATTTGTTACATACTTAAGAAAGAAAGAATGATTGAAAGTGGGTAGCTCTTGACAATTTTCAGGTAGGCTTATTCTTTCAGAAGCTGTGCATCCAATATTCTTACATAAACTTGGGATGCTTTCCGTTGTCAGGGCATCCCCAAAAATAAAGGCAACAATGACTTCACTTTCTCCTGTCACTTTTCCTTCTTGTAAGAGAGGCTGATAATTATATTTACTAGCTAACAAACCTACCACACAAAATGCATGGGAGGATGAACTTGTTGACAAGCTACATTCTGCAAGCTTAGTAAAGATCAAACATCTCTTTAAATGTGCCATGCATGTGGATTGCTATGAAATTGTATACATGTCAGAATTCCTTAGTTATATTTTAGAAATAAAGAATTACTTAAAGTTGAAAGTCTCAGTTTTGGCTAAACACAAAAATAAAGATTTATATTTCAGAGCTGCTGAACATCTGGGAAAATCAGAAGAGTCAAAGCAAGTCTGCTGCTATACCTTCACAGAAAGCACTTGAGAGGCCAGGACATCAGCTTGTTACAGTACTGGTGGAAAAGAGTCTGCTGGCAATTACTACCTCGGGTAGGCTACTCAGCCAAAGAGTGGGAAAATGGAGTTAATTCTATCTTTAGACTGAACAATATCCAGCTCATATATTTTAGGTTGTTTGCAGATGCTGTAACCAAGGAAGTTTATGCAAGATGCTCCTCTCCTGCTTTACTTCATACACTTTCCTACAAAGGTTTTAAGACTGATCAGGCTAGTGACAGAAAATGCAAGACAACTTACGACTAGATTGTCTCTTAAAGACCTTCACCTAAGTTCTAACTAGTATTTAAAAATGTTGCAGTGTTACTTAGTGTTTCCAAGGGAGCATTAGAGATCCTTGAGCTACACAGTGAACACGAGAGGTGATGGCCCACACTCACATAGAAACATGAAGCATATATATAACACAACATCATCAGTTTTAGGTATTGAAAGTTCTCAGGTTTTTAATGGTTTATCCCTTCTTGTACCCCCTGGTGCTGCTTATGGGATTCTTTGCACTCTTTGATGTGCTGAATGCTATGTTTGTAAATATTAAAGGACACAATGCACTTCAGATCAAGGCAAAAACCTGAACATGTCCTTTTTGGAGCCTGGGCTAGGTTCTAAAACAACTGAATTCTTTGTCTCCACGTGAAACTATCTTTAAAAGCCTCATCTGGAATTTTATTCAGCTTGTGTGAAAGAAATTGAAAAGGATTTTCAAAGCAGTGTAGTGGAAGTGCAACATCGACTCTCCTTAAACAAAAAGGGAATATCTTCATCAAAGTAGATTAGAGAAACAGAAGTCACTATGCAAGGTTAACTCTTACAGACCAGATTTCAGTCTTTTTCTGTGTACATGCCAAGACGACTCTGCACGAACATATTCATAAACACATACATGTACATACATTACAACACTTAAAGATTATAGGAAGAAGAATACTGTTAATCAAGAAGCTAAATGAGAGACTTTGAATTGCATCTAATGACTATTCCACCCACATATAAAAGCATTCCAGTTCCCAGATTGTAATGTTTCTTACCAGCGTGCCATGATTTTATATTCTGATCTATGATAAAACCCAGCTCAATCTGGGCAATGTTTTCAATGCATTTTGGCTGCACATTTGTAACTATACATCTATGTTACTGTAATAGTAGCACTAAGTACATCCCCTGTGAAATAGCTGACTCTGCCAGTGATATAGCTGCACAGGGATATAACTGGCTCTGGCAGTGAAGATCATTTATGGCACACATCCCTGCTATGCTAGGCCCCAGTAATGATGACATTTGACTACTATTTACTATTTTCTACCAATAAAACTCATTCCTCTCTCTTAGGAAATACTTATATTTTAAATGTCCTCTTTTGTTCAGACAATCTCCCAAGCAATGTTCTCATATTACCTTTCTATTATATCCACACTGTCCAACCTCCATTCCACCTTAGTTTGCTCAAGAATAATTCATCGATATTTCAGGCAGGTTTTATTGAGAGACACCTATCTATTGGTGGATGGAAGCAACTTTGTGGTTTTGAACACTTCCAGGGATGGTGACTCCACCACTGCTCTGGGCAGCCTAGGTCAATGCCTGAGAACCCTCTTGGGGAAGAAATTCATCCCAGTTATCCAACCTGAACCTCCCCTGATGCAACTCGAGGCCATTTCCTCTGGTCCTATCACTTGTTCCTTTGGAGAAGAAACCAAGCCCCATCTGTCTCCAACCTCCTTTCAGGGAGTTGTAGAGAGCCAGAAGGCCTCCCTTGAACCTCCTCCAGGCTAACCCATCTGAGTTCCTTCATCTGCTCCTCACAAGACTTGTGCTCTAGACCCTTCATCAACTTCCTTGCCCTTCTTTGGCCATGCTCACTTGCATCTCCAGTTGTGCTCTACCTCATAAGGACTTACAAAATGATTCTACTAGCAGCTGAAAGCAGTTTTAGTTTAATGATTCCAGAGACCGAGGTTTCTCCTGTATGGTCTCTACTACCATAAATCACAGGAATCAAATCCCCTTTCTCATTTACTCCACTAGATTAGAAAGTTAGTAAATTGGAGTAGCCTGAAATGAGAATTTGGCCTGGCTTTTTAAAGATGACTGAAAAGGGGGAAAATTTCAATTAGTTTAGACTCTAATGTAAGATTTATGAATATATAGATAGCTTCAGAGAACATCTATACAGATAGATCTATGCATAGATACTAATCTTACACAGCTCATAATTCTGAAATATTTCAGCAGTTTCAACTATGGTTGGATGTGTAAGGGCTCAGATAAATAAGGATTTCATGTCTGAATGCAGCATGAAAGACAAACTTATTTGCAGGCACATCCTTTCAAAATTAATAGAAACCTCCTATTCCAAAAGATTTATTGGTATTATGTAAAGGCTGAAACCTAGGGTTTTTCACATGCATACTGACAGTATTCCCTTTACAAGCAGCCATATATCATGAAACTCTTTTATTACAAAATGTTTCAAAGTTTAGTATGGATATAAAACTTTGATCAGAAATTACATACCACTCTAAATGAATTAAGGTTTTGATTTATTGTCCTGTGAAGCCACTGCACTCTTTACACCCACCACATACTTCTGATGGCTACTTGAGTATAAAAGAGTGAAGGAAACTCTCTTCCTAAATTGGTTTAAATTTGCTAAAATTAAATAGAAAGCAGCTAATGGAGATGATTGTGAAGGCAAATGCAATTAACATGTTCTATCAAACTTCAGCTCTTTGAGTAGTTAAAGAAATTGGATCAACAGATTTTATCTAAACCCTGTAACAATGTAGATGAGACAAAAAAGAACCATGTAGGCAACAGCAAGGAAATTAGAGTTCAGAACAGGAAAATTAAGCAGTGAGATTTCTCAGATATTTTCCAAGACCACAAAAAGAAGGGAAATTGATGCTAATTTTCATGTTGCTCCATGTATGTGTACATTTTAGGTCTGTTTCTCAGGATGTGTGACCTCCATCCTGCCTTTGGAGCCAGTGTGAATACAGGAACATTCACTCATTGACCCAGTTAGAGCCTATATGAGCATCACCAATGACATTTTCAAGGGTTAGAGCCTTTATGAGGATCAGTGACAGTTTCAAGAGGTCTGAAGAAGGGGTATTCAGTATTAGTCTCCTGAAAAAGCACATTTATCCAGTAACACACTTAAGCACACAATAATATTTAAGTACAGCAACTAGACTGCACTGCAGCTAATATAATGATGTATATGACATAACTAAAATAGATGCTTCAATTCACTGCTGGATCATAAAATTCAGCTGAAAAAAAAGGATCAATTTCCACATCTGGTGGACTCAAAGATCCCAGAGGCCTTTTCTAACCATAACAATTCTGTGATTCTATCTTACACAGACCCTGTGGCATTGCTCTTTCAGGCACTCCACTGTGACTAAAAGTGTTATGTACTGTCATGAAAAACGTGTTTTCTGTAGGTCTGCCCTCAGTACAAGTACTGCATTTGCAATATATATGCAATATACTTATTGCAATTTGAGAGAGAAAGATCACATTCTTATGACCCTCAGAAAGGAGAAAAAACCCAAAAGATGTAGAAGTTTAGTCAGGATCACCTCCAGTTACAGAAATTATCCTTTTCAACACTGTTGGAACCATGTTTTAAATCATCCCGTCATCCCTCTGGTATGAACACAGGTTTAGCTACCCAGGGTGCCTTTTTTATTAATGCTTTCAAATTTCCCTTTGATTTGAGAGGCAACACAAATATTTCCTCATTATGCACTCTTCTTTCTATTCCTTAGATGTTGGGAAGTTTACTCCTGCCTTAAGTATCTTTGAAGAGAGATTCTCTTCAACATCAGAAATGAAGCAGCCTCGAAGCACTAATCAGGTTTGACAAACAAAAGAGATTTCCTTTTTTACTACCCATTTGATAAAACATTTTCTGCAACTTTTAAGTGTTTCACCTTTGTTGGTCCTATTGGGTGAACCAAATTCCCCTGGCTCAAAATAACACCACGTTTTCTTGGCTCACCACTTCTCCTGTGTCATCTGTGGTTAGTACTACCACCGAAACACAAAGCTGAACGTGGCTGTCAGCAGCTCAGGAAAACGTGCTCCTGCCTCTGGAGCAGACTGAAAGTGCTGGTGTGATTGCTTAAGATGCTTCTTAATGGGTGCATAAAGAAGGTGGTAACCAGCAGGTCAAGGGAGGTTCTCCTCCCTCTCTACTTTGCCCTAGTCTGGCCATATCTGGGCTACTGGGTCCAGTTCTGGGCTCCTCAGTTCAAGAGAGACAAGGAACTACTTTCAAACTTCATAAAGTGTGATCTGCTGTGCCTCTTCCAAGCCATGGGCATTACATAGTACACAGACCAAGGAGCAATGACTTTGTGTCCTCTCTAGAAATACAGCAAGTTGTTTTGTGGTATATTTTTTCCAAACCTATACCTTGTTATTTACTGTGTGCTACATTAATTAAAACCTTGTGAGGCAAAATACAGGACCTTCTGGAACAGCAACATTGAGCTCACTGTCTTCAAGCCAACCCATAATCTTCCAAAACAAGGCAGCTAACTTCTTCCTCCACAGCAGGTTAGTATGTTTAGCAATCACAATTTTTTCCTATCACAGCTAGTTCTAGTACACCCTTATGTTACCTCCCCTATGTTACCCTCCTTTAACTTTTCAGTTACAATGTCCAGAAGCAAATATCTAGTTTCTGCTCAGGTGGATTCTAACAGAACTTCCTCCCAAATACAAAATAGATGTAGTTATTGAATATTTTAGTTTTCTGTATGTTATTACTGACATTGTTCTATTTCCATTAAGTTCTAGATTATTCCAGTATTACACTCTGATAGTACTACTGTGAAAAATCTACTCTTAACCAGTTTCTCCAAGATGATGTTGAGGGTTTTATTTTTCCCCTTTATTTTCTATAACCTAGTTCTATTATATTCAATGCCACCATTTCCCTTTTTTTTTTCCTCTTGGTTTGTCATGAATTTTCTGCTCTTAAACAATATATATTTTTAAAATATATACTGTTGTCAACTTTTTCCTCTTATATAGTAAAATGGTCTGAAAATGATTCCCAAAACTCATTTACATTTTCATTACACAGGCATGTGAATCACACCCTCAAGCTTCATTCATGTCAAATTCATCAAATATGTACTCATACATAAGTAACTTCTCAGGCTTTGGCTTACAGTCACCCCAAGAATTCCACTGAGGAATTAGGGTTCCAGTTCATGCTGAAATGTTAAACCAAATCTTTCATCTTTCACTCCTGCATTTTGTTTCAGTGTCTTCTCTCTAAAACCACAGCTGGTTAAGAAGGCAGCCCTGGGCAGTAATATTGTGCCACTCCTTTTTGCTACTCTTTCAAGATTGTTTTGCTGTTTTCTCATGTGGTAATGGACTTCTCACTAGGCTTCCCCAGAACTCTGAGCCCAGGACTTCCCCTTTCTCCCTGTTGTCCTGAAGCCATGTGTCATTTCAAGACTGCCGGTTACATTCATTTACTTTATTTGCTATGCTGCCTGCACAAGTCAATACTAAAAGTGTAAAAAGCTTCAGAAACTGTTGCTAAGAGGATGTAAGCAGCCTCTTAAAACTGTATTTCCTGCAGTCCATTTTTGTCCTTTAGTCCAAAAGGACACTTCCTCGCTTTCAGGTTTGTTTTGGAGCCTAAAGCTTAACCTTTTCACACTGTAGCTTATCCATTCCTTTTTCACAGGCCAAGCCAGTCTATCAGCAGCCTATTTTTACCTTTCTGGATTGCTCCAACCACGAAGACAGTTGGCTTAGCAGCTGCACTCTATCCTGTAAAGTTTGTGAAATCAGAATGACAGTTTTCAACCAGAGGAGAAAAGAATTCAGTGAACCAATGAAATCATGCTAGGCACAGGTCTTCACTTGATAAACTGTTGACTGTAAAAATAAGTGGCCATGAGGATACTTTTTTATGTACCTTGCTAGGCTATCTTATGAACTTCATCTTAAAGCCTCAAATAATGACCCAGGGTGCCCTTTTCTTTTTAACTCTCCATTTACCTATGGTATAACAATCAGGCCAAATACAATTTGGCCATACATATTCAATTCAGGGATGGTGGAACCTCTACTGATTGCCTACTTGCTCAACACTGAATTCTATCACCTCCTTTAGCAAAGTAATGTTACAAGGGATTGGTTCCTGCTCAAGGCATGGAGAATAGTCCTGATGGAACATCACCATTTCAAATGGCAGCTGCAAATCTCTTTGGTGATAAGAGTTCTAACATTCTATCCTCTCTGGCAGCAGTGACCTGTAAAAGGGATGTCTTGACTTCATGACCTGCTGGGGAAAGTCAGGTCTAGATTAAGCCACTGACATTTACTTTTCTTTTAACAGAATTTCCCAAGCAATGTCTGCTCTAAATAAAAAAATATTGCCTCTAACTTTACTAAATTATGGAAACAGCTTGTGGAGGACAAAAAAAAAAGGCTTCCAAAGTTGTAAAGAAAAAAACCTTACTGAAGAAGAATTAAAACATCAACAACATGTACGTTAGAGCCCAATGTTGCAGTAATGCTGATCAGAATAGAAATGATTGCCAGGAGCACAGAACACTGCTAGCCATCATCAGAGATGATATGTACATGTCTCATGATAACTGCAAAAAACACCATGATTTGCAACAACTCATAACAAATGAATCCTAAACCAACAAACAGAAATCACTGTTGGTCTTACTGCTGAGCACAGCACCGGTGGTCAAACTTGAACAAGCCAGGCCTTGATCCACAGAGTCATTAAAATTTCAAGTCCAGAAAGATCCTTCCAAATTTGGGTTAAACATGCTCATTGTTTAACTAGTGTCATCTCTGGCTACATCTTTTTTATGTGAAAGGACATGATTTTGTGAGCTTAATTTGATTTCTGTAGATAAAAAAGATAATGGAGATAAAGTTTACTTTTTCACAGCAGGTCTGTCACTTGGAAAGGATGAAAGGTGGAATAGAGGAAGCTTTTCCAATCAGGAAATGGCAGTCAGCTTATGTGACAGGTTGTCAGATGACAGGATCCCACAATTCTTCATGCTATTAGTTTTTATCAAATTAGTAGGAAATTTCTACTGTCCCATTCTTAATGGAATTGTCCCTATTCTGCCCAGGTAGGGGAATTTTAAAGCACTCTTCAAGAAGAAATCAGAGAAGCTTACTATAAGAACCCATCATAAATATCTTCATTAGCTCCACTAAACACAACCAACCATCAAATTCCCAATCCTTCAAGACAGGCTGGATTGTAATAACTGAAATTCACATCGAATCAATGCAAACATCATTGGGCCACATGTTCTTTTTTGCCTGTTCCAGCTGACTGGACTGTTGAGTTAGTGTACAGAGAAACAAGATACTTCGGTTTGCTTTCAAGGATGACCATGGATTACCAAGGGGCAGTCATTACAACAATTTCCATGGAGAAAAAAAAATACATTTGACATTAATCTTGGGGAAAAAGTCATCAAATTAATTTAGTCAGAGGCACTAACTACATGTAGTTTTCAAAACCACTAGGACTAGTTCTTGGCCTATTTAAAAATCAGCCACATAAGAATGAAGATAAGAACAGAAAATGTATGCGTGAATGATGGAATACAGATGAAGACCCTGTATGTGGTAAAGAGGGAATGCAGGATGGAAGAGTAATCCTATCTTACAGGAGGGCCAAATATAAACCATCTGGGTGAAGAAATCCTTCCTAATGTCCAATCTGAACCTCCCCTTGTGCAACTTGAAGCCATTTCCTCTTGTCCTATCACTTGTTACTTGCCCACTTGTTTAGCTTGATCCTGTGAAGTTCTGTTATTATTTCCTTGTTGGCCTTGCTGATAAATTTACCATAGCCCCTCACTTAAGAGCATCACTACTAATAGTATCTTTAGCATCCTTATATTAACCCTTAAGGGAGCCTGATGGGCCATAAGGAAACAGAAACTACTCCTATTTAACATGAAAATGAGAGACATGAACAATCACTAAAAATAATTATTTTTTAAATGGTACCTTTTTCTTCCAATAAACATAATAGTCAAGATCATACTGTGGATAATCCAAGGTTTGAAGACAATTTTCCATTGAATAGGAAGATAAGAATGAAATATTGCATATGGCCAGAGAGTAAAAATGTCTGTGGAAACGAATTATCCACCAATAATCCAATTACTTGTTGCTTGCAGAACTTCAGTCTGATAATTATCTCCATTTATTCTCAGTCACTTCTCCATTGCCAAGATTCATTAAAGGTCCATTCAGGTCTCAAACTGTTTAACATTTTTGTGTCCAAAGAAGCACAACATCATCAGGCCATCAGACCTCAAAAGTAGGGTTATGTCCTTGGATATATTCAGACACCTTGCATTGTAGTCAAATAAGCTAGAACACAGAAACTGAGCCACTGGGTTTTTTCCACTGTTCTATCACTACTTGAAAAGATTCTTTATGTGTTTTTGTAATTTCTAATACCAGCTGGAGATCAGCAGCAGTTTGATGCCTGTCTACCTAAATACCTGAATAAAGCAAACCTAACATTCACATAAAAATCAGTCTTTTCTGCAATACTGTCAAATAAAATGCTGGAGACTTATAAAAATCTATCCCAGGGACACATTCACATTGCACTGACAGCCACAAAGATGCCTTCTGAGGACTTTCTCATTACCTTCAGTTAGGAAGCATAACTCAGGCTTTTCACTCGCACTGCGCTTCAACAGATAAGATAATGGGTCCTATCCCAGTGTGTATGGAAAACCAGTGACACCCCAAGGGTGTCCTTATGCCTTAATGACACAGGGATCTTACAGCTTTTGTTGCATAACAGGCAGCTGCAAGCTCTTCATGTGAGCTATGCAGAATAACCTCACCAAGTTTAGTTGGCTCAGCTGAAAAATTAAATTATTGTGAAAGAAATACTTCCTTAATATTAAGGAACTCCTAACACTAAGATGGAAAAAAGCTTTATATTGGTATGAGAACAACCTTCTAAACTGAGCTGCTAGAGAAGGATGTAGCTTCCAATAGCTGATCAAATCAAATCTATTTCAAGATCTATTATTCAACCTTCTTGGAAGCCTGTAATTAGGGAGCCATTAGTTGGGTCATCGCTTTTGTATGCAAAATCTGATGCTAACTAGTTGGTCTCTCTTACATTTTCTCCACCTCCCCCCTCCCCCCAGTCATGCTAGGGAACACAAAAGACAGTGTAAGTGAAATAAAAGGCTCACTAAAGTTTCAGCTCATTATTTTCAGTGCCAAGAGACAAAAGCCACGGAGGGTGTCATTTCCAAACGGACTCGTGTAGATCTTTTTAGGAAGAAGGGCAAGCATTCACAGGGTGGCAGTGTCAGCCAATAAAACATGAGAAGAAAAACCTATTTATTCTCTTCCAATTCCACCAGAAACCCAAATTCTGTGAACCATCCGCTTCAATGTGCACGACTATGAGCTGCAGAGCACAGATCTGCTATGAAAGTGACTCTGCAGGTTAAAGGGTTGCAATTAGCTCTGAAGTGAGCGTAAAAAAAAGGAGGGCAAAGCAAGGCGTGTAAGGAGAGTTACAGTAGACAAAGGGCTGATGTGAATTTGTTGAAGCTCTCTAACCTCAAGGAATACCAGTCTGAACTTTCTCCATTTGTGTTGTTGTCTTGGACAAATCCAAGTGAGGAAGCCTGACATCCTCATCCCAAGTTACTGGGCTGAAGCTGCCCAATACAGCTGGCAGCCCAAATGAAACAAAAAGAAAGCAAAGTGAAAAATCCAAATGAAGAATGATGAGTTCCTCAATTTTGTTAAAAATATCTCAATCCAGCATTTAATATTCTGTGCTGGATCCCTGCCAGACCATGTTATCCTTGCCAATTTAGTATTAAAAGCACAGCTCCAAAGGCATGCACACATCTACTAGTAAACATTACTAAAGATTAAAGGACTCTGCTATTCTCATCATAACTTGCAAGCCTATGGGGAAAGGAAATGGAATATTTGTTGGGCATTTCATGAACTGTTAAGACCTGTAACAGTGAAAAATCACTCAGATGTGTATTCTCAACCTAGGGTAGATCAGCAACCTTTGCCTGTGCTCTGTTTCAAAGGTCCATGGTCCTTCAAGTTCCATTTCTGAGTATGCAGAGGAAGGCTCCAGGCTAAAGGAACTCACATCTAGGTCTAGAAAGGTCGCACCTGTAAGGAAGTTCTCTCCCCTGATCATGCCTGAGAAGTAACACAATTGTTTTGGTTGGAAGAGACACTTAAGATTGTCAAGTCTAAAAGTTAAGCAGCACTTCCAGGTCACCAATAAACCATGTCCCTCAGCACCACATCTCCACATCTTTTAAATACCTCCAGGGATGGTGGCTTTACCACCTCCCTGGCTGGGCAGCCTGTTCTAGGGCTAGGTTAGCTTTGAATCTGATGGTGTAGGTTGGAATTAGCTCTGATGTTGTGTTAGCTTTGATTTTGATAGTGCAGGAATTCACTCAAATACACCCATTTTGCAGCCAGGATAGTAACTCTGTAAAAACAGCATAAAGTCTATAGGAGTAACAGGGGGAAAGGAACACCTTTCTTTGAGATGTTCATTAATGTGAGTCTAATCTTGGAGAGCAGCAGATATGTATTCATTTTAGATTTATAAAAGGCACATCCTGGACACTGTGACATAATTAATGGTAAAACAAACTTGGCACAAAGACCACCCCAAGCCTTGTCCTCTCACTGCCTTCCCTCTGGCACGGGAAGAAGACGGAAGCGATACGCTAGAGTTACACCATGTATTGAATGGGCAAATGAACACACTCAGGCTTCCTCAGACTGGCGAGAAAAGCTCATTCCAGTGTTAACAACTCTAAAAGTAAGATTCTTACCAATTTCCACATACTTTCTCAGGATTAATTCAGATTTATTCTGTCACTAGGAAAGAAGCAAATAAATTATGCTCCACTGAAACTAGTCTGGCATATGCAAAAGACAAGCAAGAGCTAGAACATACCTTGTTTTGCACTTGCAGATCAAGGCTACATGTCCTCAAACCTTGCAGTCCATGGAACATCTTCCTGCATTATCTATATCCCTGCATTAGCTGACTCTAGAGATGCTTATAAACATGATATATGAGCTTATAAGGTGGCTGCCTTTAACCCTGTGCAGTTTAGGGCCAGTGGAAGTGTTGTATAAAGCAGACTTAGCAAGAATTTGGCAGTCACCCACATGGGAATAATTATTTTAAAACAATGGTCAGAGGTGCAAAACAGCACACAGTTAGTAGAGCATATTCTCCAACTTAGGGACTTCTCTGTCCCTGGAACCTTCAAGCCCTAAGACT
This sequence comes from Galbula dea, assembly GCA_013399015.1. NCBI lineage: Eukaryota > Metazoa > Chordata > Aves > Piciformes > Galbulidae > Galbula > Galbula dea. The sequence continues at coordinate 493,205 of VWZX01003670.1, read as the reverse complement.
GCTGAACTGCAATGCTTCCATAAAAGCAAACTACAGTATTTTCCTACAAATACAACACATGCAGGTTATTTCAGTGTAACTACATATGTCGGCAAAGCCAGAGCACCAGCTGCCAGCACTCAGAGCTGACACGGTTAGTCTTTGTTCAGTTAATTGCAGTCTAATTACAGTAGAAGTTATAGGATTACTTCTTTCACTGATCATTTGGATCTGTGGAGCATATCTTACTTTCAAAAGCAAAATTCTCTCTTCTGTATGAATTTGGAGCTTCAGATTGCAGAGATGATCCCTGGGACTAATTTTTTTTCCCATTATATTAATGGCAGAAGTGTTTTGGGTTTTTTTTGTATTCTTAAGGTTATCAATTAATTTCAGGTAAAAATATTATAAGTGGAAGTGCAAATTACACCTTAGGCTACCTTTGAAATCCTTAGGTTCTGCAATGAGAGAGATTTTCTCATGTCTGAGTGTGGGATCTACGTAGCTCCATGCACAGCAATCAAAGGGAGAGCCCCTAAACACTTGTCTGGAGAGTTCACAAATGGCATCATACCCAACAGGCTCTTGAAATTGGGTAGAGATTAGGAAGTTTTGGCTCAACAGATTCAAATGTGGGTTTGTGTTAACAGTAGGCAACTCAACCCAACACAGCCCATTTCCCTGTTGTACTGAGAAGCAGCAGAAGCTTCTTGAGAGGCTCTACTAATGAAGCAAGATAAGAGCAAGTGCCATTTCTGGATCAAAACCATCACCTCACAAAACCCAATTGTATCCATCTCCAGACTCTGTATGGTGAATCTTATCATACAAGTTGATGACATGGAACCATTAAACTGAGAGACCACTTCTTCTTAGGTTCATTGGGCTTCAAGTAATTACTTTGCAGCTTCAGATTTCTGTCTTCTATGGATTTGAAAATAGTGCCAATTACGAGACTTAGTGTGGGAAGTTAAATAAATGGAGAAAGACTGTGTCAGCAGTCAGAGGGCATTTTCTAAAAGAACTATGAAAATCAGTGTTTGACAGAAAGGTTGCTACTTGCACCTGGTTTTGCACCAGAAATTTGGTTTTACAAAGAAATGCTCCCTAGGCATGGTGGAAGCTTGTGCTTTGCTCTGCACACTTGTCCTGAACTTCTCTCTAACATGGCACTGCACCACACAGCAAGTTTTTCTCTCTTCAATTCATAATACAGAAGTCCATTTATAGCACAGAATAATGAGTATTTTATTTCCAGTTAAGATTACTCATCTGTTCACACCCACCAAGATTCCTACTGTGCTTTTAATTTATCATTGCTTACTTTAATGCAACCAGTTTAATCACAGGAGCACCAGGAATCAGATCATTNAAAGAAAGAATGAAAGAACATTTTAGACTGGGCTTTTCTTTATACAACATTATTTACCATCTCCCTTTCTATTTCAAAACAGCTTGAAGTGATGAGGTTGACATACCAGTTAGACAACCCTGACACCAGAAAAAAATACATTAACTTACCATCCAGAACTGTACAATATTACAAAGAGAAATAGCTGTTTTGGTGTAGAAATAATCACAGAATGGTTGGGTTGGAAAGGACCTCAAAGATCATCTGGTTCCAACCCCCCTGCCACAGACAAGGATGCCACCCACAAGACCAGGTTGCCCAGGGCCACATCCAACCTGGCCTTGAACACAGCCAGGGATGGGACAGCCACAACCTCTGTGGGCAACTTGTGCCAGTGTTTCGCCAGCCTCTGAGGGAAGAGTTTTCCTCTAACGTCCAATCTAAACCTCCCCTCCTTCAGTTTGAAACCATAATCAACAACAAAAGAAAACCCATATAAAGGCAGTGCCTCTTAAAATCTCAACTCAGGACTAAAGTCTGTCAAAAATTCCTTAGAATTCTTACTGGACTAAAATATGGACTGTTTTATTTCATGCTTTTGCACATTTCAAAACCACCAGAGAAACTCTTCCCCATGCCTGTGCATTTCTGCACAAGAGAGCCCTAGATCCAGGAAATATGGGAGATGAGGACTGAGGTGTTGTGGCAAAGCTGGCTCAGGAGCATAGGAAAGGTACCTTCAAAAGTGCTCCAAGCACAGATCAAAATGCTGTGTTGAACCAGTAGAGAATTGGAGATAAGAACTTACTACTGTCTGTGATATACAGGAGAGGGGAAGGAGCGAGAGTCCTGACACTGCAAATGCAGGAAGGGTTAGGACTGCAGTGAATCACAGGAACAGCTGAAAGATCCAGCCTCACCATTTTCTGCTACCAAGGCATTTCCAGGACTGAAATGTCACAGCTGAAATACACCATTGTAGAAATACACTCTCTTTAGGGTTAACACTTTGCTGCTTGTGCAATTAGCTCCTCATCTTTCACTCAAGGGAGCAAGCTGGTCAGAGTTATTTTGCAGAATGCTGTGTTCAGTTTTGGGGCCCTCACTCCAAGAAGGACATTGGGGAAGCTGGTGAAGGGTCTAGAGCATAAGGGTTATGAAGAGAGAATGAGGGAACTGGGGTGGAGGTGTTTAACCTGGAAAAGAGAAGGCTCAGGGGAAACCTTTCCATTCTCTACAACTCCCTGAAATTTCAGGATGTGCTTCAAGTCAACAACAAAATCCAGTGTTGGAAGAAGAGTGGAATCCAATGAAAGCTAAGGTATGCCACAACACTTACAAATGGCTAGCTTTAAACACTTTCAGAAGCCAGAGCTAAAGCAATGTGCACAATACTGAAGCTCATGTCAGGAAATAAGGAATAAGTGCACATAAAATCATAGAACATTCTGAGCTGGAAAGGACCCACAGGGATTATCTAGTCCAGCTCCTAACCCTGCACAGAACACCTGAAGATTTACACCATGTGCCTGAGAGCCAAGTCCAAGCACTTCTTGAACTCCATCAGGCTTGGTGCTGTGACCACCTCCTTGGGTGATCAGAAGTAGTTTTTATCACAGGGAACTGCACTGTCCTTTTCTTGCAAGCTTTGTGGCACCAGCTGCTTTCTACACATCACCTTGTTGCTGTACTGGGAACAAGATTATTCCTATCAAGCCCATTCAGCCTTCCTTACTTATGGGAATGAGTGACATATATATATGTAGATATATATAATTCAAGACAATTCCACATTCTATAGTAAACTGATTCTTCTAAACTGGTTCTGCTTGAAGTTGAAGCACACTGGGAAGCAAAAGAGAGATGTGGGAATCAGTTCAACATTGAATAGGGCTATGGATAAAGAGAGCTTTGGTTCTGCAGAATTGTCACTCTGGCCTTTTCACACCACATTAAATTAATTAAATAACAACACCAAAGCATTTCTCTGCCTGAATTACTCCATTTTGTCCCAGAAAGTGGTAGAATATAATTATGCTCACATATGTAAGAGGCTACTGTAAAAAGCAAATTCTATTAATCAGTTAATCAGGCCACACTTCACTAGAACTTTTAATGCTGTGCATCTAGGGGTGCTTCACCAAAAGGTGAATTAGAAACTCTATTAATTATGAATTATTTTAACAAATGACTTGTAAACCTGAAATCAAAGGTGTTATACATTTGCCAACAGCAAATTAAAATGGGTATGGGAACCCTAAAGCTAGGATGAGCTGAAGCTGGAAAAAAAAATAAATCACAAATTGATGAGACTAAAAATTAGTCTAATCAGAACCTAGGAAAAAAATTTGAAAGCTACTCAGTTTTTGAAGCTCATAATAGAAATCTAATCCTGCAGGTCAAAGAGGTGGAAGTATCACATACTAACCATACAACCTTCCCAGTGGTTATACCAGCATGACCAGTGCAGAGGTTTTAATGGTGCCTACAGAAATAACAATGGTTTTATGTAAGCATAGTGTATGTTTTTATTGTCATTTAAAGAATCATTTTGAGGCTATTTCTTAAACACTTATTGCTTACTAGGAGCTTTGTTTAGCTTATATGAAGGGAAAAGAAAATCTACAAACTGCCAGCCCCCTAATTTCCTGACCTACTGGAGTTCTCTACAGACAAGGCAATAAAATGTCATACAAGATCACTATTTATGTGAGAAAGAAAAGAATTTTACTATGCATGGTACTTGGGTATCATCAGCTCTGTCTTTTGGTTACCTTGGCAGGATACAGTTTCACTCTTGTCCACCCTGCTTCTGCCCTTGGATGACTCCTCACCCTTTCCAAGAGAACAAGCACTTACAAACAGCTCTGACACCTTCCTATGGCTCTACTGTGTCTGATAAGCAGGAGAAAGCCTCCCCAGGCATGTAACCAGACTTTCAGAAAATGTGAAAGGAGAGCACTTGACACTCAGGAGATGTTAACACCCTCTTGGAGGGGAAAACATGCAGAACACAGAAGCAAAGCAGGTGAGTGGAAGCTCGGGCAGCTTACTATTTCTCTGGATATCCAGGTACAGAGCCCTCTGCGAGTAATTCTCACCTAAAAGGTTTTCAAGCAGAAAATTCTTACACCAGTTAATACAAAAACCAATTTGTCATCTTCTCTGTAGACTGTAAGCTCAAGTGATCATGTATTGCCCCACAACTGTTCTGTTGTTTCTGGAGAAGATTTTCCCCAAATGGAATTATTTTTTTATCCCCTATGTATGATACATGACCTCTCTCAAAAAAATAATTCCAAATGATTCCCAAACTCATTTTCTCATTGTACAAAGTCTGCTACCCCTGAGTTGGATGGGAAACAGAATCACAGAATCATTAGATAGGAAAAGACCTTGAAGACCACCAAGCCTAACCATCACATTTACCCTTTCTGCTTGTATTAATCTCATCTATTTTGGGTTTCATTGAGCATCTTACCAAAGGGAACCTCCACTTTCCTCATTCTTTAGATTTTTATCACCAAAATTACTCTTGGAATACAAAGTGGAAAAAAAAAAAAGAGGGACTAACAGCCAAAACCCAGAAACAAGCAGTAGTCTAGGTTAAAACAAACAGCAGTTGTACAATTAATGCTCCAGTGGTGCCAGCCTCTTTGCTGTGCTACTCTTTGCCAACAGCAAGCTCTGAGCTCAAGGATAAAAGCCAGGCTGAAGGTTCTTAAGAAACTCAAAGACAATCCTAAAGCATAACAGCCAGGTCTTCAATATTTTGAAGGAATTTGAAACTTCAGGATAATCTGAGTTAGCAACTCTCCAACTACTAGAAAGAAAGACAAAGATGGATGTGGATGCCTTACAGCTTTATCTGAAACATTCCATGCTGAACATAAGTGGATTCTTCTTGTCATTGCACACCCTTGCACAAATAGACCTTAGGTCCTGTTCAGCACAGGGGGAAGAAATATTTGAGTTGGGGGTTTTTTTTGTACATGAAAAATTTTTTTCTATTCACTTTAAATGTTAGTGGAAGAGAGTTTGAGACTATATACAAGCAAAGGAGGAATAGAATTGACCAGGGCTGTTCTATAATTTCCTGTTGTTCTGTTTTTCCTGTGCTTTGTGAGACACCTGCTTGTTGCAAACATGGAAATGAAAATTAGCTGCATTTAAAATAACAGGTACTTAAAATAACTTTTGGAAGGGAAAAAGATACAAGGAATCAGTGAGATCAGATTACTGAAGCAAGAGATGGATTCAGCCTTGACTCCTCTTAATTAGTTTCTTTCTAATTCAGTGCAATCTACTTGGATTCCTTTCAAAGGTCTGACTAAAGGTGTCTTCTGGTACAGACTTCCTTACAAATAAGCACCTCTGCTGCCTTCTGATGAGAACCACACTTTGTTATTAACCTTCTGGCTTAACTGTCTATAAGCAGCAATGATTCTTGATAGGTTGATTTCTGGATGCTTAATCCTTTAGAAAGCACCTGAAATCCAGAGTTCTGAAATGTTTCTTTCTTCTCTAACTTCTGAAATTGGAAACTGAAAAATAATGCCCATTTTAGAGAAGCAGCTGCCCTGAATAGCAATGTCCATATTACTGCTCCATTGGAAAGCACAAAGATTTATTAATTTTAATTCATTAGATGAAAAAAGCTGTTTAACACCAAGTAATGATAAAATAAATTCATAACACTTCTGCATAAAAAAAAAACCTTATGCAAAAAAACGTTGATTTATAGACACAGAAGCACATGTGCAAAATTGAAAGGGAAACTTGACATTCTTCTTAGATGCTTAGTACCTTCTATGAGGTTTCTTTCAAGGAACATGAGAATAAAAAGGTGGGACTAAAATAAGCTGATTAAAACCAGATGATATTAGGCCTCTTAAAACAATTTCACTCTCCCACATTTTTTTTTTTTTTGCTTTCAAAAGAAGTATAATTCATAGTTCCAAAGCAAAAATATGGTTCAAAACTTGCCTTCAAATTTCTCTCTATGGAATAGAGGCTTTGTTGCTAGCTGGAGTTAAGCCACAACCCCAGGAATCTTCTACTGAGCAAGAAGAGCCTCAGAAGCTATAGCCTGATTTGAGCCAGGAGAAGATGTCTTTAAAATGACATCTATAAAATAGCACTGGCTAGCAGATGCAAAAAGGGACAGAAATAATGCATAAACATCTCCAAAAACCACTTGAAATCAATTTTAAGCACAGGTAATGTATGATACACATTAGAATCACTACCTGCAATAACAAATTAATAGATGGTGAATAAGGAAATCATGCTTGAAGTCACCTCTTGTGCATTGCCTCACTCACTGTAAGCTCATTGCTCTAGAAAATAATCTGGAAAAATAAAGTGTTTTGGCCCCCTGAGTGCCAGCCAGATGCAAAGCATTTTGATTTTCTTACTTCTGTGGCTCTACTTCTAAGCAAAGCAAATAAAGATTAGTAAAAGAGAGTCAGGAGGCACTTCCTTGCTCAGAAACAACAAATAGCCTCAAGTGTAATGCTGCTGCATCGTTGCTATCATTTCCTTCATGTGCTCCAAGAATTTTATTTCCTCTCACTCAGCTGTGGAAATTGTTCATCTTGCTTGTCACAGAAATTCAGTGGGTTCAGTGCCTGGCCTTAGAAAGTGCTTGGAACTACAAGGATTAATACACATGGAAATTATGTGTATACTCTCACAGCTATACCTGAAATAGAGGAACAAATGTCCTTGGTTCTGCCTTCTCCATGGTCTCTTCAAACCAAATACCTTTCCCTCAAGGCAAAAATGAACACTGTGGCTAGAATTCTGTGAAAAGAATAAATTCTTTTTCATTCTATCCTCACTTGTGTTGAAAAAAGTTTCCTTCAGAAGAGCATTAACTAGTATGAAATGAACTATAAAGTTGGATTTGTTTTTGTAGTTTATCCCTAACGTGAGAACACAGGTCCATATCCTGTTCTTTATTTTGAAGGCATAAAGTCCTTGACAAATCAACAAGGAACTATTGGAAATTACTCAGCCTTTAAGAAATATGTTTGTAAGACTCAGCTAACTTCAATATTCAATAAATATCAATTATTTGATTTTTTTTTAATGGCTAAAAAAAAGAGTCACAACTTTCTAATGGGAATTTAATCATTGCACGAAGCTTCACTATCATTTCAGGGCAGATCTATTCAGTACCTAATCCTAGATCTATCATATCTAATCCTTTGGCTACCTGATATTTTCCCAATTTTTAGTTAACTGAAGTTATAATTTCCAGTGTGGGTTCTGCCACACTACAAGTAAATACATAACATTTTCAAAAGTCAGCCTAATAAAATGGTAAAAATGAAAGGAGGAAGAAACAGGGACAGTTAACAATCCCCAGTAAACAAGCAAGGTAAAGAAGCAGCAGGATCTCTCTAACCAAAGCTATTTTTATTTTCAGGAATTTGATCTTACAGTGCAGACTTTCCAGAAGGAAAAAATAATGCTTATCCAAAATAAAGTGCTTTTACCCAGTGCTGATCATGAAAGTTTATGAAAACTAGAAATGTATGAAATCAGTAGTAGAAAAAAACAAATCATCAGTTGAGCTAAACCCTTATCTAGTTTTGAGTTAATCTATAGCAGGACAATCCTGATTCCTTAATGCCATTTCATTCAGTGAACTTTTACATAATTAATTTTTCACTGGTCTAAGATGCATTGAAATTGAGTAAGTGACCCTGAAACACATTTGGCTCTTGACTCTGCCGATGTAAATCAAGATCAAACTTTAGCAATCAGCATTAAATTTATGAAGTTAAGAGCAGAATCCTTTCATTTGCTATCCTCATTTCCCATTTCATGTTTTGATGTCATTTACATGCAGAGCTGAGATGCTAGGAAGTTATTCATCACCTTCTTTTTATTATTACATGTTTAATTACCTTTGCTGAGAGTTTCAGATGAGTATTATGGACACCACATGGTTTAATTGAAATTCTTTACAAGGAGATGGAAATATTTAAGCTTCAAAAGAGTTCAGTGTCATCTATCATTTATTGTCAAAATAATCAACACATTTAAGTTCAACCACATTATTTTCCTGTCTATACACAGCGTTCAATCTCGGGTTAATTCTGACTCAATCCTTAACTACTCTGTGAAGCTTCAAGCAATTTGGTACAAACAGTTCTGGTAAAAAACATTCACAAGGAAAGTTCTGCAAAGTCCTGTGAAGCTCACATCTGTCCTTACCCTTTAAAGGGGGAAGATGGAAAACTGAAGGTCTGCGTGAGGTCATTTAATTTGGGCTCCTCCTTCAGCAGGGGGCTTCCTCCCACAGAGAATAAATAATTTAGCCTCTATCTTTAAATCATCCATATTGCTGTCTTTGCCTCCCCTTTCCAAACATGAGCCTCACCCCAGCCTCCTTATGGGCTAAACTCACTCCTAGCCAGTTCATCTCCACTCATTCCAGTGCTCAAATTGTCCTTAAGCTTAAACAGCTTTCTTCACCTCTGATGTTTATCTCCCGAGACATTCAGAATGAGCAATCATCTCCCCTCTCAGCCTTAGTTTTATTACATTAACCATCATGCCCTTCTAGCCCATAAAACAGGCTCTCTGCTCTCCTGATCATTTTATTCACTCTTGTCTTTACCTGCTCTCTTTGCATTTGGCAGTCATGTTGATTTTCACTCTCCTAGGTTTCTGTTCATGTCAGAAAATTATTTTTGTCATTCAAAAATCTGTTTAAAACCTGGTGTTTATGTCCTACTGTGTGTGATCTCATTAAGGCTCTCAGGCTATGCTGCCAAGAGGAGTAGACACTGTAGAGCACAACAGTTGGTGCTGAAGACTCAGCATCCACAGTGATCTTACAAGAAGGGTTTACTTTGGGCTGACTCTAGACTTCTCCCAGGGACTAAGCTGGAGTTAGTTTCCTGCTGGAGAACATGTTTTGGGTGAATTTACTCTGAGATTCTGTCTTCATAATCACATTCATGATCCAAATAGAAGTGAAAGGGTAGAGCCATACCTAAGATAAGTCTGTATCAGATCTCCACATAACAGTCACTACTCGGTAGCAGCGTTAGATGCAAAGCAATGTCCAGATTGCATTGCACAAAGCAATGAATAAATTGCTGTAGAGGAAATGTAAAACAACAGAGCTGGACACCTTTTCTAGCTGCTAGAAGATGTCCATGCTCACTGATGTGAGGTTGGTCTAGGTGACCTTCTAATCCAAAACATTCATGATTCTATGACCTTGCAGCCACGACATTCTCTAGGAACACATTACTATCAGTTATCTTCAGCACAGCATGATCAAATGTATACTGAAATCCAAAGAAAGAGCCTAGTTTATGCATGATACTGAGGCTGAAATTTCAGTTGGAATTTTGCCTCTCTTCCAAAGCGCAATGAAATTGTGGTAGCTAAGGAGTTGGTCCCAACATCATCCCCAACATGGAAATAGGTAACAAAACCCAGATCCTTCCTGAGCATGAACTGTCTCTTTACAACATCAAGCATGCTCTTGGTTTTTAGGGATATAAATCCTTTGCTTCCAGTAAGACTTCCTGCCTCTCAAGCCATAACACATGAAGACACCTGAGAGAGACGAGCAGTAGCCCAAAAAGAGCATGACATGCTGGAAATCACATGTAACTCCTGGGACAGCTTTAATATTGTGCTCTCATAGGAGTTAATGGGCAGATGAAAGGACTTCAAGTTGCTGCACAGGACAAAGTGCTTTTTCTCCTCCACAGCATGACCTCCAGTGAACGTCTGAGGATCAATAGTGATTGGCTCCAAGAACTTGCAGTTAAAGCTTCTGCTGTATGTAACTGCAGAAACACTCCTATGACCTCCTTAGAACTGATTAAAGGCCCTACTGGCTCAAAGAGCTCAGGAACTCTAACCTTTTGCCTTACATTTGCAGGAGAAAGCACATCTTCCTAGGGAGCTGTAAAGCAGGTGAGCCAGGAGACAGGCTTCCCCTTACAAAGCAGTTCCTTAATTTAAAGCTGGGGTGAAAGTAAGGTTAATTATCACTCTGCCAGCATCTTGTTTACGTGTAGCTACACAAACAGATTATGGTGTTTAATTGCACTACACCTCATTTATTAAAAGATTATATAATAGAGGAACATGGGAGTTTCCTAATGCTTTCACAGAGTGGCTCTTATCTCAGGAGATACTATCTTATGTATAGATTCATATATACATATTTGTGTGTATATCTCAATGATAGCTATAGACATCTGGATTCATGATCAATCCTTTTTTTACCTTATTTCAGCTTGAAGCAAGTACACATGCTGTCTAGCCACTGACTTACTCCCCAGTTCATTTCCCCTCAGTTTGTCTGTAAAAGTACATTGCAGATAGACATTTTCTGTCCACGTTGACTTACAGAGTACTTGGGATCTACATTAGAATCCACGTATTACTACCTTTAAAACTTGCTGCATACACTTGGGGCCATCTTTTTAAGAGAGAAAAGACTCAGGAAATTGGGCTGACAGATTTACTGTAATAAACAACATAACTGAGTAGTGAAATGGCAGATTGTTACAGCCTCCTAGTTTTAATGCACACTAAGAACAACCTCTGATGAATGCCAGAAAATACAGTGCAGAATATTAAGCAGTCTCCTGCCACGTGAAGCTTGAGTACACGGACACTGATTATCAGTGGGCTCAAGCAGCTAAAGGCTGCTTTTGATAGCCTTGGCAAAACCAAAGTATTTCAAGCCACTGTGTTAATACAGAATGAGTGCACAGACTTCCAATTACACTGCAAGTTATCCCTATTGGTATCCCTCTGATGAGTCTCACGACTGACTTGAAAGATGCCAGCTATAAAAGGAATTCCAACATTTTATCCAAGGCTTTTTTTCCCCCTCCCAGATGGACAGGGAAACTGTGGTAAAACCTTAGAGCTCAATTAAGTTAACAGACTTACTTGGAGCAGAATAAGCTGGTAGAGTTTGTTCAGAAGGTAGCTCTCCATCGCCTGTCTCCAGTGGTTGCCACTAGCACATTGATCCTTTTCCATGCCACTACCCCTAATTCCACCACCACAGCAAAGCCTGCACACATAAAAAAGGGGCTGGTTCATTCCTCACACAGCTGTTGAAAACACTAACAAGAAAAAAAGCTCTGGTGCCACTTCTCAAAAGCATCAGACTGTGACCATTTTATTCTACTTTTTCAGTATCAATCATGAAGCAGTCATCATGTAAAAGATTTGGAATGAACTAACTTGCCCTATTTCCCACTTAGCTCAGTGTGATACTTCCTTTGGGAATGGTTGATAACAAATAGATAATCCTGAAGCTATGAAAGAAAATACTCCAGCTTTATTTTAAACAGACATTTTACCCGTTTGCATTTCTAGATACTTGCTTCTTAATGATTTCCTCCCTCCTTGAATATGAATTTCCTTGAAGAATTTACAAGCACAGACTATATTTGGTATAAACCCCCCTATTAAGGGGCAGGCTAGCATGGGTGATACTGTTGTGGGTGTTTATTACAGACCACCTGATCAGGATGAGGAAGCTGATGAGGCTTTCTCCAGGCAGCTGACAGTGGCCTCGCAATCACAGGCCCTGGTTCTTATGGGGGATTTTAACTACCCAGATATTTGCTGGAAAGACTACTCAGCCAGCCATTCACAGTCCAGGAGGTTCCTCCAGTGCATTGATGATAACTTCTTGATGAAAGTGGTGGATGAGCCCACTAGGAGGGGAGCGCTGCTGGACCTGATACTCACTAACAAGGAGGGTCTGGTTGAAAAGGTCAAGGTTGAGGGCAACCTTGGCTGCAGTGACCATGAGATGGTAGAATTCAGGATCTTGTGTGGTAGGAACAGGTTACCTACTAGGATCACAACCCTAGACTTCAATAGGGCCAACTTTGATCTTTTCAAGAAATTGCTAGGGGAAATCTCATGGGACAGAGTACTAGAAGATAAAGGGGCCCAAGAGAGTTGGTTAACATTCAAAGACCACTTTTTCCAAGCTCAAGATCAGAGCACCCCAAAACGTAGAAAATCAAGGAGGGGAGCCAGGAGACCTGCTTAGTTAAGTAAGGAACTGCTGGGCAAGCTGAAGTGGAAGAAGAAATTCTACAGGACAGTTATGCCGGGGTGGTGATTTCAAAAGCTCTGGGCCTGGTCACAGCAGCAGTCTAGGCCCACAGTTATGTTTCTTGTTTTACACTGCTTAAGATTAGGGTTTCTGAAAGTGATCTTACGGCTGGAACCCCTCTGCTGTGAGGACAGGCTGAGAGGGTTGGGGTTGCTCAGCCTGGAGAAGAGAAGGCTCCAGGGAAACCTTCTTGCGGCCTTCCAGTACTCAAAGGGGGCTACAAGAAAGACAGGGACAGACATTTTAACAGGGCCTGTTGTGACAGGACAAGGAGTGATGGTCTGAAACTAAAAGAGGAATATCTACACTAGATAGAAGAAAGAAATGTTACACTGAGAGTGGTGAGACACTGGCTCAGGTTGCCCAGAGAGACAAGAGATGCCCCAGCCCCGGAACTATTCCAGGTCAAGTCATTTGGGGCTCTGAGCAACCTGCTCTAGTTTGATGTCATCCCTGCTGACTGCAGGGGGATTGGCCTAGATGATCTTAAAAGGTCCCTTCCCACCCAAACCAGTCTGTGATTCTATGATGTGGAAGAAGATAAAACTTCCCTGCCAGGTACGCTGCGTTATGTTTGGTTACTACCTTGATTAACACCAGTAAGGTAGAAGATGGTAGAATTATTTTCATTGCAGGGTGAACTCAGTAGTCTGGAGAATGATGTCTAGTACAGAGGGACTTCAAAATTCTGTCACCAGCACTTTAAGAGCAGACAAAGGAGGAGTAAATGAATAATGCATTTTAAGAGGTACTTACATGTTAAACAGTGGCAGTATATTGTTGTGAGACAGAGCTTTGAATTTATAAATTCTTTGGATTTATATATTTTTAAAACCTTTTGATCTTACTTTTTATAATTAAAGCAATGCAGCCTAAATGTACGTAATAGAAAGTGGCAGAACATGCCAACACACCTTTGGGAACAGGGTTGTGCGCTCCTTCTTGCAGCTCTGTTTAGTCTCAGAAAATTAATGGGAACATCGATAAGCAACACTCATCATAAATTCAGGTCAGATAGTGTTTCCTTGCCTCATTTGGAGAGTAAAAAATCATTTCAAAGACTTACTGTGCTGTGCTCAGAGGCTCGAATAACACCCAGGGCACTCAGACAGTTGCCAACAGGGTTTTGTCAATGGAACATCAAATTAAGCTTTATTTTCATGCTAATTTACATGTGTACATGAAGCTGTGGTGAGACATAAGCACAGCTTCACTTGATGATTTGGTATCTGTAAATAACAAATAGGTTTGTTTCACAACATCAAGATTGGTGATTTTTTTTTCTTTTAATTAATCTCCCTTTAGAACTCAGGTGGAAAAAAAATGTAAATCTCTTATTTGTTTTCAAATCTATAAGGAAAGCACATCTCTCAAGGTAAATAAATTTTGAGTCATGTATGGATTTGACTAGATAAGCTCCAGGGACTTGTGACAAGATTCAAAGCATCTCATTCCTGTGACATTGGCTTGAAATTACCTAGGTGAACAGAGAGCAGGAGTCATTTCCACCTAATGTCTGCTCAGCAGCCTACACAAAATGAGTTGCTGAGGTTTAATGCATGCATCTCCTTGGGGTCACACAGCCACTTTAAAGAAACCAATATTCATCAGTAGTCAGACTGAATTATGAATATGCATAGAGAAACTAGCAGTAGTATGCAAAGTAAGGCACATGGGGAAGGAACTACTCTAACCACACATAACAGTAACAGACTCCAAAGGATCTGCTGCTATCCAGGAGAAAAACTGATGTCGGTGTTCGTAGTTCTTTGAAATCATCAGCTTGAAGCATGCAGCTCCACAGCAATCAGAAAGGGGAAAAGACATTCACAGTTATCAGGAAATACACAGAATCATTCAGGTTGGAAGAGACCTCTAAAGTCATCAAGTCCAGGGCAAACAGAAGCGCCACTGTTCCACTGTGTGAATCCATGGTAGAACCACACCTGGCATATCATTTTCCTTTTTTCATTGCCTTGTCTTAAGAATTCTGGAGATCTAAACCAGTTCCAAGAAAAGACAAGGGAGCAATGATGATCTAAATATGGCATTGACTGAGAAACAGGGAAAGATTATTTAGATAATTCTTCAGTTTGGAAGAGGGTTAATGAAGAGTTTTAGTTGGAAAAAACCCAAAACGACTAGGTCACTGCTAAACCACATCCCTCACTCAGCACCACTTCTACAGGAGCAACTAGGACCAGTTTTGTAAAGCAGTTGATTCTCCAGCACCCTTTTGTATGAAAGCCATAGACATCCATACACATCACCTGCATTTTTGCTCATAACCTTAATATAAAATAGCAGGTTTCCTTGAACTGTTAAATCCAGGTGGCTATAGCTTTTTTTTATCCAGAATTTTTGAAAGAAAAGGAAAAAAACACAGGAGTTTTACACAAAGGCACAGAGAAAAGCAATAGAAACTGCCATTATTTTGTAACAATCACATGTGAATGTCTGGATCATTATGACACATAATGGATGAATAATTTTTAAATTAAACAGAAAAAACCCTTGTTTTTTACAAAGTACTATTATGCATCATGAGAAATTATTTTTGAAGCTGACCTCTGAACTCATCAGTCACTTGGAACTCTTTATCAAGGTTATTAAAATATTTTCTGAAAACATATTCCTGGTTAAATTCTAAGCTAACCTTAAGCTTTTAAATCTCCTAGCTGTCAAGAAACAGGGGTTCTTAACCACAATTACAAGAGGCCAGAGAAAGCAGAGGATCAGTAGCAAACTGAAGGCTCTTCCATAACAATGGGAAGCCACTGACAAAAGCCAGTTTGAGGCTACTCCCAAAGTCCTCTTCCACACTGGGCGCTGAAGTCCTAGCTCAAGGGAAGGAGGTAGAAACCTTGTGCTGACCCCAAATAGCTTCCTGAAGAACTATCAACACATTAGAGAAGAGTTAAACTGGACTTTTCCTTGTAAATCATACACATAGCTTCAGCTAGCTTCCCAAACTGCTACTGAGATTAAATTGTCTTAGAAAATAAGCTGTAACTGGAAAATTTCACACAATCATCAAGGAAAAAAAGATCCAATCAGCTTGACTACAGTGTGAAACTACTACAGAAGTGCTCTTTTAAATGCCAGTCAGAGGCTGCAGAAAAAAAAAATGCAGATGTTCATGATGTGAAGATGACAGATAATCCAAACCAACAGATACTGAGCACTGAAACTATGAAGACTCTGCATGACAAGGGCCAAAAAACAGGCACAAACTTGAGTGGAAAGATTTTGTGATTATGGAATATTCTACGATCACTACTTCTCCCTTTGTGGTCATGCTCTTTATCTCCAGCGAATACATCTGTATTTGGCAACAAACCCCATTCTGTAATTATTTCCATTCAACAAAATCATATTTGCACTTCTGATAGATGGGCCAGACAAATCTATCCTATTATAATTACATTTATCCAGCAGACTAGCTGAATAATTCACATAAATAATGCACCTCCTTCTTTCTCTTTTCCCTTCCTGTCTTTTGTAAGACAAAAATCTCACCTCAAAGATTAAGAAAAACTGAAGATAGCAAAACAAAATAAACCCATCAGAGTTTTCCTGGCTGGTGTACAGCAACAGCACAGCTC
This sequence comes from Galbula dea, assembly GCA_013399015.1. Classification (NCBI taxonomy): domain Eukaryota; kingdom Metazoa; phylum Chordata; class Aves; order Piciformes; family Galbulidae; genus Galbula; species Galbula dea. The sequence continues at coordinate 477,139 of VWZX01003670.1, read as the reverse complement.
TGAAAATGAGCAAGGAACCCAACATCTGTACCTGTGATGATGGAATAGAAAAACAGGTTACATCAGTATGCAAGTCTCTCTATATTTCCACTTTTTTTTTTGCCTTTGGTTAATTAAGTTCTCCCTTGAATGTCTGACTAAAGCAAGATAATCTCTGCTTTGCAACGATTAACCCCATTAATACCAATTAACACATAACAAAGAAGGCTTTTAATGTTTTACCAGCAGCAGGCTAAAGGAGGACGGTACAGAGGAGGATTAGAAGGGATCATTTGTATCTTTAGTTTATGACATCTCATTAAATAATTTATAATAACCATCAAACATTTTACATTGAAGAAGTTGTAAATGTTTAAGCAATAGGATTCATTCACTGCAGTGGAGAAGGAAAATTTCTCTCATACTGTTTAATACTTGGGAAAAAAAAAGAGTGGAAAAAGACAGGGCTGAGGTCCCGAGGCAAGCAAAACGCCAGGAGAGTACCTCCAGCCCGTGGAGATGCTGGCATCCCCTCATTACTGTCAAGTTTGTCTTCTGTGTGCAGTAAAGCATGTCACATCAGGACCATACTTAGGCAGCAGCTACACCACCTGGACCAGGCTCTTCACTCATAGAATCATAGAATAGTCACAGCTGGAAGAGACCTTGAAGATCATCGAGTCCAGCCTTTCTCCTAGCCCTATCAACCACTGCTTCATTGACAGCAGTGCCACACCAGCGCCACACCAGCTTCTTACTGGGTCCAACTGTTCTCTGATAAAGATGCTTATATTACAACTACACTTATGACTAGGAATAAATCATCTGGACACAACTGTGTAGATCTCAGACTAAAGAACTTTCCTAGAAAGCCACATTTGTTTTATCAAAGGGGTTCAGACCAAACCCTACCTTTCTTTCCTTGTTTATAAGAAAAAAACCCTGTAAACAAAAAAAAATCTCCACCACCTTTACAACAGTCTGAACTCAACTGAGACATTCTCTTTTTCCTGAATTCAGATGATTAAACTAACTCAGATTCTTTTTTGCATGTGTTCAAGGCCAGGTTGGATGGAACTTGGAGCAATTTGGTCTACTGGAAGGTGTCCCTGTCCATGGCACTGGATTAACTGCTCCTTAAAGATCCCTTCCAACCCAAATCGTCTTGTGATTCTTAATCATCCCAAAGCAAAATCTCTGGCCAATGCCAATGAGTTAATAGGCTTTTCAGGATGAGAACTTTGCATATGTTTTTTCATTTAAACCAAACATTGTATATTTTAAAAATAAAATCCTAATTTCATTTTAAAATTAAAATTATTCTATTCTTTCTAGCACTCCAGTCGATTCTTTCAAACTTTTATTTAGCTGAGAATAGTCCTCCTGTGCTATGGTTTTTACAACAATAACAAGGAAGAATCCCTGTCCTGAGGCCTCTACACAGGACATCATAAAAGCAGATGTTAAAACCCCAATATTATTATCCTAGATGTACGGAATGAATGTACAGAACCTACAGAAAAACGAACGTACAGGAAAAAGTCTTTTTTCCTTCACTCTGTCATAACTGTTTCCCCTCTCCCTTTTCTACTGGGTGTGCTCAAACACTCATAGGAAAATAATTTCATTGGACTTTTTCACATCAGAATTTAGAAGCAACCACTGAATTACTCATTTGTTGGGTCTTCTCCTCCCCCCTCTTCAGACACAGAAGTCAGAAATGTTTGAATGGATGAATGCATATTAAAGTCCCTGGGAAACAGATTTAATATTTCTAGTGCAGACAAACTATAAAAGGAATTTTCTTCCTCTGTACAAGACTCTTTAAAAGGCATGAAAAAAAATAGAACCTTGCATATTTTATAAGAGCCAATTAATCTCAAATGCTCTGTTCTGTTGCTCTGCTTTGCCGCCTTCCCCTTCTGCTGATATTTTGTTCTTCTGCTAAAGATCTGAGAACATCTAAGCTGCCACTTTGGTGGGTTCTTCTAAGGACATGCTAGTGCCAGACCATGAAATGCCTGCAGTTATTGCATTTCAGTAACTATATTAATTTTACAGAGGTACCTATATAAACACAGCGACCTATATAAAAAGCCTGACACTGCTGCTGCTGCTGCCATGGATTGACTCAGAGCCCTCCTGCTCCCCCACATCCCTCCTCCTTGTTGCTAGGTAACTAGAAGGATTTTGATAAGCCAGCCCAAAACTGGTTTTTGGGTTTAGGCATGAACTTCAGTCATTTCTTAACTGACAAATACAGAAATCAGAATTCATTAGCTGATGGCAAAGTTACATCTCAAGGGTGTTTGTTGCTGTCTACAGAACCAGAGTCTCTATCAGAACAAAGCCACGGTGCCTTCTCCATATGTTCCACAAGGATACCAAGTGCACCAACTGCTAAAATGTTGCATTATCTCCTACCTGAACACCAGGCACCTTCTCAGCATTTCAAGAGGCCATCATAAACAATGTGCCATTCAACAGCTGACAAAGCCAACGTGCTTTAGAACTTCAGCTGTAGTAACAGAACACAGCTATGTCATGCATACAGTGTGTATGACATGGTACATACACTTGTGTATGTATGTTAATCACACTTCATTTAAGAATATACATTTGTATATGTATGTTAATCACATTTGAATTAAGAATATCTATGCCCTGCTTTTGACTGAGATAATTTTCCTCCTAGTAGTCAGCTCAAGAGCTGCGTTTTAGGTTTAGTGCGAGAACAGCACTGGTAACACCTGATGGTTTAGTTGTGCCTAAGTAGAGCTTATCTTAATGGTAGGCTTTTTCAGTTTCTGATGCTTTGCCAGCAAGCAAGTGCACAAGAAGTGGGAAGCAGGGTCAGGAGAGCTGACCTGAACTAGCCAGAGGGAGATTCCATACCAGAGAACGTCATGTTCAGCAAATAAACTGAGGGGAGTTGGCTAGAGGAGACAGATCACCCCTCAGGCATCGCTCAGCAGGTGCTGAGCAATTGCAGGGTGCATCACTTGTCTGGGGTTTTATTTGTCTTTTCACTATCTTGCTTTTCATTATCATTATTATTACAATATTTTATGTTTATTTCAGTTATTAAACTACTCTTAGCCAAACAGTTTCACTTTTTTCCAATCTTCCTCCTCGCCCCACTAGAAATAGGGAGGAAGGAGCAAGCAGGTGCATTGGGCTTAGTGGCTGATTGGGGTTAAACCACAACAACCTCAAAGCAGTGGGTATGAGGATTCTGTAGTATCTTTGAGAAAAGAAAAGGAGAAAATACATACATGTGCTTAAGGACATCAACAATAAAGTCCATCACAGTTAATTTTTGCCTTTGTGATACAGCCACAGAGAGTTATATGGCAAAGTTAGTTAATCTCTCTACCACCTTTCCCAGGCCTACAGAAAGGAGCATTTTACACCAATTCAATTGCTTCATTGGCGAAGTTATGCACGCATATAATATTATTACATTCATCTTCTCCTTCCTTTCTTCTGCTTTCCAAGTACTCTCTTCAAAACTGGTTTCTGACTTCCCTGCTACAGAACTTGCCATTGAACTTCCTAAATTCACAGCATCTGAGAGTCTGGAGCCCCCTGTCTCTCTCCAAGGCTTCCATACTCTACTCCAAAAAACTTTTCCTCTAGAAAGCCACAAACCCAACATTTTCCATATCTTGTAGGCCAAAGTTATTTCTTTTCTCCTTCCCAAAGACACATCAGGATATTGTATGATGGTGCACATTAAACAGCTGCCTGCAAATCACAGAACTGCTGAGAGGTGTGCTAACATTAACACACTTCACCTGCCTTCCAGTACATTCCATCCCTTCAACACCAAAACATCAACATTTATTTCTAAGAAATTCCCTTCCACTCCATGAAACTTTTCTTTCTCTGCTCATTGAGAAGACCAAAAGCAGCAGAATCCTTTCAATGCACAAACCTCAACAAACAACACCACCAGCAAAACAAAAAACAAACAAAAAACTTGCTTTTCTTGTGTTCTCTATATTGTTTGTACCACACAAATAGAAACTAGGCCTCTCTATATTTAGCCTGTATCTGGGGCTAAACCCATCTGCTCCAGCATTGCACCCCAGTAAAACCAGCACAAGTCTAAACAATATGAAATTGCTACGTGAGTCCCGTGCTCAGGATAACGTGTTTGCCTCCTGGCTGTTGAAGATACTATAGGCAGTTAAAATAACATTCCTGCCCAGCTGACAACAACAAAGATTTTCAAGCCCCAGAAATCTGATTACATATAAGATTCAGCAGAAGAGCCCAAGATTCAACATATTGGGGTTTAAAAATGGCATAGCTTGTGTGATTTTATCAAGCCAATCACCTTGCAGTCTTTAATGTCTTTAATTTAAAATCACAGAATCATTAAGGTTGGAAGAAAGCTCCAAGATCATCGAGTCCAATCAGCAACCTATCACCACCATGTCACTAAACCACGTCCCTAAGTCTCCATTTACCTAAGACAACAAATGAACCAAAAAACCCTCCCTCTATATTTTCTGGTATTTCCTATCCTTGACTGCCATTTGGATTGTTTCTCTGTGCTTCAGATATGACCCTGAGAAGTGAATTCTGGCCTGGGAATGATGTAAACTCTGCCCTGTCTGGATGATTGCAGTTGCCAAGGGGATGGTGATGCAGAGTTCTCTTACCCTGGAGGTGTATAATTGCAGGTACTCAGAATAGACATGAAAGCCTATCCAGCTTTTGATGATGCTCCATGATCTGCTTTGTTGCTTCACAAATAAGGGGGAACAGAGCAACATTTCAAATGACAATGTGCAATGGAGAAAGAGTGGATGGTAAGTTAGCTAAAGTCACAGATATGCGGATTAGATCCTCAAGTAGTGTAGCTCCTGGGAGGCCAATGGACTTACTCAGACATTCTGAGAATCTGCAAACAGAAACCCTCATCACCATCAAAATATCAAATGGAGAGCAACAGCACAATACTTAGCACTGGTGAGGCTGCTCCTGGAATCCTGGGTTCAGTTTTGGGCCCCCAACTCCAAGAAGGACATTGAGGTGCTCGTCCAGAGAAGGGCAACAAAACTGCTAAAGGGTCTAGAGCACAAGTGTTGTTAGGAGCAGCTGAGGGAACTGGGGTTGTTTAGTCTGCAGAAGAGAAGGCTCAGGAGAGACCTTATGTCTCTCTACAACTCCCTGAAAGGAGGTTGGAGCCAGATGGGGGTCAGTCTTTTCTCCCAGGTATCTAATGGGAGGACAAGTTGCACCAGGGGAGGTTCAGGTTGGATATTGGGAACAATTTCTTCCCTCCAAGAGTGGTTAGGCATTGGAACATATTGCCCAGGGCAGTGGTGGAGTCACCATCTCTGGGTTCAAAAACCATGTAGACATGGCACTCGGTGACATGGTTTAGTGTCATGGGAGTGCTGGGTCAATGGTTGGACTTGATGATCATAGAGGTCTTTTCCATCCTTAACAACTCTATGATTCCACAATTATGAGATACATATATCTACATGTGTGAGTGTGTACACAATAGAGGAAAGAATGGACTTTATATTTGTTTATAATCTTTTGGGTCCTGACAGATCTCTTTCTTGTACCAGATTTTTTCACAGCCTTTTTACATAGATATTACTACACATGAGTATGTCCTGGAGGCAAAATCACCAACTTCTTTCTTCTTGCCATTACTTGTGCCATTCCTTGGAAACACCCTGAGAAATGAAATGGAATAAAGAGAATAAATCTTGTCAATTAGGATTGCAGAGCAACATAACTTACCCTCGAAAGACAGGCTCTTAGTTATCAAACACTTTGCAGCTGCAGTAAGACGAATCACTTGATGGAAACTTGAGTGAAGATACAGAAAGCTGACCACAAGGCCAAACTCAGGAGGAAGAGATCTATTTATCACCCCCTGACAAATGTACCGTGGTCTATCTGCAATGTGCCAGACAGAATTTGTATCTTAGAGTAAAGGTAGAGAGCTCCATTTGTCACAGAAGACTGGTGGCAAGAGAGCAGACACCAAAACAGAACCCTTCTCATATGCTTCTGGAGCAGCCTTGAAGTCAAAGCTGCAATCCTGACACAGAGTAACAGAATCCCAGCATGGTAGGGGTTGGAAAGGATCTCTGGGGATCATCTAGTCCAAACCCCCTGCTAAAGCAGGGTCACTTGGAGCAGGTTGCCCAGGATCCCCTCTAGAAGGGTTTAGAATCTCTCCACAGAAGGAGACTCCACAACCTCTCTAGGCAGCCTGTCACAAGGAAGCAACGTGAAGGACTCGGTTCTTAGCCCAATAATTCTCTTAGAACTTAAATAACATTTCAAAACTACAAAAGAATTCCCCCTACTGAAGCATTAAAGCAGCACATGTCAGATCACAAATCTAAAATTAAACTGGAGCAATAGCCTGCTACCAGTGGATCAGATGCCACAAATTTGCCCAACTGTAGAATTTTGGCATCGTTCCTAGGAATGTCTTTCCAGAACTGTGTTATCAGTACTTGAGTCATTTAAAAAAAAGACCCATCATTAATTGTGGTCAGCAGAAGGAAAATCCACTTAAAACCAGGTTGATCCAATCCTTAGTGATGTTGACCAAGTGTCAGTCTTGTAGCACCTCCATCAACCATGCGTGAAACATGATTGCAGAAGCCTTAACCAGGAGGTTCCAGCTATTTTCACTAAGAACACAGCTTACTAAAAACCTCAGCTTCCTTTTGACAAAGGCTGTCAAACAAACTTGAAAGGAGATCAGAGTTTTCTTCCCCTTTCAAGAGACAACATCTTCCCATATTAAAGTACACAGGCAAGAGATGAATGACCTCACACCTTCAGGCTGTTCTGCTGATTTTCTGCTGCCAAAACCCTGAGAAGTTTGCTTGTAGTGTTTTGCTGTTAAGACAACTTGAAACAAGTGCTGGACACTCACACTTTTCCACACAGTTAACAGCAACACTTCATGGTTTTGTGGAGGAAAGATGCCTGATGACTTCACAATTTGACTCAAAATGGGACACCAAGAGAGATACAACCAAATAGTGCCCTGAGAGTAGTGAAGGACAGCAAATACCACCAGGAAGTCAGGGAGGATACACAGCAGTGTAGACTTAGACCCTACCACAGTGTAGCATGGAGAAAAATATATTATTAAAAAAAGACAGCTTTTGAGAAGATATGCTGAAGGAAAACTCACCAGAAAGAAGCAGAAACTGTAAATAGAGACAAGGGGAAAAGCTTTGAATTTGAAATGTAATAAAATACAGAGAAAATTTATTTGACCAGTGGAGGACAAAAAACACATCCAAAACCTAAAGAATCATGAAAAAGTTGGCAAGGAGGACTTCCTGGGGCTTCCTACCCTTTTCTGGCAGCACATCAGAATGAAGACTGATTAGAATTAGAATGATTACAATGAAGAAAATAGCAAGGATATAAAAACCTTCACAAACTTCATCCGAGTCAAGTTTTCTATTTTACCATTTCATTTCTTGAACTTGTATTTGTTTGTAAAGGCAGGAAAAAACAACTCAAAAGCAAAAGCATACTACAGAAGGGTTTCACAAACTATCTTTCTTTTTGTCCAAAATTCTAACACCAGTCGTATTAGGTAGCCAAAAATGCTATCCTCACTTGAGGGGAGAAAATGTTCAAATACACCTCTCCTGAGTTCGTAATTCAACATACTCTATTACTGCAATTAATCCCAGAACTGGAAACTTCTACTAAATTAACATTTCATTACTACCATCCTTGCCCATCCTATTCATTTTTCTCTCCCTGTAATGCTTAGTTATCTTCTTAGGACTCTCCCTATTACTACTGTGCTTGAATTTGTTATTCTTTCAGCCTTTTACTATTTCCTTTATTGTGTTAAGTGGGCCAAAGCTTCCCTTTCAGTACAGCATTGATTACCTCCCCACAGGAGTGTCAGAAATCAGCAGGGAGCTGAAAAGATAAACACTCAGAGGCAGTGTTTCTCCAGGTAAAAAAAACAAGCAGTGACAATATTTCCAACAGCAATTACTCATAGACATCCTGATGGAAACACCACTGATGTGGGCAACAGAATTCAGAAAGAAAGAAAGAAGCAGAACAAAATAACCTTTTCTCATGGAAGTCTCAGCAAAAGTCATGGAACTTGGTAGTGCTTCTGCTTTATTCAGGCTGCTAAGGCCTTGAGGAGTCAAATAGAGAAACTGCTCTTAACAAAAAGAAAAAGAAAAGAGAGAACACTGTTTATTTAGGCATTTGCTTTCTAGGAACCTGAGAGCATCGTTATTTATTGTTTTGTGGGGGGGTTTTTTGTGTTGTTTTATAATCCTTTTATAGTCTGACTACCCAAAGACATTTGTTTTCTCCAGCTCTTTAGAATTTAATCAAATATTTCCTCATAAAGAAATATATGTTCCAACAGGAAAAAGAAAAAAAATGAAGAAAAAAAAAAGGAATAAGGGGGAAAAAAAGGAAAAGACTATTTCAGCCTGAAAGATAATTACACAAAGCAGGTGATCAACAACCCTAATCTTATCTAGAATATTAAAAAGCAGATAGATGATCTATCAAATATCAGATAGGAACTTGTTTAGGAGTTAGTGGAATTAAACATCTTAGTGCCCAGATCTGCAGAAACTCTGCTTAGAAAAAAACCACTGACCTGTCTTCTGTCCCACTGGAATTCCATCCCAAGCCAGGCTGGAGAGATGGGTGTCCTCTAGACAGTAATGGCAAGCCAAGGAGGACAGGGAAAAGGAAGACCTGCTTGATATCATGTGGGTACTATCAAAATCACAAGTCAGACTCCCACTTCCTTGCTCAGACAACTAACTGTCCCTTTGAAGAATTAAATGAGCAAATTAAGTCAAATTGAATTACATATTGCCGAATTAAATTAGTCATAGGGCTTGGATTAATTCTGGGGTCCACTAACTCCAGTTCTGTTTGACTAGATTCTCTCTCAGCTCATTTAATCCATCTTTCCCTGTTTTATTCCTTTCTTCCTTTATCCCTTTAATCTCACCTGTAGAATCACTTTTTAAACAGTACACACATAGCAGACGTGAATGAGTGCAGAGCATGCCAAGGTCTAGTTCCTCTTTCTTCAAATCCTCTTTTGCTATTTTATTAGTAGTTTACTTATGTTTAACTGAGCCACTCTGAAAGGAACAGAATAAATTTCACAGAATCCCAGCATGTTGAGGGTTGGAAGGGACCTCTGGGAATCATCTAGACCAACCCCTGTGCTACGAGCAGGGTGACCCAGAGCAGGTTGCCCAGGCTTATGCCCACTATTTGAAGAAATAGCACTGAAAGTTTAGAGGAATAAGGATAACATTAAATATGTCCACATGGGTTTGAAATCTCTCCAGAAAAGGAGACTTCACAACCTCTCTGTGCAGGCCAGGTCTGCCACCCTCACAGCAAACAAGTTTCTCCTTCTGGTCAGGTGGAACCTCCTGGGTTCCAGTTTGTGCCCAGTGCCCCTTGGCCTGTCCCTGGGCACCACTGAGAAGAGTCTGGCCCCAGCCTCCCCACTCCATGGTTCTACGAAATTCAACACAGATCTCACCTAGGAAAATCATGACTTATTGAAGCAAATAGCACTCAGATATCAAAGTACAGATCTCATTTGTCTTAACAGAGTTAATACTGAAAAAAAACCCAACCTAAACTGTAGACTCGTGGCCTCTTCTATTCTTCACTTTTGCAGTTGTTTAGTGTGCACTAAGCCTTAAAACATACCTGTGATTAAATGTGATAAAATGTCCTCCACTACCTTCAGACTAACTCTAGATTGAATTTTAGATGCAAGTTTGAAATAAGACTTTTTTTTTTCCTTTGGCATTAAATAATTCTACTGAGAAAAAACCCAGAAACTCAGACACTGAACTCTTCTTCTCATATCTTGAAGATAAGGATGAACGATTTCTTCATTTACCTCTTCTGGTATGAAATTGTGAGGTAGCTCCTGACATTTCCTAGACCTCCACTGCCTGGACTTGGAAAAGAAAATGTAATGGGAAAATTTCCAAAATGGTCTACTTAGCTCATGGATAAAAAAATGGAATATAAACTTTAGAGAAGGGCAAGTAGGTTGAAAAGATTTCTCCATTCTCCTCACTGAGAAGCCTACTACAGTAATGGTCCTAGCTGAGGTATAAAAGCTTATCACACCTATTATCAAACATCTTCCCCAGACTAGGAAGCTAGTACAAGCTAAGGACAATCTTAATTTAATTAGCTTTTCTCTAATGCTGTGATCAACCTAGAATGCCATCAGTGGGGACAGGGAATCTTGAAACCATTAGATAGCATTTTTTAATGCATTAGCACGTTTTAGCCAAAAAATACAACCGCTATAATAATTTTCATACATTTAGACCTTTTCTAAGTCCAAGAAAATGTCCATTTTGTATGGGGAATTGAATGGAACTCACTTGCTTTGCTTTTCACTCGTTATTTCTGCCTAAGGCAAGATCTGCAAGGCTTGATGGCAACTGCACTTTCTGTTTGTACAGGACAGCAGACAAACTTCTTGGAACTCCATAAAATGAATGAACTCCCTCATCCTATTTCAGGAGCTCACTGGAAAGTGCTAGCTCCTAACCAAGATCATCATTTTTTTTGTCCACGGTTTTTACATCACACACCATCTACAACGTGGTCACCTGCAAGAGAAATTTGGTTAGAGCTTTCTATCAGTTGTACTCTGCCGAACAGGAGACCCAAGGCTTCGTTCTAGACATTGTCATCTCTGGAGCAGTAACAGGCTTTGTTGGCATGTGAGTTGAGCACCAGAACAAGAGGGCACAGCACTCCTCAAACTTTATTGCAGAGCTTAGTTCATCATGGAAACAGTGATGTTCTCTCACTCTGGTATTTCACTAATCTGCAAAAGTATTGGGTGTTTTGTAGAAGTAGGAAGGAGTCAGAATTAACCCCTTGTGGTTAATTAGAATATCCGAACTAATTCCATCCACATCGCACAGATATACTCACCCAACCAACCACACTAAGGATGCTTTTTCTTTATGCTGAACATGAGCAAGCAGGAGTATCTTTTTTTCTTGTTTGATTAGCCAATAAAATCAGATTAACAGTCAGCAGGAATGTATATATTACTTAAACCAGTCACTGATATTATTTTGTATTACTCCAAATAGGAATAAAGATTGTCACTGACCCAGTGTCCCACTTGGCAACAGCCATAACCTTTTTGCTCTTGAAGGTCTCCTACATATAACCTTTAGGAAGTAGTAAAAACCACCTGTTAGTAACACCACGGTGACCGTAAGCTCTTTCACAAATGCTGCTTAGAGAGTAACCAGAATTTTTTAACACAAACCCACTGACTACAGATGGCCCATATTTAGGTTTCCCCTTCTCAGGTAAGCATTGGTCATGGGCACAATGGGCAAAGTAGAAACAGCAACGTTCCTGTCTGAAACTGCAGTGTTCCTGTCCAGGCTTTATCACAATTCCTAAAGGAAATCACCAGTGAAATGCTCTAATGTACTTTGAAGAAACAGGCAATGTTAGGAATCACAACTGCAACATTTTACATTCAGGTCCATCTTTGTCCTCTATTAAAATTCCCTTAGAGAAGATGTTATTTTTCATGTAGTACATCAAAGGATAATGTCTTGCCAAATCTTTCTTTGAGATTATTAGAGAACTTTGGGTTTCATTCTCTATTATACTTATCAGGCTCCTTGCAGCGTGTGATTCATCGTCACCTATCTCCATTCTGTCCTCTTTTACTTCTTACAGCAATATTGACTTGCAACCTTGAGAACTGGGCATCCAACAAGAGATATTCACCCCTCAACCTAGCAGAAGCTCCTTCAAAAATGTATAGAAGTACAGTCTTCAGTAGGCGCTTCATATTAATGTACTAGAAAGCTCCAAAGAGATTGAGATAAGAACTAAGAACATTATTTACCTGGCAGAGGACCCTGAAAACTCACCGTAAGGGTGGTTGAGGAGCAAACAGGTGAAAAGACATTCAGAGATGATCTATAGGATTCCTTTTCCTACTCTAAATCTCCTTAACATGCTTCTCTTCCTTTGTCAAGGCATAAACCAGTTTCATTTGGCAGAACTTCTTCTGCTTGGAAGAACACAGTGTCCTGTAGCTGCTTTTCTTATGCAAAGCCTTCCTCTCAGCTTCCAGCATGCAAGGTGTACACTGTTCCTGTACCAATAAGTAAATCCAGAGAAGATGTATAATTAGAAAGGGAAAAGGTGTACATTTCCTACTGGTAAGTTAGTCTTACTTTAAATGAATGTAAACTGGTTCCTCTACAGGGAGTCTAATTGTCACGTAAATTACAGTAACCTATAGCCTGGATCTAGCTGACTTTGCACTTTCTATTTTTTAAAACCCAAATCCTCGGACTTCTCCCTGTGAGTTACTCCCTTACCAGCATTTTGATTTCATTTGGCACATAGGGATGCAGCTGTGACTATAGGTATTATAGCTAGCCACATACATTCTATATTCCTCTCCAGGAGTCCCACAACAGCTGAACTGGAAACCAATTTTCTTGCTGACAGTTATAAATGCCAAAAAAATCGAGATCAACTCTCCCTAGCAAATTCAGTGACAACTGAAACTCCTTTGCCAAACTTTTCCTGGCAATGTGAAATGCACCTTGTGATATAATAGAGAGAACTGAAAACATCAGGAAAAGGAAGCATCTTAATGTTGCATTGAAAGTCAAACATCCTCATTTGCCTCCATGCATACAGAAACTGATCTGAAAACTGTGCCATTCTTCAGCAACGACCCAAAAATGGTGCAATTATGCTCTTTGAAGTGATTTCTGTTTTGGACCATCATGGCAGAATATTGTAGGAATTTTATCAGCTGGCTGATGTTTGAAAGCCACACTAAAAATGAGCTATATCCATGTACAGAAAAAAAACCACCCCAGTATTTTATTTATAATAGTGCTTTGAACTACAAATTCTGGTTCTAGAATTGTTTAGAAGGTCATGGGTTTGGTAGGTTTTCACAAGGAAATTAATTTCTTGGGTTTGTTTGGTTTTTGGTGGTGTTTGGTTTGGGGGTTTTTTGGTTTGTTTTTTTTTTTTTTTTACTTTTTCTTCCATTTTTTTCACAGTTTTTGGTAAATACAGAGCAAATCATTACATGAAAAAAAAGTTTGCTTTTCTCACTTGTAAAGTTACTGTTGCTGTTCCACTCTCTACTGAGGAATTTCCAAAAGGGCATGAGAAAACAAAAGAAGGAAAACCAAAGAGCAAGAGTGACAAAACAGAGTGAATCTCACCACTAGAATTCACCATAAAAATTCCCAAAGTGTAACAGAATTCTTACAAAATTTCCTAGACCAGTTCTTTGAGGGAATCAAGGTCTCCTGTGAAAAAGATGGCAAATGGGCATCAGGGGAGGCTGGGGAGGAAACAGGGAACGAAGAAGGGAAATAAGTGCAGCAAAACCAGGTTCTGAGGAATACACATCATTATGTCTGCTTTAGATCACAATAGAATTTTTAATAAATAAATTTCTTTTTTTTCTTTGTAAAGACACTTTTGTTGAAACAGTAGATTTAGCCCAGTCATTTGTGTCATTTGTTTTATAAACCATCTTTTGTTGTCCCCCACCCCCACCCCCTAACATCAGAAACGGTTTAGATTTGAGTCTCTTGGACATTGTCTTTCGAGTTCATTCGGATCAATAACGGTTCATGCACTGAACTGTGTATTGAATTTATTGTGTTAACTGTTGTTGTGTGGTTGAAAGGAGACTTATAAGAGTTATAGTGATTGAGGTGCTCATGCTCTATTGCTGGCATGGGCAAGTGACTCTCTAGGGGCGCGTCACCTGTCAGCTCATCATCCACGTTAATGATCTCTACAGTCCGCGTCGGAGCGTGATGGTTCTGCCGGTGATGCTGTTTCCTCATTTTGTAGAAAATGACCAGCATCACAGCAGCCATGAGAGTGATAGCCACAAAACAACCAATTATGATTTTGGTAGTCTTCATAACCTCATCTATCCCCGGGATCCCGTTGTTCACGTCCGTCACCGGAATGGTGAAGGTTTTTTCTGTGGCTCTTGTGCTCTGTGGAGTGAGTGAGGTCGTCATGTTGGTGGTCTCCCAGTTGGTAACCGGGGTGGGCCCAACCTGCTCTGTGGTCTGTGCCTCATCCTCAGAAGGTTCCACGGTCTCTACTGTGACGGTGGAAAAGTAGGTGTAGCCAGGGTTATCCAGGGCTGTCACGTTCAGCGTGGCCGAAGCCGTGGTATTCCCGACGGAGTTACTCACCATACACGTATACAACCCCGTGTCTTGCACGGTTACCTTGGTAAAATTTAAGGTGCCGTCACTGAGCACAGCAATGCGAACTCTGTACGCCCCGTGTGTCATCACGGATCCATTGGGGGTAATCCAAGAGACAGAGGTCAGGGAGGTTGACGCCCGGCATTTCATCTCCGCTGCCATGCCTTCGGTGACGTTGAGGTCCGCTGGCGGCTCCACGATGACCGGAGCATAACACGTGAAGTAATTGAGGTCCAGCTCACCGATGTACCTTCCTTTTAAACTGGGAGGCGTGTGGCAGCGGGCGCAGCAGGCAGTGTTGGAGGGTGCCTTGTCTTTAATCCACCAGCTGAGCCAAAGGATGTCGCAGTTGCAGTTCCAAGGATTGTGGTGCAAGTGGATCCTTTCTAGGCGGAGCGGCGTGAAAAGGTCATGAGGCAGTAGCGTTAGGTTGTTGTGAGCCAGATTGATCTCGACCAGCGACTGAAGGTTGTCAAAAGCGTTCCTTTCTATCACTTGAATCTGGGACTGTATCATCCACAACTTCTGAAGATGCATCAGCCCTTGGAAAGAACCCGGCCGGATGGCAGTCAGGTGGTTCCCAGAAAGATCTAACTCATCCAGTTTGACAAGGGGGGTGAGGTTAGGAATTTCGCGAAGATTGCACATGGCAAGGTTCAAATACCTCAAGTTGGACAGACCTTCAAAGGCACCTTCTGAGATGTACGAAAGCCTTTTCAGTTCCCCCAGATCCAGCCTCCGGAGAGAAGGGATTCTGTTAAAAGCATAAGAAGGGATGCTCTCAATGGGGTTGTTCCTCAACCACAGCTCCTTCAGTTTTGACAGGTATACAAAAGCCCCATTTGGGATAGTGGTCAGACGATTGTCAAAGAGTTCCAACGTGTTGAGGTTGGCCAAACCATTGAAAGCCCCAATTTCAATTGTTCTGATGTGATTCCTGCTGAGCTGCAGGATTTCCAGGTGCCTCAGATGTTTGAAGCTATTCACTTTAATGATCTGGATCTGGTTCTCATGGAGATTGAGTAACCGGGTGTTGGTGGAGATGCCGTCGGGCACGTCTCTCAGATTCTTCCGTACGCAGATCACTTTACTGAACTGGTTGCTGCAGGAGCAGACAGAAGGGCAAGTTTGAGCCCTCACTAGACCAGCAACCACAAGAAGCTGAAGAGCCAACAGCACCACAAGCAGGGGGTCAAATAGGGCCCTGTTAAACCTAGGACCTATCATTATCTGCTGTGGATGTAAGGTCATCTTGTTCAACATTCATAATTTATTTGGTGTTGGTCCTTCTGGAGTTTGAACAGCCTAAAAGAAAGAAAGAAAGGAGAAGATTAATCTCAAGTATTTAAGTGTGCTCTCTAAACAAAGCTTTCTGAAGTCCTTTCATTCCACCTTACCAATTTCATGGAAGTCTGTAGCAAGAATAGCTACAGAAATCCTAATTTTTTATTTCCTGTAACAGGTATGTATGTCAGCTCCAACAGCAATGAGATAAAAAAAAAACAAAACAGACACTAGATTTTCCTCTTCATTCCAACATATAAAGCTTGTAGCTGGATGGCAGGTGACAAGTTCAACCACAGCAGATACCTAAAAGAAGTGTTCAAACTCAGGGGGTGAGCTGAAAGAAGTGGTAAGGGCCTCAAAAGGCAAAAATGACTAAGAGAGGAATCATCAGAATATTCAGGTTGTGAACCTTCCTGACACCTTGTACGACAAGAGAAAAGACAGTTTGAAGAGCAAGTGGAGACTCCTGTTATGTACGGGTGTAAATCTTTGTCTATACAAACGTGATTCCTGCATGGGAGCCTTAACTAGAATAAAAGCCTTGGAACACCTCATGCAAAAAGAGGTATATCTTGCCTATTTGAAAGAATAATAATAAAAAAATAGAAACCAAACATGCTGAGCATCAGTTCCTCCCTCCTGCTAAACAGCATCATCCAATTTCACAACATTTCCTCCTCAGTTCTTTTGTTTGGCACCAGCAACAGACAAACATTGCTATATGCATGCTGAACACAGAAATCAGGAGAGCCATTTAAATGCTGGAAAAGATCTCTGGAGCTTCAGGGTTGGCAGTTGCATTGGCACCTCTAAAAAACAAACCTACAGTGCTTACTATAAAGGGGGGGGGTTAGGAAATAAAAAAGACCTTTACACTACAAATAATCATTAGTGTTTTAAGAAGTTCAGTACTGATTCATTTCTGGGACCTCTTCAAGCCCCCAGCCCTCAGGTAATTTTCAATCTGCAGCTTAGCACAAGGTCTCTCTGTTGTAGAGATTAATGACGTTTCCTATAAATCAGCACAAAACTGAAGTCTTGAGAAATTCCAGCAAGCTTCAAGTATATTTATAACCTAGATGCATAATACATGTATTTCAGTGAAACAAAACACAAGGCAAAATACAAAAGGGCAATGGTTTTTCCACTCCAGGCTCTGAATTGTTTCATTCTCTGGATAGAAAGCTACCTTTATTGAAAATAAATAAATAAAACAATAAATTCAGGGAAGGGGGAATATTAACTTGCATCTCACAGCAATTATTTCATTGAAAGACTTGTAATTTTTTTTCCTGATTATATATTCAGACACTGTGTTTGTCTCTGAAATACTTGTTAGAATGGTTCCAAGCTAGCAAGTTCTCATCTCACTTAATAATTTACTGCGGAGAAAGGCAACAGAATGGTTCAAACCCCTGTGAATGGGAAAGTCTGGGCTCTATCTGTTTGTTTGATCTGCTCTGTAAGTGCTATTTATAAAACATCATTCGTGTTATGAAAGATTCATGGAACTAATGTGTTTTGCAACCTTGAGCAAGTCACTCGCCTTCTCTCTCTGTGGCATGTGCCTCTGGAGAACCCTGGGTAGATGTTCCTGCTCCCACCTCTACCTCTTTCCATCCTTTCCCTCTGTCAACAACTGTACTTCTGAACATTGGCTTCATGTACTGGACTAGAGAAGGGGTAGCTGCTGTTCAAATCTTCCTTTCTACTACAGGTTTAACAGGTCTTCACAGAATCTACAATTTCTTCATAGAAAGGCTTGTCAAGAACTGGCCCAGGCTGCCCAGGGCAGTGGTGGAGTCACCATCCCTGGAGAGGTTTAAAAGATGTGGGGATGTGGTGCTGAGGGGAAGGGTTTAATGGTTACCTGGAAGTGCTGGTTAACTATTGGACTTGAAAAACTTACATGTCTCTTCCAACCAAACTAATTCTTTGAGTCTAAGGTCACTCACCACTTCAGAAGTGCTGAACATGATATATGGAAAAACAATCTCAAACTAACCATTAAAATTCAAGTTTCTTTACACCAAAAATCCAACTGTAGTAAAACTATTAGCAAAAAGGGGGTGGAAAAGGACCAGGTTCCCATCTTTCTTACACTGTCATGAAGAAGTGTCTGCCTATTGTGGTCAAAAGACTTATATCACTGAGTCTAATATCAATTTCAGGCCCCTTAGTTAAGATCTGTGATCCATGAATTTTGCTGCTGAATAGTAATTAACCATTTTCTGGGATGGTTTATGTGATTGTATTAACATTTTTTTTGTCACTAGCTGCTTTTTTTAATTCAGTACATTTGTCTTCCCTCTTTTCTTTTTTTTGTTTTCTAATTCTTCTAAAGCTTATCCCCTAAGGACTTGGACTGAATAAGGAATTCCATTAACAGGTAATAAACCAGATACCAATTATTTTACCACTGCACTGGTGCAACTGTATTGTCTTCACTGGAACCAAGATTAGAACTCATCCTGCTGTGTCCAGCTTTAGAGCTGTCAGTTTCTTTGTGTGGCTGATGTGGTACCAGCAGCACATGTGACTTGTAGAGATACCTGAATCTCCTATGACCTGGGTCTCAGAACCATCCACTGTTAAAAACCAGCTTTGCAACATGCCATATGGTTTCTCTACCTTTCTATTTGCTCCTTTCTGCTCTCATTCCTCTATCCTGGATCCCCTGAAGGATTTGCAGAACAAGAAAGCACAGGAAAAATAAGGAAGGTCATGAGAGAGCAAGTGCCTTCAACATCAACCATCAACATCATCATACTCGTCAGTGTATGCATAAACTCCCTTCAGCTGTTTCTTTGCCAGCCTCCATAAAGCTGATGATGCCAAACCATGCTGCTCCTGTTCCAGCTTCTTGCACTGGCTGGTGTCTCCCACCATTCCCTTCACTTCCTCCTTTATCCAGAGAATCTTCCCTTTCCATTACTCCACATATGTTCCATGAAAAAAACCAAAACCAAAACCAGAAACACATTTTACTTGAATGTTTCATGGTAACAAAGAAACTATCCAGTTATGAGACCGATCAGCAACAATTGTTCAACTCAAATCAAAATGTTGCCATGTCTCTGTTGCAAAAAAAGATTTTGAAAATAAATGCTTTGGGTTTATCTTCTTAAAAGAAATTCCCTCTATTCCTCCCATTTGGGGATATTGACTCAAACAATGAATCAGTCACACAGAACAGCTCTTTCCTTGTGCTGAAGACCAGAATTGCCCATGGCTTTTTTACATTTACATTTTTCCTCACTCCTGGGCTAGGGATGTCTCAATCAAAACCATGCCTCAGAACTACAATCCATCAAAGATCCTCAGGGAATTCTGCAACTCTCAGGTTTCTGCAAAATTCAAATCTGTGTACTTCAAATACAAGCTTGGCCACTAACTACTTATTAGCTGCTCTGAGCATCTCGTTTTGAAGACAGGATCAACGTTTTGGGAGGTGCAGACAGAGAGTCCTAGGTATGCTTGCACATGTCTTGGTGCCTTTGATTTTTCTGTGTCTAATTTGGATCTTATTTAACATATAAGTGCCTAAGATCCATATTGCCACTCCCCTGGAATGTTTTCTGGGAGGCAGTGAGAGCAAATATGAACTTTTGTAGCCGCTATTTGATTGACCTTTTGATTTGTTCACGTTGGTCAACGTTTCCCCCTTCTTCTTTGGTAATACAGGAAATAAAATGCAGTGGTTAGCATAAGACTGCTCTAATTGGGCTTGGTGCTGCTAAAATAAAAGGGGAGGGGGGTGATGATTCACAGAATCATTAAGGTTGGAAAAGACCTCCAAGATCATCAAATCCAACCATCAGCCTACCACCACCATGCAGAAACTATGCTAGGCAATGCCTTGCAAGTCCTCGCTTCCACCAGCTGAACTTTGTATGAGGCTAACATGCTGCAGTGAGATTCCTGGTGGCAGTAGGAATGTATTCACAAAGTCCTTTCTTTCATACTGGTGGCTTTCCAGAGCTCAAAGCTTAAGTATTCAGGAAGTCTTGGTGCAATCATTTCACAGAATCACAGAATCATTATGGTTGGAAAGGACCCTCAAGATCATCTAGTCCAACTGACAGCCCTGCACTACTCTTATCCCTAAATCATCCCCTGAANCAGTGGCAAGATCACCTCCCTGCTCCTGCTGGTCACACTATTCCTGATACAAGCCAGGATGCCATTGGCCTTCTTAGCCACCTGGGCACACTGCTGGCTCATGTTCAGCTGGCTGTCAATCAGCACCCCCAGGTCCTTCTCTGCTGGGGAGCTTTCCAGCCACTCCTCCCCAAGACTGTAGCGCTGCTGGGGGGTTGTTATGACCAAAATGCAGGACTCTACATTTACCCTTATTAAAACTCATCCCACTGGCCTCTGCCCATCGATCCAGCCTGTTTAGATCCCTCTGCAGAGCCTCCCTACCCTCCAGCAGATCGACACTCCCACACAGCTTAGTGTCATCTGCAAACTTACTATTTGCTATGGTATATTTACTATTTACTATGGTATTTCACACCAGGGTAATTTTAAATCATAAATATCCTGGAAATACCCTGGAAAAAAAATGTTAGCCAGCACAGAAACACAGTGGAAAATTTATTTAAAGCCTTGAAGAACATTATGGAAATACGCTAATGGGCTTTCCATGGAGATCTGTCTGGAACTCTGTCCTGAAGTCATTTGCTATTCAGTATCTGTCTGTTATGCTACAGACACCTGAAGGTTTAGCTTTATAAATCCACAGATGGAACACAGACCATCAGCCAGCTTCTTTAGTCTTTGTTGACAACTCTTTGTCTTCTAAGCAATTTCAAACACACCCCCCCCCCTTCATTTTTCTAGTTCCAAAATATCAACTCTGTGGTCAATTCAATAACACTAGTGCCCTCTGCTGTATAGCTTGAAAATGGAGTTTAAAAGCCTAAGACTGTCCTTACTGCAGAGCTCCCCAGACACTGGATAGTTATTAAATGTGTTTCCAAGCAGGACCTTAGGTCCATCTGTGGGATTGCTCTAATTACCAAAGCATTTTAGGACTGTAATCTGTATTTATTGCCATGAAGACATACATATATATATATGAAGAGTTATTCGGTTTGTTTTCTATTTCCATAGAACTCCAAAATTTTATTTTTTTTTCAAATTGACATTTAATATGCACATTCTCCTCTCTGTAGCTGACCTGACACTTCATCACAATGAGCTACACAGTTTCTCTCTGAGCAAAAAAGCTTTGCCCTCTTGAGATCTACTGCAGAAGATGAAGCAAAGAATGACAAAGCTAATCTCCCTCTGCAGATATGCACAGTGCAGCTTTTCCTCAGGGACAGCTTGGAGGAGGCAGGGGTTTTGCTACTGCAAGGTAAGTTGGCCAAATGTATATGAGGAGATGTCTTCCTTATGGAACCCCCAATTCATTTTTTCTGTTTGGAATCAGGTCTGAGGTTTGATGTGCTTTGTTCTCTCTCTATATTTACAGGAGGAAAGTGTCTCTGCTGTGTTTTTCCTGTACTGGTGGGCTTTGATTATGAAAGAGAACTTCTGCACCACCATTCCCAAAGATCTGCCTAATGAGGTATGGCAGGTGGCAAAGATATTTTCCCAAGCTCCAGTGACCCTTAGCTGGATCACTGGCAGTTTAGTTGCTGTTGGCAACTGATAGTTAGCTTTCTGTCTAGTCTGTGGGTCTATGAATAACTGTCTCAGAAGTGGAGCAGAGCAGTGCAAAGGCCATGGTTTTATCCCAATACATGTTTTAAGACAAAGTATGATCTAACACACTTGGGTTGCTGCTGTGCATCTGCCATTAAAACCCAAGATCTGATGCTCTGTGTCACTGTCTTGAAAGTGCAGACAGCATTTATCAGATGTCAGGTGATTAAACCCTCACTGCAAAATTAAATCATCACAAGTACATCTCAACTAAAGCACAGTTAAATGATCACAACTCCCCCTCAGCCATGTGCCAAGATAATTTCAGGATGAGGAGCATTCAGATCACTTCTTACAACTTTTTTTTTTCTTCTCCCCAACTTGCCAAACACGTGGATGGGTTGAGGAAACACACCTTTGCCTCACTTGATGTAGCCCACTTACCTGCACTATACCTTACACCTCAGAAAGAGCTTTAGGAGAGAAAAACCCTTTGCAAAGATATCTACATTATTTTAGGAAAGAAGCCTCTCTACAGTTGCAAATGAATGGCAGATGTCCAGCCATATGAAGAGGAGCTAGGTGCATCAAGCAGCTAATTATGCTGGGAAGTCTCTTCTGGTAGTATTTGCACCAGAGAATGGAAAATGCTTTGGGTATGGAACAGAGCATGGAGGACAGTCATAAAAATAGGTCAAAATCCCAGGTTGATCTTCTGCAAAAGTGTCTCTTTTGAGTCTCTCTCTTTTCAGGAACTCTGAATGCTCTCAGGGCCTGAGACTGATCCCCTTTTGGCAACAGTGCCAGCAGAAGAAGTCAAGGGAATTTCAGCATAGATCCCAAGAGACAAGCACACACACGGTATGTTTCAGCTCCACAAAATACTCAAAGACATGAGGGTAAAGCCTCGTCCCTGAACAGAGACTGAACTGTGGGCAGGGAGCTCCACTGGGGTCAGAAATCCTCTACCAACATCTGCTCTGCAAATGCTCCTGCAGCCTCAGACGCATGACCCCATATGGCTGGGAAGGGTTGGGCTGATGGAACCACATTTCCAGGGATTTGCTCACTGTATCCTCCTGCTCCTCTTCCTGCCTTTTCAGTTCTGAAATTCCTTTCCACCTGGCTGAACCCCCAAGGACTAGAGCTTTCAGTTCAGGAGAAGTACAAACATTTTCCATGCTGTTCCCTGCCCACACATGGTGACAGTATTTTTGTATCAGCACTAGCATGGCCAGCAGGACTAGGGCAGGGGTCATACCCCTGTACTCACCACTGGTGAGGCCACACCTCGAATCCTGTCTTCAGTCATGGGCTTCTCACTCCAAGAAGGACATTGAGATGCTAGAGTGTGTCCAAGGAAGAGCAACAAAGCTGGTCAAGGGTCTAGAGCACAAAGTGCAGTTGAGTGAACCTGGGGTTGTTTAGCCCGGAGAAGCTAAATGGCTTCTCACTCTGTACAACTTCCTGAAAGGAGGTTGGAGCAAGGTAGGGGTTGGTCTCTTCTCCCAGGTAAGGACTAATAGGACAAGAGGAAATGGTCTCAAGTTCTGCCAAGAGAGGCTGAAGCTGGACATTACAATTTCTTCCCCAAAAACATTGTCAAGGCCTGGTACAGGCTGCCCAGGGCAGTGGTTGGAGTCACCATCCCTGGAGGGATTTAGAAGACGTGGAGATGTTTTGCTGAGGGCCATGGTTTAGCAGTGACCTGACGGTGCTGGGTTAACAGTTGGACTTGATGATCTTAAAGGTCTCTTCCAAGCAAAATGGTTCTATGACTCTATGCTGCCTTGCTTTTTCTCCATTCAATGTCTTTGCCAGCACCAAATGAACCTGTGCTATGTTCTTAAGTGAGCGTTACAATAGTCACCATGCAAAACCACTGAACTTGCTACAGTAGATCTCATATCCTTCTCTTCCTAATCTTATTTTCTATTTTTTCTCCTGGATTGGCTCCTGCCTGAGGTGTTTGGTTTTCTTTTAAACAGTTTTACAGTGAAACCCCATCACTGCATCTCTGCTCCATTCTTAAAAACTCAGTTTTCCCTTTTCATTGCTACAGGACTTGGAAAAGTCTCAACAACAGCTTAGGGAGTCATTGCAATAACACCTAAAAACCTGGGAGGATTCATAGCCCAGCAGCTTTTATCTATTTAGGTTTTATTTTATTTTTAGGTAAATAGAGTGGAGGTTAAAGAGGGCCAGGCAGGCAACCCTGTATTGCAAACCAGATCAGTCAGAACACTCACAATGCAAATTATTCTCCTTTTTTGCATGTTTCACTGTTTCACTCTGGGATATAGTCAAGATCTTCTGTGGCCTCTTGAAGCATCTAAGTGTAAGAGGCAGAGTGGATGTTGCTGTACAACATACACTTCCCTGTTCTCTCCCACAAGCCTTTAAAGGCTCAGATGGATCACTAAGACCCTGACCTGAAAGACCTAAATGTGATTGGACACATTCAATGCTCCTGAATCACCATTGATTTCAGGGGAGTTCAATCAAGGATGAGTTTGACCCAGTCTGCCTTCTTCTTTCCTTTCATTCTGTTACACAGAAAACAGCTTTATTTCATAGCCCTCATTTTTCCAGCATGATTTCATATTTCCTTTCTCAAAGGAAAATTTTTCTCAAAGCTTCAAATTTTCTCCCTAACTTCAGGTAATAGAAATGAACACGAAATAGGCATTTTAGTGCACATCAGTCCAGGCAAATATATTTGCATATTAGCTGGAATTTATGAGCTTTCACAGTGTTCTAAAATAAATCAGTCCGGTATGTCCCTTTAATTATCAATATTCTTTTACTCCCAAACACCATTTGCACTTTGTATCCTCAGCACAACTCAGGAATTTCGGGTAAAATTAGCAAGTCCTATAAACAGCATCAGACAATAGGTAATGGTTATTTCTTTAGAACTCACTTACTTTAATTAAGAGAAATTACTTGGCTACTTTGTTGACCTTTCCCTGGATGCCCCCCCCCAAAGGATGAAGAGGACAAACCAGTCCTAATCTCTCTGTTCAGACTGCTCACAATGGTGTGGACAGACACAATCTATGAGCTCTTCATGATGACCTATCTTGAATTCTTCCACAAAAGCCACCACAATACAGCATCTTACTAGTCCACCCAGAAACACTCCAGACATTTAACTGGAATCAACTTTTAAAGTGAGTTAATTATATTGCATTACATCTTTGTGTGGACACTCTTATTTAGAATTTAATTTCAGCAAAATTGAATCAAGGCCACTGTAATTTCAATTAAGAGTGTCCATAAAAGAATGTAATGCAGTTTAGCTAGTCCCTTCCCAAAGTCAATTTGGATTCATTTTCTTGAGACCCCATGTAGACATTGGGAACTTTTGTTCTGTATTGACTTGGGCTTGATTCAAACCAATTACATAAAGGTAAAAAGGTTTGTCTACCTCATCACTGATCCCTTGGGTTATGCAAGTCCCATTTTGCTCTTCTCACTTCATTAATTCAGTTGATAAAACACAGTTTCTCTGAACCTGTTTTTTTGTTTCATCTTTTTTCAGGCCAGATATTTATGTAGGGGGAAATAGGCAACTGTAAGAAAGTTTACAATTGCCCTGATAACAACATTCTCTTAATTACAGCAGCATGTCACAATCTTTCATGTTGCCAACCGTGCCATAAGGGAAAGTCATAACCAAGCACCTTCAGCATCTCACTCTCTCATCCTCAGTGAGCAAGGATTTAACCACAGTGTATCTGTAAGGATTGAAATTGAAAGGATGTTTTCTTGATCCCTTCTTGCTTTATTATCAAAGCAAAATCACAGGCTCTCATTCAGAAGGCATCTGTGAAGCACAAGAAAATGAGCATGAAAAGAAGCCTCAGTAAAAAATTAGATGATGTTCTAAAGCCCTGCTCCAAAGCGATGCAGTTATCACTCCTGCCAGTGTTCTGAAACACTCGAGGATTTCTTTTGTTTTTAGCACACTGGCAGTGATTTAAGAAAACACCATCACAGTGAAAATTCATTTCAACCAAACTAGTTTTGGTCTGGTTGAATATTACCAAATTTTTTCACATGGAAGCATTGATTTCTATAAATTAACATCCTTTTCAACACCATACTACAGGACTGCAAACTAGCGAGCAAAAATCTGCAGGTTAGGTAGAAGAAATATTAAAATATCATGGCTTTTAAAAGGTGCAAAGGCAAAAAAGTGCAAGGCTGAAGCACAAAAACAGATATAGGAAATGTCAGCTCAGAACACCACAGAATCTAAGGATGCATATGCAAATGTAGCCAGTACAATGAAGAGCACCAAAAAACCCCTGGCAATTAGAGTGTATCCTTGCCTTTAAGAAAGTTTCATCCTGACCTCAGAAAACTGGAGTCTAGATATTAAAGCCCAAATAGCCCTTTCCTAAATGACAATATGCACATCTGTCTACTGAATGTGCTAATGCTGAATATTCATTACCCATACAAATCATCCTCTGAGCCTTGCTGAGCTCTTGACCTTAGTACATAATATAAACTAGAAGAGAGAAATATTTTAGTTTGATGAACATCCAAGTAATGCAGCTGTGCATTAGGAGGGATTTCTATACTTGGGCAACAGAGATGCTCTGGTAACATTTGAAATCATTTAGAAAGATTTGAAGATTATTTTGAGCTTAGGAAATCAGAAGGTGCTGTAAAAAAAAAAATAAATAAAGGAATTTGTGCAGTTTTTCCAAATGCATTTTTGTAATATGTAAAAGAGAGGAGAGTGAGGGATGAAAGGGAATCACATGAAAGCAACCACACAAGAACTTCAGCAACATTTTTTGGGGTATGAATGAAAATAGGTACCTGCCTCAATAATTCTATGGCCATAATGTTGTGTCAAGAAGTGTTTTCCTTTTTATGAAGGTCTGAATTAATTCATGTTGAGTTGGAGAAGTGCTCAATAAGTATTCCACAACCCTGGTAACTATGGGCTGTATTGCTAGTAGGCATTATTCTAAAATACCTCCTGGGAGAAACATACCCTGATAATAACACACTAAAGCACCAGAGTCCATTTTTCATCCTTGTATTTTGTAGTGGCTAACTCATTCTGGGCATAAACACAAAGACAAAGAGAAAAAGAGACGTGAGAGAAAAAGTTAAGGCTGCAAAGAAGCCCAGAGTCTGGCAAAGGATGGTTAAACTTCTTGTCCTTGGTAACTATGGAAACCCCTTAAGGTAAGAGAAGAAGGCAGGCTTTTTGTGGTCTGTGATTTACAAGCTGGTTATTTAATTAGGAAGGCATACGAAGCTGGAAGGGGGCAATGCAATTACCACACTGCCATCATGTTTGGAGGGAAAAAGAAGAGGTACACAGAAATGTAAGAAGTTAATGTTTTGGACAATTACTAGGTTTAGGACTTCATGAAACTGCAGCACCTTGTTTCTTACTGAGATTTCTGATTGACTTTTGGTTTGGTTTGGTTTTTTTTCCAAAAGGGTGTGCACAGCCCAGATTAAGTAATATGATATTTTGCCATAATATCCCTCAGTAGATTCCCAGTAATTATGTCCATTCTATGCCTCATGAACAAAGCCAAGGTCAGGGTGTGTTGCAATTAAACCCTAGGTGTTACCAAAGTGCAGGACAGCCAGAATAGCAAGCACATTATTACCAGATCTATCACTGCTGGGCAATGAACAGGTCACAGGTGCTCCTACATGCAAGTATTTGTCCACCTTTAAATATTACAAGTGGGAAAATGTTTCAATTCAATTTAGGAGGCAGCCAGCGAAATCAAATTGAGAGTGAAACTATGTGAGACCTCAAGGGGACTGTAACAACTGCTTACAAGTATTTTCCTGGATCTGAACAACAAACTTTGACCTGATACTTCTGCTGCCGGGAGCTGCATAAATGTAGGGGCCCCAGGGTCCTTTGCATACAATGGGAGTTCTGGCAACAATCCATCCTTGGCTGGATCACCTTTGTAAGATGTCAAACATAAAAATCCTCACTAGGCCTCTGGAAAGGAGAAAGGTAATATTACATTCCTCACTAAAAAGAGTGGTTTGGCATTGGAAGAGGTTGCCCAGGGATGTGGTGGAGTCGCCATCCCTGGGGAGTCTAACACCTGAGTAGATGTGGCACTTGGTGACGTGGTTTAGTGGCACAGGGCTATTGGGTCAACGGTTGGACTTGATGATCCTTGAGGTCTTTGCCAACCTTGATGATTCTATGCTTACTTTGTATTTGCATGTAGACATGGTTTTTAAACTGATAAATACAGATTTATGCAATGGAGGATCTTCTCTATGGAGGCTGCTTATTGAAATCACTGGCCAAATTCCAAGTATTATGATGTCAATATGAATTTCATATCAGACCCAGGAAAACTGGCATATACTTCTTCAGCAAATGATTCTTTTCACTGAAGTGCTGTTTATCTCCCTCAAGTTAACCAACAGGACTCCCTTTCCAGTCTCAGCAGCGCTGCCTGCTTGTTCAGCTGCTCAGACTGAAGTGCTGATGTTCATGAGCCCGCCACTGACTTGCATTTGTCACTAGATCCATCAGAGAAAACCAGAGGTAAAACTTGACTCCTATAGAAACCAAGGGGAGTCCTGTCTCTGACAGCAGTGGAGTCAGGTCACCATCTCATGTACCAGTAAGAATTTGCTACACAGAGCCAACTGCAGGCTGCTGCTGAGGGAAGCACTAGGGCTGTGATACCATTCTTCTCAGTTTTCAGGGAGGTGGAAATTTCATTTTGGTTTAATTAAAGCTGTCACATAACAGAAAAGGAAAAACAGCAATTGAGACAGCTAAAAAGACAGAGTTCATATATGTGAAAGCATGCTCTGAAAAACAAAGGGCAGTATTTTAAAATGTCAAGATATTGGCATCATGGATTACTAAATGATTTCAAGAGATTACTCTGCCACTTTAAAAGGCATAGCAAGAGAGTGAATCCATGTGGTTTTGGGCTACCTAAGAACAATAATAAATGTCAGGACTCATGTTGCTTTTAAATACCAACATTGCACAGCACATATATCCCCAGCACCATTCTGCCTTACACACCTACATCACATAGTGGACTATTTAGTCTGGAAGATAACCTAATTAATTGTAAAGTAGATTTTGCTATTTCCTGATACTTCTAGCTACATCCACTTGGGCAAGCATGCCTAATGGCAGCTATTACCAAGTAATTGGCTGACAACTTCTGCCCTTGGTCTGCCAAAATGGTTTTAAAACCTGGGTTCAAGCATCTTGGGAAAACCACCTCCCTTTCATTACTCATCTTGCTGTCCATATGGCTCAATCCTTAAGAAAGCTCAGGAAGTGACAAGATGTAATAACAGCAGCTAGAACCAGTGAAGACTACAGGGAGTTCTCTCTCATGTTCTTCACACAGAAGCACAGAGATCTCCTTTCCTAGACCTGATTTCTGGACTGGGATCTAAATCTCAGAAGGATTGCATGGAAGACAAGAGAGCTGCTGGGTAGCAGAGATAAGGAGTGTGCACAGATATAAGAACTTCCTTTAATACTGCAGCAATAGATATAAACCTAAGCTAGAACTATCAGGGAGGGGATGATGGAAAAAACAAAACAAAACTTTTTTATATGTGAGCTCCTTTATGGCTCTGGGGAGGAGGAGAAAAAAAAAAAGATACACATGGCACAATCTGTGGCTCCTTCTCTTTATAATTCTTTTCCACTTCTGAAGGGTGAAGGCAATCTTCTTCTCTGTAATTCTACAGAAATAGGCCAAATTTAGTCTAGTCCCCAGATGGGATAAACTGGTATTGCACCATTCAAGTCCATGAAACCAGAGTGATTTTTATTCCAGCTGAAGCTTGTGAACCTTGTTATCCTCTAAACCAGACTGATCCATTCTTGAGGAATAGCAGGAGGTTCAGCAAGCAATGAAAATGGAGCTTTTATAAAATAGGTTTCAAATGGTAAAGGTAAGAGAAATGCTTTTAACTGTGTAATAAAGATCTCCCTTCTGATTGCTGAAATGCTGAAAGAATAATTGCACATTAAGAATGGATTTTATTTTAGCTCTTAAAAAATACTTTCGAAAAGAGTACTACTAAGTTATAACTAAATATAAATAAATAATACCATTCTAAATAATAAGCTATATCTCCTCTTTCTCTTTTTTTTTCCTTACTACCATAAAATACAGGGTTGCAGTGGTAGCTATCATATAAAAGCAGCAGATACAGCCCACAATGAATTAAGAGAGGTCCTTATCTCCAGCCTTTATAATGTATCATGCCTGAGGTACTTGGGATTTAGGAGGTTTTACACTGACTAAGATGGTAACAGCTTCCAGTTAGATACTAACTCAAGTTTCTCTGTGAGTTTTAAATCCTATATTGTCAAACTATATATATATATATATCTCAGAATTACCTTATCCTCCACTGAAATCTAGCTATCTCAAGGGAGAAATAGCAGGGTATTTTTATAGTTTACCATGTTTTATCAAGAAATACTGAAGGTTGTTATCTTCACCTGAAAACAGAGGCAAACTTTAGAAATTTGGGTATATATCTACGGTCCAATTTGATGTACAACAACAATTAGGGTAAACTTCCCCATTGTTTTGGAAAGTGCATTTTTGAAAGAGAGCTTAACTCCAAGCAGAGTGCATTTCCCAGTCACTTCTGTCATGTTAGAGAACAGCATTTCTGCCAGAACATCATTAGAGCACTGCTGGAGGATTAGCTTGGAAAAACAACCTGCTTTTAAGGGATTGCTAAAATAGCTTCTTGCAACTTCTTGCCTTGTTCAGCAGATGCAGTGGATCTTTGTAAGGACATATGGGAAGCTAGGTACCCTATGTGACCAGACACAGTCAACAGGAGCACATGCATGCTGATCATCTACCCATCCACCTACCTACCAGTACTTGCAGAAGCATGAGCGAGACAGTCTCTCCTACTCTTGACATGTGTCTTGAGAGAGCCAAGGTATGAAAGGCTGCCTGGGAAACAGTTAGCCACAAATTATCTTACCTCTTCTTAAAAGGGAAGACATATACTGCAAGAGGGGTAGCCATCACTTGGTGGGATCCATACGTGTGTTGCCTTCAGCAACTGCTGCAGCTTTTTGTACTTAGAGCAGGGAACAAATGAATGCTCAGCGGCAAACACTGGGATATCAATTC
Organism: Galbula dea; assembly: GCA_013399015.1. Taxonomy (NCBI): domain Eukaryota; kingdom Metazoa; phylum Chordata; class Aves; order Piciformes; family Galbulidae; genus Galbula; species Galbula dea. The sequence goes on along the minus strand of VWZX01003670.1, from coordinate 446,757 downwards.
CTCTCTACAGGTAGCCACAAGAACAGGAGAGAACAGCTCTATTAAATCTTACCATAATTCTTTACAGATGTGCAAGAGTGAAGTTTGCTGCTCTTCTACAAAGCAGCCCTAACAACCTAACTTGCAGTAGCACACTACAATCACCAACACAGCCTTAAGAGTTCTTCCTTAATGTACATATAAAAGTAGCATAGCAAGAGACCTTTCAGTTTAATTAAGAGCTTGCCAGGAACTTACAACCTTCTTAAAGTGTACTAAATTCTCCTTGAAAATAATTCATTTACCTTTAAGAATGAGAAAGGCACCTACTAGACCATATTCAAACTGCTCTTCACTGCTACCCAATTTTTCCTGAAAGGCAAAGCAAGAACATAGTAGGGAGTGAGAGGAATAATTTCCTTAGTGATTGCTGAGCAAACAAAGCAGACACAGCAGAGGGCACACCTGAAAGTTGGTATAGGGTTACTACTGGCCTCTTCTTGAGAACAATTCTGAGCTGATTCAAGGGTTTTGAAGGTGGGTGTTGCTGAACCTTCCTTGCAGACTGCAACAAAACCACTTCCACTTAGTTTCTCTCTCTAGATATTGTGGATGCGGAGTCTACAGCTGGACACAAACAACAAAGGGGTCACTAGTGATTAGTTGGAGCACTCCTTTCTCTCATACATCAGTAGGAACTAGCAAATGTACCTCAGGGAGCAGCCCTGTAAAGACCCTGCACTTGATGAAGGTCACTGGCCATGTCACTCTGCCCATCACATAGTGGCAGCATCATCATCAGTAACACCAACAAAACTCAAGATCCTGGCTTCATACCTCAACTAGAGCAACCTGACTCTTCATCCCCTGACAAAAATGTTCTGTTTTCTGAACACATACATACACACACACTGAATTTTGGTACCTTGGAATGTTCTTTTGATGGGAAGGTTCTGTTTCAATTCAGTGCATGGAGATCAGGTCATTCACCACTGAATTAGTTACAGACGCTGAGCCAGTGCTCTATAGCATGAAGAATGCCTGTAGAAAGTCCTGACTGTGCTGTTCTAGTGTTTACTGTCAAAAATAAAATTCATAGGCTAGATCCACAGCTTGTATAAATCAGTTCAGCTTCACTGACCTGAGATCTGGCTCACTGCATCCATTCAGATACTTTCTCAAACTCCTGATCCTACATTTTTACCCAAGTGCTGCTGACAGACAACTGAAGGCAGATGGACTTACACTTTTAATAGTTCTCTGGCAATTAGTTCATTATATTCTAATGAAAATTATATTTAGTGATGTATTTCTCAAAAATGTTTCAACTTAATCAACAGCAGGGTCAAAAAAAACCCAACCCAAACCTTTAAAACTTTTTGTGTCTTTGTCCCTTCCAATGACTATTAGATTTCTGCCATGAGAGGTGAGCAAAGGGAGGTTTCCAGAAAGTGTGGATGATGGTTATGAGGAACTCAGTGTTTGACACTCATTAGCACCTTCTCTTTGGAATGAAGACATTAAAGGCTGAAGAGTGTAAGTATTTAAATTCCATTTTTTTTTTTTTTGTTACTCCAGATGAATTCTGGCTTCCAACCCAAACCATTCTATGATTCTATACCATAACTAATAAGCAAATTCAGGCTCATTTCTTAAAGGTGTCAAGTTCAAATTTTGGGTTTCTTTATTGTCTAATCAATGTTACGGTCTTAATAATATTAAATCCACTTCAGGATTACTTTCATGACCAGGTACTAAACAATCAGTTGTTTTGAACTGTAGAAATCAAATGAATCACTTCATCTGGGGGGTTCTGGTCCATAGCTGGCTGAAGATGAGCCAACAGAGTGCCTAGGCGGCCAAGAAGGCCAACAGCAACCTGGTTTGGGTCAGCACTACTGTGGCCAGCAGGACTAGGGCAGGGATTGTCCCCATGTACTGGCACTGGTGAGGCTGCACCTTCAGTATTGTGTTCAGGTTTGGGCCTCTCCCTACAGGAAGGACACTGAGCTGCTGGAGCATGACCAGAGAAGGGCAATGAAGCTGGTGAAGGGTCTAGAGCACAAGTCTTGGGAGAAGCAGCTGAGGGAACTGGGGGTGTTTAGCGTGGAGAAGAGGAGGCTGAGGGATGACCTTCTCGCTCTCTACAACTACCTGAAAGGAGGTGGTAGTAAGGTGGATCTTGGTCTCTTCTCCCAGGTAATGAGTGACAGAAAAAGAGAAAATGGCTTCCAGTTGCGCCAGGGGAGGTTCAGGTTGGATATTAGGCAGAATTTCTTCCCCCAGAGGGTTCTCAGGCATTGGAAGAGGCTGCCCAGAGAGGTGGTGGAATCACCACCCCTGAAGACTTCAAAACACACGTGGATGTGGTACTTGGGAACATGGTTTAGTGGTGAGCATGGGAGTGTTGGGTGGGTGGTTGGACTTCATGATCTCAGAGGTCTTTTCCAACTGTAATGATTCAATGATTCTCTGATCATTTGCCCAGTCAGCTCACTCATGTGCCATTGAGCAATGAAGTGAACAAGAGGATTTCAAATGGGAAATGAGGTTGATTGCTTCTAAATGTTTCTATTACATTGCTCTTTGCTACTTGCCCCTTCAAGGCAAATGCCATACCCCTTACCAGCACCACATTCTCTTCTGCAATATGCAGAAATCTTGCCTTTCTTTTTCCACTTACTGCTCTCTCTTAAACAGGAGTTAACAATGTATATTGGAGGAGATCACAGCCTTCCATTAGCTTGAATGTTTGATCTTAATGAGGCCTGACAGCACTTCAGCTGAGCTAGAATGAAGTGTATAAAACTATCAGCACTGTATTAGAAAACAGTAACCATAATCTTTGATGTTCGATTCCTTTCTTACTCACACAAAGACAAGTATGAGCTAATAGAATGTTTCTTGTTACTCAAAGCAGCTGGCTGCAAAATCTGGAAACTGCAAAAAGGCTTTGCCAACAGATTGCACTTCAAAAATTATTCTGTAGCTGATTGAAGACCTGAAGTTTATTGTCCAAAATGCATTTCAAAGTGCAATTTTGAGATGGTTTCCAGAATAATTCAAAATGTCAGAGTAGGAAGGAAATTATTCATACTCATTTAATAGGGTAGAACTCTAGGTTTTCTGGACATAAAAATGGCTTTTGTCCAAACAAGGCAGTCTTTTAGAGGTTTGTTTTTTTACCCTTACCATCACTATACTTGCCTACACAGAATAATAGAATCATACAATCAGTTTGTTTGGAAGAAGCCTTTAAGATCATCAAATCCAATTGTTAACCCAGCACCACATCTCCATGTCTTTTCAATCCCTCCAGGGATGGTGACTCCACCACTGCCCTGGGCAGACTCCTCCAAGGCTTGACAACCCTTTTGGGAAAGAAATTATTCCTAATGTCCAACCCAAACCTCCTCTGACACAACTTGAGGCCATTCGCTCTTGGTTCTATCTCTTGTTACCTAGGGAGAAGAGACTGTTCCCCCACATCTCTCCAACCTCCTGTCAGGGAGTTGTAGAGAGTGAGAAGGTCTCCCCTCAGCCTCCTCTTCTCCAGTCTAAACAACCCCAGTTCCTTCAGATGCTCCTCACAACACTTGTGCTCTAGACCCTTCAGCAGCTTTGTTGCCCTTTGGACATGCTCCAGCACCTCAATGCCCTTCTTGAAGCGAGGGGCCCAAAATTCCAGGCGTGGCCTCACCAGTGCCCAGTCCAAGAGGGCAATCCCTGCCCCAGTCCTGCTGGCCACACTAGTGCTGATCCAAGGCAGGATGCTGTTGGCCTTGGCCACCTGGGCACTCTGCTGGCTCATCTTCAGCCAGCTATGGACCAGCACTCCTCAGGTCCCTTTCTGGCAGGCACTTTCCAGCCACCCTGCCCCAAGCCTGGAGAGTTCATGGGGTTGTTGTGATCCAAGTGCAGGACCTAGCCCTGGGCCTTGTTGAACCTCATCCCATTAGCCTCAGCCCATCAATCAGCCTGTCAAAGCATCACAGAATCATGAAGGGTGGAACAGACCTCTAAGATCATCAAGTGCAACCACCAACCTAACACCACCATGCCACTAAACCATGTCCCTAAGTACCACACCTACACACTTTTTAAACACTTCCAGGGATGGTGACTCCACCACTGCCCTGGCAAGCTTCTTCCAATATCCAAAATCCATCTGTAGAGCCTCCCTGCCCTCAAGCAGAGCCACATGCCCACCTAAATCGGTGTCATCTGCAAACTTATTGAGGGTTCCCTCGATACCCTTGGCCAGATCGTTGATTAAGTTATTAAACAGAACCAGCCCCAGTACTGAGTTCTGAGGGACACCACTTGTGTTTGGCTGCCAAGAGGATTTCATTCCATTCAACACAACTCTTTGGGCCTGGCCACCCAGCCAATTTTTCATCCAGTGAAGTGCATACCCATCCAAGCTATAAGCAGCCAGTTTCTCCAGGAGAACGCTGCAGGAAGCACTGTCAAAAGCTGTACTAAAGTCAAAGTGGACTTCTGATCCATGGTAGTATCAGACACCTGTTGTGCCTGAGCAGTACTAAAGATCAGTCCTCACAAGTTAAACATGTGATGCAAACCCAGAATTAGAACTTAGCTTTTGGAAGCAGTTTAGGAATTCTTGACCCTATCAAGGGTAAAGAAAAGCCGAGAGGTGAGACATTTGCCATTATTTGCAACTCTCAGGTGAAGAAAATAGTCTTGTGCCACAGCTAATGGAGCTATTCCTGTAAGACATGGAGCAGAACTTTTGTGTTGCAATCCTGAAAGTTATAAATTTACACCCTGGTGCCAAAGGATGCTGGGGGCAGGGGGGAGGGTGAGGGGTGTCATTACTTAGGCTGAGCTGAAGCTAATTTGATCTAGAAACTTAGCAGAGTAGCTTCCTGACTCAAGATCACAGAGTTCTACAGATTCTCTCAATAAAGGGTTAGATAAAAAAACAAACCAAACAAAAAAATACCCCCCCTTAATCTCAGTTAATTACTAAAGCCATATCTGGCTCATTAGTGTCATCAACTCACATGGTGTGAAAAAAAACAACTGAAAAGGTTGCACCCCAGCAAGCTACACATGAAAAATGCTCTTTTGTAATTATGAATGAAACAGAATCATTGATTTATGGTTCATTATTCCTTTGACCAGCTGATGTATCTATAACATAAGGGGTAAACAGGTACACAAGGCAAAAACCACAGGGCTTGCCAGATAACAAGTAAGTAATTTAATGAGAAACTCTCTTTTCTTTTTAAGTGGCCTTCTTTATATTTTCTTCCACTTTTTCTACATCTCCTCCCCTCCTTCCAAAACCACTGCCAGTAGAATTTACCGAACAATAGCCTGTTATGCAATACACTGAAACATACACAGTGGTTTTGATGATAATAAACTATTCAGAAGCCTGGAAATACTTCTTATTTTTGCAGAGCCTGGGGATAAAAATCTAAAGAATTTAATTTCTACAGACCTTACAAGAGAGTTTTATCCATCCTACCAGATAACCCCAAACCACTCTCTAAAAGAAATCATTTTTAATTAGGTTCTGAGGAGGAAACTCTGGCCCCAGTAAAATCATTAGAAAAACACTTTCTTCCCACAAGAGGTTCATTATACTCCATATGTTTTCAGAAGAAAAGAAATGCAGTCCTGTTCAATTTTTACAAGACCTCTATTCTTTTCATCCCTGTTAAAAGCTACCTCCCAATCTTCTCTACCACTCACATGTATTTTCTTGAGGGTCAGTTACAGACAAACATAGAGACCTCAAGGGCTGAAGCCAGCATACATCATAATAATCAAATCCTTAACCCCTGAAGCAGGAGTAAAGCACCTACCTAGTTTTGAGGCTCTGAGCCAGAACTATTCTCTGTGGCTTGTTCTTGCATTGCTTATTGTCATTTTCCTGGAGTTTTAGAAGTCTTTTGGATGGAGTTGGAGTAGATATCTCCAGAGGTCCCTTCCAACCCTTACCATGCTGGGATTCTATGATATTGGGTTCAGCTAAGCAATATATAGATCAGCTGTTTCTAAGTTAGCCAGATATCCATGTGCTCTGTCCCTAATATGATCTCACAGAATCATAGAATGCCTCAGGTTGAAAGGGACCTTAAAGATCATCTAGTTCCAACCCCCCTGCCATGGGGAGGGGTGCCACATGCACTAGACCAGGTTGCCCAGGGCCACATCCAGCCTGGCCTTAAACACTGCCAGGGATGGGGCCTCCACAACTTCTATGGGCAACCTGTTCCAGTGCCTCACCACCCTTTGGGTAAAGAACCTCCTTCTAATCTCCAGCCCAAATTTCCCCTCCTTCAGCTTGTATCCATCCCCCCATGTCCTGTTGCAATCAGACGAGGTGAAAAGTCTCTCTCCTTCTGCCCTATAATCCCCTTTCAGGTACTGAAAGGCCTCTATAAGATCCCCTCTAAGCCTTCTCCTCTCCAGGCTGAACAACCCCAATTCCTTCAGCCTGTCCTCATAGGGGAGGTGCTCTAGAGCTCTGATCATTTTTGTGGCCATCCTCTAGACCCGCTCCAAGAGGTCCACATCCTTTCTATGCTATGGACCGCAGAACTGGACACAGTACTCCAGGTGGGGCCTTACAAGGGCAGAATAGAGAGGCAGAATGAC